>ONZH01027529.1:0-110161 GCA_900303285.1 Rhinella marina
TGACAGAAACCCTTTAAGAGGTCTCACCTCTTGGGCCTACAAACAATTTTGAAGAGGTCTCACCTCTTGGGCCTTAATACAATTTTTAAGAGGTCTCAGCTCTTGGGCCTCCACACAATTTTTAAGAGGTCTCACCTCTTGGGCCTTAATACAATTTTTAAGAGGTCTCAGCTTTTGGGCCTTAATACAATTTTTAAGAGGTCTCAGCTCTTGGGCCTTAATACAATTTTTAAGAGGTCTCAGCTCTTGGGCCTTAATACAATTTTTAAGAGGTCTCCGCTCTTGGGCCTTAAAACAATTTTTAAGAGGTCTCACCTCTTGGGCCTACAAACAATTTTTAAGAGGTCTCACCTCTTGGGCCTCCACACAATTTTTAAGAGGTCTCACCTCTTGGGCCTTAATACAATTTTTAAGAGGTCTCAGCTCTTGGGCCTTAATACAATTTTTAAGAGGTCTCAGCTCTTGGGCCTCCACACAATTTTTAAGAGGTCTCACTTCTTGGGCCTACAAACAATTTTTAAGAGGTCTCACCTCTTGGGCCTTAATACAATTTTTAAGAGGTCTCAGCTCTTGGGCCTCCACACAATTTTTAAGAGGTCTCAGCTCTTGGGCCTGCAAACAATTTTGAAGAGGTCTCACCTCTTGGGCCTTAATACAATTTTTAAGAGGTCTCAGCTCTTGGGCCTCCACACAATTTTTAAGAGGTCTCACCTCTTGGGCCTTAATACAATTTTTAAGAGGTCTCAGCTCTTGGGCCTTCACACAATTTTTAAGAGGTCCTCAGCTCTTGGGCCTCCACACAATTTTTAAGAGGTCTCACCTCTTGGGCCTACAAACAATTTTTAAGAGGTCTCACCTCTTGGGCCTCCACACAATTTTTAAGAGGTCTCACCTCTTGGGCCTTAATACAATTTTTAAGAGGTCTCAGCTCTTGGCCTTAATACAATTTTTAAGAGGTCTCAGCTCTTGGGCCTCCACACAATTTTTAAGAGGTCTCACCTCTTGGGCCTTAATACAATTTTTAAGAGGTCTCACCTCTTGGGCCTTAATACAATTTTTAAGAGGTCTCAGCTCTTGGGCCTCCACACAATTTTTAAGAGGTCTCAGCTCTTGGGCCTACAAACAATTTTGAAGAGGTCTCACCTCTTGGGCCTTAATACAATTTTTAAGAGGTCTCAGCTCTTGGGCCTCCACACAATTTTTAAGAGGTCTCACCTCTTGGGCCTTAATACAATTTTTAAGAGGTCTCAGCTCTTGGGCCTCCACACAATTTTTAAGAGGTCTCAGCTCTTGGGCCTCCACACAATTTTTAAGAGGTCTCACCTCTTGGGCCTCCACATAATTTTTTCGAGGGCTCTCCTCAAGGGCCTCCATATAATTTTTTCAAGGTCTCACCTCAAGCTAACTTTGCCCACTCATTAAAATATCTTCACAACAAGGACCTAAGAGCCCTCGATGGGAGAGCTTTGTGTGGGGGCCTGTTATAGGGAAGAGATGCGGCCCTGCGGGCTCTAGCCTGCCTTCTCCATAAGCCTCTGGCCACCCCACAGCCTCTTCCTGCCTTTTGCGGTCCTACGCATCCCTCAACATCCCCACTGCTTTACCTGCTAGACATGACACTGGGCCAGGTCGGGTCACTGACTTCGTCATACTCAACTACCTCCTCTTACACTGCCTCACTTTGCTCCTCCTCCGGCCTACCCGACATACCAACAGCCTCCCTTGCTGGCAACTGTGTCTCATCATCGTCCCTAATCATTTTACACTTTAGTGCCCGTTCCACACCACCATCAGCTAGAGATGGAGCTTGCTCCAATGTTTGGGCATCAGAACAAACAAAATCCTCAGATAGCTCCTGCGATTCTTGCAGGACTGGCGAGGAGTCAAAATCAGGTAAGGGACCTGAGAAGAGCTCCTAGGAGTGGGCATGGGTGGGAACATTCGGTTGATAACATTGGGCAGGGTGGGAGGAAGGAGGGTCAGAGTGAGGTCCCTGCAGTTTCTGCAGGCTATCGACGAGACTGGACTTTGTGGACTTGACTGGGTGGTGGACAGATTTAACAAATCTAGAAGGAGAAGGAGGGGTTTGCCGAGCTGTCTGTAAGGGTTGCGGAAATCCTGACAGAACCAAGGCCCAAACTTGGGTGGGGGTAGCAGGTTTGCCCGTCCCCGCCTCCACAACATTCACCCAGTGTGCTGTCAGGGAGATGTAGCATCCCCGGCCTCAAACGCTTGTCCAAGTGTTGGTGGTCAAATGGCCTTTTGCAGTAACCGTGTTACTCGGGCGTGGATGATGTTTTGGGACATGTGCTAGGGCAAGGCAGGGATGGCACAGAGGGAAAAATAGTGATGGCTAGGGACAGGATACTGATGGATGGCAGCCCCCATCAGGTTGCAGAAAGCTTTCATTTCTACAAGCCTAAATGGCAACATCTCAAGCGCCAACAATTTGGGCATTTTAAGGCTTCTGCATGTGTTTGAGTTGTTTTTACATTTTAAAGAAGACATGTCTGACCACATCTCACACACACACACAATGACAATTAGGGGTGGGGTCTATTTGCTTTCCCCCTTGCCTATGCCATCTGTGGTTGTCATAGGCAACGTGATTTTAAGGGGTGCAGAATTTTTTCTTCTTTTTTGTACAGTTTGGCTTGGGGTCCATGGCAATGTAGAGGAAAGAAGGTTTCCTTGTATTGTCTCACTTTACATAGAAGTTATATTGTGTTTGGAGTGTATTGTTGAGAGGCTGTGATAGTGGCGTAATAGTGCGACTTGGGCGCGTTATATGCACCCAGACATGCTTCCCCTGCTGTCCCAGTTGCATTCCAGCAGTGTTGGCATCATTTTCTGAGGTTTCAGGGTGGACTTGGTGACCTCCAAGTGGTCGAATTGAGATTTCCAAGTGGCGAGCATTTTTTTCCCATAGACTATAATGGGATTCGATATTCGGTCGAATAGTCGAATAACGCGGTCTATTCGAATCGAAATTCGAACTTTCGAATATTTCACTACTCGCTCATCTCTAGTAGTAACTGTTTGTTCTGGGATCCGCTCCTCAGTTTCCCTTCAGCCCTGGCCACAGCATGCTTGCTGCTTGTTTACTGCAGCACTTCCTTAAGGGCCAGAGCACGTCACTTCCTGTGCTTTATGGGTTAAACCATGTGACCTCGCTGACCAATTCTAGCCCTCCTGCACATATATTAGTGGCTCAGCCCCCTTCCCAGCTGCCTTAGCTTCAATGTGCTTGTGTCCTGCTAAGGTTGCTGTTATCTCTGCTTGTGTTCCTATGTACCTGACTCGTGCTTGTGTTTTGGACTCTGCTACCTGCTTGATCCCTGCCTGCTTGCCTTGACTCTCCTGTTGCCGACCCAGATTGCCTGACCTGTACCTGTGCCGCCTGCCCTGACCTATTGCTTGTTTGACTTCACCTCTGCCTCATCCTTCGGTCTTGCACTGTTGCTTCTGGTTACGACTCGGCCTGCTGACTACATCTGTACCTATGGTACCTTGTTCAGGTACCTCCTGGTCTGCCTGGACCAGCTGCCTCGTGTGCCATTCCTCCTTAAGAGGTAGCGACCTGGTGTTCCCCTCGGGAAAGTCTATCCCCACCATCAGGGGAACTGTGAAGATCGAGGGGTTTACTTAGACAACGTCCTTAGAGAAGGTAGGACACGTGGCACAGTGGGTCAACACCCGCTGGTTCATGACACAGGTATTGGTACTTTTGGCAGTGTGAGCAGGTGCCAAGTCCCGCTGGCAAAGGAAATCAGCATCTTGATAAAACTCATCAGCAGAGGGAAGTATGAAGTGCTCTAAAATTTCCTTGTAGGCGGCTGTGTTAACCGTGGACTTGATATAACATGGTGGACCAAAACCAGAAGATGACATGGCTCCCCAAACCACTGGCTGTGGAAACTTCACACTGGACCTCAAGCAACTTGGATTGTGTGCCTCCCCACTCTTACTCCAGGCTCTGGAACCTTGATTTACAGATGAAGTGCAATATTTACTTTTCTATGAAAACAGGACTTTGGACCACTGAGCAACAGTACAGTTCTTTTTCTGCTTAGCCCAGAGAAGACGCTTCTGATGTTGTCTCTGGGTCATGCGACAGTTGTAGCCCATGTCTTAGATATGTTTGTGTGTGGTGGCTATCGAAGCACTGGCTCCAGTCGCAGACCAGCTGCAGGGTAAATATGATTTGCCGCAAAGGTGAATTTCCTTGTGCTTCGTGGTAGCAAATGGATTTAACCTGAAATAGTGTAAAAAAAACAAAAAAACAATACTTGATCCATTTTCTTGCGACGGGCAGGCTGTCATCTTGCTTGATGTCATCTTGGGCCATGCAAGATTTCGCACCAGACCTTCAAGCAAGATGGCGGCGGCTGGCCCATCACTACCAATTTTTTTCCTTCCACTCAACTTTCCATTACAATGTCTTTCCCATGATCGTTAAACCTACTGAGTCAGACTGAGGGACCATTTAAAAACTTTTACATGAGTCTACAAAAGTCATTAAAATACTTGAGCATGAAACCTTTGCATGTGTCTCCAATATTGAACTTTTCACAATATTCAGATTTTTTGATATACTGACTTCTGGGTTTTCATTAGCTGTAAGCCATAATCATAAACACTAAAAGAAATAAACGCGTAGAATACTCTGTGTCTAATGAATCTATATAAGATATGAGTTTCGCTTTATTAATTGAATTACTGAAATAAATTAACTTTTCAACAATATTCTAATTTATTGAGATGCACTAGTATATTACAGACTTCAGAGATTTAAACCTAATACTAAGTATAAACATTTATTTATTTATTTTTTACTAGAGATGAGAGAATTTCCAAAATTCGTTTTGAGTCAGATTCGGTCAAATCAGCTGTAAAATTTGATTTGATCCTAACAAATTTGGTGCGAATCAAAAGTGCCCCAATCACACTCAAAATTTGTTCATGACACTCTCAGGTCTCCTAAGACCTCTTTCAAGCTCTTTAATGCCAAGACAGCATTAACTAATGTCAAAGTGAGAGGAACATATATGGCTCTGGGTAAATGCATGGTAGCCGGTGATATTAAACAGTCTTTTCTTTTCTTTAAAACATGGTACAAAAATGATCCCTTTTTGGTGAAAGATGTCTTTGTCCCTATCTTCTGAATTATAAAATGGAGGCTGCTGTTTTGTGTGATTTGTTCAGATTAGCTGAAAACTAAAGTAACAAATTCGAGTTGTTTAGAATTGATTCACTCATCTCTATTTCTGACTTTTTTTTCGGGAGCATTAGCTTTATAATTACTTTGACCACTCCATGTACATTATAATGCTCCAGAATCAATATATACAGTGCCTTGCAAAAGTATTTGGCCCCCCTGGAACTTTTCAACCTTTTGCCACATTTCAGGCTTCAAACAAAAAGATATAACATTTTAAATTTTTGGTGAAGAATCAACAACAAGTGGGTCACAATTGTGAAGTGGAATGAAACTTATTGGATCATTTAAACTTTTTTTGTAATAATAAAACTGAAAAGTGGGGCATGCAAAATTATTCAGCCCCCTTGCATTAATACTTTGTTGCGCCACCTTTTGCTGCGATTACAAGTACAAATCGCTTGGGGTATGTCTCTATCAGTTTTGCACATCTAGAGACTGAAATTCTTGCTCATTCTTCCTTGCAAAACAGCTCGAGCTCTTTGAGGTTGGATGGAGAGCGTTTGTGAACAGCAGTTTTCAGCTCTTTCCACATATTCTCAATTGGATTCAGGTCTGGACTTTGACTTGGCCATTCTAAGACCTGGATACGTTTATTTTTGAACCATTCCATTGTAGAATTTGCTTTATGTTTGGGATCATTGTCTTGTTGGAAGATAAATCTCCGTCCTAGTCTCAGGTATTTTGCAGACTCCAACAGGTTTTCATCCAGAATGGTCCTGTATTTGGCTCCATCCATCTTCCCATCAATTTTAACCATCTTCCCTGTCCCTGTTGATGAAAAGCAGGCCCAAACCATGATGCTGCCACCACCATGTTTGACAGTGGGGATGGTGTGTTCAGGGTGATGAGCTGTGTTGCTTTTACGCCAAACATATTGTTTTGCATTGTTTCCAAAAAGTTGGATTTTGGTTTCATCTGACCAGAGCACCTTCTTCCACATGTTTGGTGTGTCTCCCAGGTGGCTTGTGGCAAACTGTAAACGAGACTTTTTATGGATATCTTTGTGAAATGGCTTTCTTCTTGCCACTCTTCCATAAAGGTCAGATTTGTGAAGTGTTCGACTGATTGTTGTCCTATGGACCGACTCTCCCACCTCAGCTGTAGATCTCTGCAGTTCATCCAGAGTGATCATGGGCCTCTTGGCTGCCTCTCTGATCAGTCTTCTCCTTGTTTGAGATGAAAGTTTAGAGGGACGGCCGGGTCTTGGTAGATTTGCAATGGTCTGAGACTCCTTCCATTTCAATATGATCGCTTGCACAGTGCTCCTTGGGATGTTTAAAGCTTGGGAAATCTTTTGGTATCCAAATCCGGCTTTAAACTTCTCCACAACAGTATCACGGACCTGCCTGGTGTGTTCCTTGGTCGTCATGATGCTCTCTGTGCTTTAAACAGAACCCTGAGACTATCACAGAGCAGGTGCATTTATACGGAGACTTGATTACACACAGGTGGATTCTATTTATCTTCATCAGTCATTTAGGACAACATTGGATCATTCAGAGATCCTCAATGAACTTCTGGAGTGAGTTTTCTGAACTGAAAGTAAATAGGCCGAATAATTTTGCACGCCCAACTCTTCAATTTTAGGCCTCTTTTTTTGCACGCCGCAAAAAAAACGAATGACATCCGTATGGCATCCATGTTTCCGTTTTTTTTTTTTTGCGGATCCATTGTAACAATGCCTATCCTTGCCTGCAAAACGGACAAGAATAGGACATGTTCTATTTTTTTTGCGGAGCTACGGAACGGACATACTGATTCGGATAGCACACAGTGTGCTGTCCGCATTTTTTGCTGACCCATTGAAATGAATGGGTCCGCATCCTATCCACAAAAAAACTTAATGGACGCTGAAACAAAATACGTTCGTGTGCATGAGGCCTTATTATTACAAAAAAAGTTTAAATGATCCAATAAATTTCGTTCCACTTCACAATTATGACCCACTTGTTGTTGATTCTTCACCCAAAATGTAAAATGTTATATATTTTTGTTTGAAGCCTGAAATGTGGCAAAAGGTTGAAAAGTTCCAGGGAGCCAAATACTTTCACAAGGCACTGTATCTTGATTTTGTCTCTGTTTCTTATGCTAGAAGTTAATCAAAATAAAGAAAAATTAGGCAGAACTTTAGGGTTCTGTAAAAAAATGCAGATGCTCCAGGAAGCTTACTTGACTAGCATTGATTATGAATATATTATGTGAGATGTAGATGTTTTAAGCATAAGACTAACTAAGGTACTACGTCTCTAGTTACACTATGTATAATGGATTCTTACAAACACCCCCAGGTTGTGTCAGGTTTCTTTTGAGGTCCTGTGTGTAACATTACAGACTATGCAATTTTTGCTGTTTAAAAAACTGGACAATAAGGCCCATGTAAACAGAGCCTTAAACTAATGTCCTCAAAATGTCCTCAAAACAGCAATAAAATATCAATTGTATATTCTTTCTGTATACTGGACACTTTGAATATTATCAGAATCAATAATTATTTTCTTCTAGGTTAAACAGTGAATTATCACATTTTATTATTTGGCATTTTTAAGTCTAAGATTCTTTGAATTTCTAAATATATATTTGAAGAATGTGTGCAAATTAACTCTTAACAAGCTCTGCCTCTAATGCCACCAGATGAAAGGCAGCTATCTGTCTGCAGATGAGATGCTGGCTTATTTATTGTCCAAGTCATGTCTCAAGGCCTAGTTAACCGTTAGACTCCCAGCGCCGTACATGTACGGCGCTGGGGCGATGTGGACACATGGCGCCTGCTAGCACGTGCGGCGGGCGTCATGGCCGGCAAGTCTCTGCTGTTTCTAACAGCAGAGACTTGCGGCTACTTACCCCATCGGCGGCGTCTTGCTGGGCCTTTAGATGCCGTGATCACATGTGATCACGGCATCTAGTTGCGTCTTAATCCGGAAGCGTACGCTTCCGGGTGGTGTACAGACACCCCGTGTGGCCAATCGGGGTGTCTGTACACGATCTGAAAGCTGTAAACCTCGCTGATGAGGTTTACAGCTTTCAAAGTGCAATTCTTATTCTGGCCACTAGATGGCAGGCCAGGATAAGAAATGAGCAATTCTTGGATTTATCTCAATCTAGTAAATCCCTGATTGCTCATAAAGAAAAAAAAAATATATATATATATATATTAGCTCATATTTGAGCTTTAAAAAAAATCACAAAAAATAAAAACAATTTTTAAAAAAATATATAAAAAATAAAAAATATATAAAAGTTCAAATCACTCCCCTTTCCGTATAATTAAAAAATAAATACCTAAATAACAATAAATATAGACATCATGGGTATCACCGTGACCGAAAGCGCCCGTACTTTTAAAATATAAAAAAAAAATTCCAATATGGCTAATTGTGTGGCGGAAAAAAGCGTCCAAATGGCGATTCGCTGTTTTTTGTGGCTTTTTTTTTCTAAAAAAAAAAAAAAAAAGTGATCAAAAAGTCAATAAAAACTTCAGATCGCCCCACAAAAAATGAGCCCCCATACAGCTCCGTACACATGAATACCAAAAAGTTATAGGGGTCAAGATATGACAAAAAAAAAAGTCCAACTTTATAATTATTTTATCACTATCAAAACGCAGGAAAAACTATACATATTAGGTATCGCCGGATTCGTACTGACCAGTAGAATGAAAGTAACTGGTGAGTTTTAATGAACATCGAACGCTGTAAATAAGAAACCCGTAGAACTGTAGCGAAATAGCGTTTTTTTTGCAATTTCACTTGATTTGGAATTTTTTTCCCGCTTCCCACTACACCATATGCAATATTAAATGGTGGCGTTGGAAAGTACAACTTGTCCCGCAAAAAACAAGCCCTCATACAGCTATGTGAACAGAAAAATAAAACAGTTATGGCTGTTTGAAGGCAGGGAGCGCAAAATGAAAATGCATAACCGAAAAAACCTGAAAGGGCTAAAGCAGGGGTGCACAACGTGCGGCCTGGGGGCCACATGTGGCCCTTGATACCATTCTGTGTGGCCCCATCCATCTGGTAACAGACATGTATGTCCATGTTTTGTGGCTGCTCACATGCATTTTTCATGTATTTCTCCCATTAGATGGGACTCCTGGAACTGTAACTAGACATTAATGGTATACACTGTGCGTTCAATCTGCCATAAATACAGTATTTCAGTTGGTAATACCCCTTTAAATTTTATTTTCGGCCCTTGACGTTGGTTCAGTCGGACAATGTGGCCCCCACCCAGAAAACGTTGTGCACCCCTGGGTTAAAGGGTTGAACATTGACTTATAGGATAGCTGCCTTACAGCTGGTGGCATCAGAGACAGAGTTTGTTAAGAGCTCATTTGTATCCCTTTCTTCCAGAACTCCAGAGGAGCATTTATGGACTATAAGCCTCCTCACGCTGACAAAGGTGCTCTAGGTAAGGAGAAACAGTAACCACGAAATATATCTTTATCCCAGTGGGAGCATGACCACATGGTTAAATGCTAAAATTCTGCTACCACTAGGGGAATCTTACTGCATACTAACTTATTACTAACAGTAAGCTCCTAAACTCCCCTCAGTAGTTGAATTTTAGAACTTAAAAAACACAATCTGGTCCTCTATAAAAACGCAGCAAACCATGGGCTATGTATGGTTAAAGTATCTGATGCCCTTCTTTTCAGTCATTCTACCGCAGATCCGGCAACTAACCCACAATGGCCACTGGCTTTTCAGAATATTGTATGCACAATTTTGTAGCTAGAGACACTCCCCCCCGCTCATGGATTAGGCAGCACTGCTTATATGCAGTATGCATGTGGTAGCCTGAGAAAATGGTGGCTAGTACAAGTGAATGCAGAGGGGACCATGGATCAGTGGATTTGTGGCAGAAGGAATCAAAACAAGGGCACATTCTCCATACCATGCTCAATTTTTGTGGAGAGTTTAACTCTGTGGCTCTCTTAGGGTAATTGGAACACCAATTATAAAGATATATTAATAAACCAGCACCAAATGCTGGACCTCTTTAGATTACAAAAAACAAAATCTTCAAGGTGGTACTGTAGTACTGTAAGTAATATCAGTATATTGGTCTATCCTCTAATGGCATCTGCTTTGGTTATTACATCCCTTGACATGTACATGTACATCAAAGCACTAGGTAGATCCCATACTTTGATGTAGATGTAGGTAATCACCCGCTTGGAGGGTGACTGTGATCGAGATCCACACACTCCTGTGGCTCCATCAGGATATATAAATCAGAGCACATGAAAGAGTCTAAAAGAAGGTGTCCATCTGTCAACCAATTAAAATCTCATGTCTCTGACTACCTTTGCAATAAGATCTTTCGTGTACTCTTGAGCAACATTATATCAGCTGAATCACCCCCATTACTCAGCTTTGTATTGAGCTGGTAACAGTTATGTAACACAATACTTAAATGAATCAAGAGATGGTTATGAAGAAAGTGTTTACTATGAATAATTCTATTCACATGAAATATTAGAAATATTTTGACATCTGTTTTGATTTCCAAATATCTATTTATACTTATATACTGTACATTTTTATACATTTCCCATGTGATAGATTTTCCCAGCTAGAAACATTACTTAGGAACTTAGGAAAAACATTACTTTAAACATTACTTTACTTTAATCATTACTGGCAAAATCAATTGGGCCAAGCTGGAATTTTTGCTATGTTTACTTCTAGACAATTTTAGATTGTTACATATAATTTATATATTTATTTTTCCGAGAATATTCCTGCTATTAGACATAACTTAAAGAGGTTGTCCAAGTTATGAAAAAAATATATATGACACTAAATCTTATGGGCAACAATATATAACCTAAGTTAAGCAAGTTTTAGGCAAAAAAGTTCTGGAATGTATTGGATAACACTGACATAATGCTGTCAGTGTTATCCAATACATTCCAGACCTCTAAGGCCCCTTGCAGACGAGCGTGACACACGCACGTCTCCCACATCGCGGGCCGTGTCCTGAACTCCCAGCACTGAACGGGATCGCATAGCATTATACTGAGTTATGATGCTATGTAACCCTTACAGTTCTGGAATGTGTTGGATAACACTGACATAATGCTGTTAGTGTTATCCAACACATTCCAGAACTGTAAGGGTTACATAGAATCATAAATCAGTATAATGCTATATGACCCCGTTCAGTACCGGGAGTTCGGGACACGGCCCGCGATGCGGAGGACGTGCGTGTGTCACGCTCGTCTGCAAGGGGCCTTAAGGGTAACATAGCATCATAAATCACTATAATGCTAAGCGACCCCATCGGTGCTGGGAGTTCAGGATAGGTGCTGCACTGCGACTACAAGAGCCTAAAAGAAAATCCACAGTGGCAAATGTGCATCCAATTATGTGGATTTGATTGCGGATTCTGTGCAAAAAATATAGCAGATTTTTTATTGGTGATTTTCCATCTCAATTGCAATGATGCTACATATAGACTAAAGTCAATGCAGAAAATGCAACAATTTCTGCAACAGAAGTTGATATGTTGCAAAATTAAAAATGGCAATTTCTACACAGAAAGTTTACACAGCAAGTGGAGTTCAACGAATCTCATTCTCTTTGCCAGGACTGCAATCCACTGCAGATTTTCCCATCTGCAAATCTAGACAGAAAATCCACCGAAAATGTTAAATCTGTTAAATATTTCCTGTATTGATGTCTAAATCTCCTACTCTCCCCCACATAATGAATGTCCCTTGGTCCTTTAAAAAGTCTTTGGATTTATAAATTATGCACCAGTTCTGTTATATTGGCCACACATGTATTTATGCATCTAAAGGCCTCATGTACACAAACATATTTCATGTCCACATCCGATCCGCATTTTCTGCAGATCGGAATGCAACCCATTCACTTCAATGGGGCTGCAAAAGATGCAGACAGCATACCTTGTGCTATCCGTATCCATATGTCCGTTCCGTGGAATCTGCAAAAATATAGAATGTGTCCTATTTACATCCGCATTATGGACAAGGATAGGACTGCTCTATTATGGGCTGGACGTTTCGTTCTGCAAAATGCAAAACACACGCGGTTGGTATCCGTGTTTTAAAGATCAACAATTTGCGGACCACAAAACAGCCTACAGTCATGTGCATGAGCCCTAAATGGGATCACCTCTAAGGCAAAACAGAAGAAGACAGATTTTTTTGCCTCCTATTATAAGACAGACTTTCCATCCCAATTAATAATCTTGTGCCCAACTCTGAAAATTGTCTAGCTTTTTTATATCCTTTTTAGTGGCGCCCAAAACGGAATTCCATATTCAAGATGTAGCCTTACAGGGGATTTATAGAGGGTTAATATTACAGTACATTGGGATCACTGGTTTTTATCTCTCTTTTTATACGCTGTAAAATCTTATTTGATTTTGCAGCTACTGCTTGACATTGAGTACTGCTTCTTAAAAGGGTTTTCCAAAATTTTGGAACTGATGACCTAGCCTTCAGGTATGTCATCAATATCTTATTGGTGGTGGTCTGACACCCGGGAGTCCTGCCGATCAGCTGTTTGAGAAGGCACCAGCTCTCAAAGTAGTGCCCCAGCCTTCTCGCAGCTTTCCCTAGGCCATGTGACCTCACACTCATTGGTCACATGGCCTAGACCAGAGATCTCAAACTCGTGGCCCTCCAGCTGTTGTAAAACTACAACTTCCATCATGCCAGGAGAGCCTACAGCTATTGGGGCATGCTGGGAGTTGTAGTTTTGCAACAGCTGGAGGGCCACGAGTTTGAGATCCATGGCCTAGACGCAGCTCAGCTCCATTGAAGTGAATGAGGCTGAACTGCGATACCAAGCTGCTATCAAATGGATGGCGCTATGCTTGGTTAGCAGAGAGAAGGCCATGGTGCTATTTTGAGTGCCGATGCCTTCTCAAACAGCTGACTGTCAGGGGTCCTGGGTGTTGGAACCCATTGATCAAATACCGATGAACTATTTGGAGGATAGGTCATCAGTTCAAAGTTAGCTGTTCATATGTCTAAATAGGTAGCGGCTATATATTTGGGATTTGTATTGTTTGAAAACTGACTTTCCAAGCTTTCAAAAAATACTAAAATCACCGCATTATCTTCACTACATGGGAGGATTTTGCTTTTAGATATTGGGAATGCAGTGAATGCGAATGAAGGTGAAAGTAAAAGGAGGTTTTACCACATTTATTCCCGACTCAATTACAGTGATATCTTCTGCTAATGTTGAGTTAATGCTGTCATTCTGGTCTTGAATTAAAGCCAGCTTTCAAACAAAACTAGGCATGTTTCTAGCTGCTAACAATTCGGAGATATGAGACGCTAAAGCAGCCTACCCCCCTAAACTTTCCCCTTCTGCCAGAGCTGGGCTGGGGTAGAACAGTTAATTCCTTTTCCAAAGCCTGGGCTAAAATCTGGCAAAACTGTAAGATGATTAAGTACAAGGTTCTTGTGTACAGTATCCAGTGCTTTTGCAAAATCTAGATATATCACATCAGTCATATGAGCAACATATTTGCACTTTATTTCCTCACAGGAACCCAGCATGGTCATTAGACATGGCCTATTTCCAATGAGTCCAGGCTGGTTATCAGTTATTAGTTAACTGAATGCTATATTCGTCTAAAGCTCATCTCTTAGAATACCTTGACACATGTCAGACTGGATGGTGGTTACATGGTTCCACCTTTTTACCATCCTTAAATATCAGTATAACACCAGCCATCTTTCAATCACGTGGCACTGACTTTGTTGTAATAGAGTGAGGACAGGCGTATTCAGAATACTCTGACAAAATAACGGAGAGCGCAAAATAGGGCAGTACAGTTTTTCATAAATTCGTACGTATCAAGCTCTATGAGCTCACCTGTGAGAGTTGCACTGTGATAGGTGCAACTCTATTTGTAGACGTATCAGCTTATGATGAAAGTTGCCGGGGTAGGATCTGCTGCCACAGGAGAAAGTGCCCGTCGAAGTGGTTGCCACGTACTTCGGGGTATCCAATGTAGAAGAAAGTGGGAGAGCCAGAAGAGGTTCTTCCTTTGAATCTCCTTTGTAGGCGCAAAAAATCCAATTCCTCTGGATATTTTGTAGATAAATGGTTAAATTTATTTACTTAATAATAACAAAAAATAAATTAAAAGAAAAATAAACAAAAGTGAGGATGCATATACAAGACAACGCGTTTCGGAGAGCTGGGGTCTCCTTCTTCAGGTCAAAACATGTGCATATCCAAACTAGACTTAGCTACATATATATAGGGTGTTTGTAATGTGAACAAACCGCCAAAAGTGGGGGTTGGGGGTGGGGGAGGGGGATCCCCACTTCACAATAATCATACATTTTTAGCAAAACCGATATTACACATTGTAAAAGCATTAAACTGGCCACAATAGATATTATTATTAAATTGAAATGCCAATATTAGGATAAAATAGGCGTTGTTGCAATAAACTTAAAACCAGGTACAGGGCTGGGCAGTCACATGACTTGAAGTCATGTGAGCTGTTGCCTAAGAAACCCACATAAACAAGGAAGTGATCCGGCTGATGTGGGTAGGCAGTCACATGGCTTGAAGTCATGTGAGCTGTTGTCTAGGAAACCCACATAAACAAGGAAGGGATCCGGCCGGTGGACAGTCACATGACTTGAAGTCATGTGAGCTGTTGCCTAAGGAACCCACATAAACAAGGAAGTGATCCGGCCGATGCCGGTCACATGGTTCAGTGCCTGGGAGATGCGTCTAGCTAAGTGGGAGGAGTGCCCCACGTGATCGGAACTCAGCCGGTCACGTGGTACGGCACCCGGGAGACGCGTCTCTCCGGAGGAGAGGTGTGTCCCCACGTGAGCGGACCAGCCGGTCGCGTGATATATTACCATGGGAACGCGTCCCACCGCTATAGAGTACTTGCTGCAGGTTTCTTACTGCAGATCCATGGGGCCAAGTAACATAATCAGGCCGCAGGACCGGATGGAACAAATTATATATACAACATTATAGTTAAAATAGCATAGTCATTAGGAATAATATGATAATTCATTAATTAAAAATACATCCACAGATTATTAGGCTAATAGCATATTTCTATAACTAGAAGGGGGGGGGAGGGTTTATTTGGGACTGGTTATATATACGTATATATACATATATACATATACATACATATATATATATACATACACACACACAAGATAGGATATATAAATAATTACATTTGAAAATATCTCACATGAATATAAATAAATAGACTATAATAATCAAATAAAATCATATTATTAATAAACAGCTGTACTATATAGATAATACACTCTGTATAAAATATTACTAATATATTAATGATAGTAGTAACGTTACCCATATATAGGAAATGTCTTTACAGGTTAATCTCGAATGCCTCATTAAGTCCATAGGGATTCAATGTATTGAACTTATAGATCCAGTACATTTCGCGACGCCTAATATAGTTTATATTGCCCTGTTCACTTGGTGGAATTTTTTCCAGAGGGGTTACTTTGAACCCTACAAATAAACCGTCATGTATTTCGGACGCGTGTCTAGAGACGCTGTGTTTGTAATAGCGTTTCCTGACATTCGACCTATGTTTGTTTATTCGGTTACGTAAGGTTTGTATCGTACGTCCTATATATATCAATTCACAGGGGCACTCTAGTGCATATATAACATAGGAGGACCCACAGTCTAGGCTATCTTTGATACAGATGGTAAGGTTATCTCTAGGATTGGTGAAGGAGCTAGTTACATTTATAGATTGACAACAGAGGCACTGTCGGAGACCACACTTTCTACTGCCTGGATTGCTTGTCCCTTTTTCGGTCTTATTCGTATTTTCAGGTTTCAATTTACTTGGTGCTAAGGCATTCTTTAGGGTACGTGCCCTTCTATATGTAAGGCACGGTTTTTTTTGGTAGAACAGGGCCTAGTACTGGATCCTTTTGGAGGATATACCAGTATTTTTCCATTACTGACTGTATAAGTTTATAGTCCTGAGTGTAGGTGGTAACAAAATTCCACTCAAATCTAGATTGTGCAAGTTTATCGTCTTTGGTACTGGTGGTTTTTGTTTCCAGACATTCCCTTTGTTTTAAACGGGATGCTTTTTGTAAGGCTCCTGAAACCAAATTTAATGGATAACCCTTTTCTTTAAATCTTGTAGCAATAACTGTACTTTGTTGGATAAAGTCCCCTTCTTTCGTGCAGTTTCTTCGTATCCTCTTAAACTGACTGAAAGGAATATTCTCCTTCCACTTTTTATAGTGGGCGCTCCTAAAATCTAGGTAACTATTGCTGTCTACTTCTTTAAAGAAGGTCCATGTATAGATGTTATCGGCTTCGGAGTTAATTTCTAAATCGAGGAACTCTATTCTACTGTTATTATAGGTTCCCGTGAATGTTAGGCCCCAGTTATTGTTATTTAAGTGGGTAATGAAGGATACGATAGAACTCTCATCATCTCTCCAAATAAATATAAGATCATCGATATATCTTCTGAACAACACAATATTATCCTTCCAATATTGGGTATTATATATGTATTGCTCTTCAAAGGAACCCATGAACAAATTCGCAAAACTCGGCGCAAATTTCGTGCCCATTGCGGTCCCCTTAACTTGTTTGAATATTTTCCCATCAAAAGTAAACACAGTACTCTATAGCGGTGGGACGCGTTCCCATGGTAATATATCACGCGACCGGCTGGTCCGCTCACGTGGGGACACACCTCTCCTCCGGAGAGACGCGTCTCCCGGGTGCCGTACCACGTGACCGGCTGAGTTCCGATCACGTGGGGCACTCCTCCCACTTAGCTAGACGCATCTCCCAGGCACTGAACCATGTGACCGGCATCGGCCGGATCACTTCCTTGTTTATGTGGGTTCCTTAGGCAACAGCTCACATGACTTCAAGTCATGTGACTGTCCACCGGCCGGATCCCTTCCTTGTTTATGTGGGTTTCCTAGACAACAGCTCACATGACTTCAAGCCATGTGACTGCCTACCCACATCAGCCGGATCACTTCCTTGTTTATGTGGGTTTCTTAGGCAACAGCTCACATGACTTCAAGTCATGTGACTGCCCAGCCCTGTACCTGGTTTTAAGTTTATTGCAACAACGCCTATTTTATCCTAATATTGGCATTTCAATTTAATAATAATATCTATTGTGGCCAGTTTAATGCTTTTACAATGTGTAATATCGGTTTTGCTAAAAATGTATGATTATTGTGAAGTGGGGATCCCCCTCCCCCACCCCCCACTTTTGGCGGTTTGTTGTAATAGAGACTCTTCCCTTTGTTTTCTACAATTATATTCCCTTGATCAAGGGACAGCATTATTACAATCTTTCTGTTTGGCATTTATATACTTATAAGAATGTTTGGGATTTATTTTACTGTACGCAATAACTGATTTAGACTTAATTTCATTTTTACATTTGTTATTGAATCTTTGTAAGTCTGAAATGTTTTTTTCTGAATCTTCAACCTTGAATGTTTTAAATATTTTTTGTTATATTTTATTATGTTCAGTACATCCCTTTTTAGCCACATGGGTTTCCATTTATTTCAGCACATTTTATTACCAGAGGCAGGGCATAATAGAAGCCATAATGTTGAACGCCCCGTCTGCAATAGCAACTGAACAGTACCCTGCCTAATGAAAAGACACCTCAACCACTTTACACAGTGGTTTTAGTCCAGGCAATTCTCTTATCATTTGCCGAGTTGTAGCTGGATCTTTGCCGGTTCCTATTATAATGTCACAGAGAAACTTATACTGAAGTTTACCGTCCCTTCTTCAAGGAAAGTGTACTGTCTACTCAGACGGTTAAAATAAAACAACAAAAGTTTATTATTAAATGTATCCTCCTAAAAAGCTAATCCCTTTCTGTGTCATAAAGAAAGGCAGTTTGACAGTGTCAGTATAGATGTTAACCACATCTCCAGGGAAATCGCTGGGCGCCGGGTAGAATCGTCCTATGTGTGCGCCGTCCTGCTCCTCCTGCGCTGTGGAGACCTACCGGGAGCATGTAAGTATGTATGTGTATATGTCTGTGTATGTATGTCTGAATGTGTATGTATGTATGTGTGTATGTGGTGACGGATCCGTCATGAACTCCATTGAAAGTCAATGGAGGACGGATCCGTTCACCATTGTATCACACCAAACGGATCCGTCCCCACTGACTTGCATTGGGGGTCATGACGGATCCGTCTTGGTGCGGCTGCCTGGACCAGAGAGCAAACCGCAGCATGCTGCGGTTTGCTCTCCGGCCTGAAGACGGAACGGAATGCTTTCAGGAGCATTCCGTTGTCTTCAGTTCAGTTTTGTCCTCATTGACAATGAATGGGGACAAAACTGAAGCGTTTAATTCCGGTATTGAGCCCCTATGACGGATCTCAATACCGGAATTATAAAACACTAGTGTGAAAGTAGCCTTATGGAAGCTCAGGTTGCTTTGATAGCAGCCTTCAGCTCGTCTGCATTGTTGGGTCTGGTGCCTCTCATCTTCCTCTAGGCAACGCCTCATAGATTTTCAATATGGTTTAGATTAGACCAGTTTGCTGGCCAATCAAACATAGTGATACCGTCACATTCCAGCCCTAACTCCAACCGCCTGTTTGTTGCAGCATCCAGGCTAAATATCGAGCATGTGCAGTGCAGAACAGTCAGCTGGAGATAGGGCTGGTATGTGGCGGTGGAGGGGACGTACATATCGAAGCAGGGGGAGTTATGTCAAAGCGGAGAGGAGGCGGGCTTGGGCACTGGTAAGAGGCGTGCCTGGACTCCTTCTGTCGAGTGTAACGCCCCGCTGGGCACTTTGCAGGCTCATTTGCATTTCAAAAAAATTCATTTTCTGAAGATTGGAACCACCAAAGGCTAAAATAAAGGTAAATCTGTAAATAAGGTGACGTGCTACTATGCAATTTGTTTACTTACAGTAAATAGAAATGATGTAGGTGACAGATTTCCTTTAAATGCCTAAATAAGTAATCCTTCCAATGTATTTAAATGTTTTAGTAAAATACACAACCGATAAATCTGGATTTAGATTTTCAGGCATAGAACAAATTAAAGTCCTTAATGTTAACTATGTCCTTCCCACAGAGAATAACTATAGAACTGATTTGATTTTAAATTATTTTGTATAAAGCATGGAAATGTTGTTGGCTTTACACAGCATGCCCATATTGTCAAGCTGAATGAGAGGCGCGTTCAGATCAGAGGATAAATTCTCCAGATCACTTTGTTTTACCACAAGTATGATTAAGGGCCCGTTTAGGTCAGAAACGCATCAGAGGGGTGCGCTATTGTTTTCCCTGCATTATGAACAACATAATTGCTGCTTTTAACTAAATAAATAAAAGTCAAATTATTCCGCTCGGAGTGCTGGATTGTTATCCATCCGTGCATACGTACTATTAAAAATGTGCACAGTTTGCGCCAATCATTGGCTATACAGTGCATTTATCAAGTGTTTTAGACAATTATCTAACCTTTTTATGGGAATGACTTAGCAGAGAGAGGGATGGCTTCACAGGAAAAGAGGCATTGCTTAAAAGTACAACACAAAACACCATGTGCTGTCCGCATCTTTTGCGGCCCCATTAAATATGAATGGGACCCATTTTATGGACGTGTGAATGGACCCTTAGCTAATTTATTAGTTTATAGGGGGTGTAAACCTAGAGTAGACATTTCACAGATTTATCATCCAGCATCCACCAATATGATAAATCTGGCGCTGTTTAAAGCTAAGTTTACATGGTCTTCTGCCCAAGTATAACACCATATCAGTATGGATTCATGAGGAATGAGTGATTATCAAACTAATTTAATCAGTTTCCATGAGGAGGTAAGTTCTAGACTTGACTGAAGTGAGTCAATTGATGTCATATATCTTGGCTTCTGCAAAGCATTTGATACTGTGCCACATAAAAGGTGAGTAACTGGCTCAGTGATAGAAAACAGAAGGTGGTTATTAATGGTACACACTCAGATAGGGTCACTGTCGCTAGTGGGGTACCTCAGGGGTCAGTATTGGGTCCTATTCTCCAATATTTTTATTAACCCCTTCCTGACTGCCATACGGCTATTTAAGTCGGCAGTCGGGACTTAAAAGATGGTGACCGCTCTTGAGATATTTAGACCAAGTGCTGGTTTGAAAAGTCCAGAATATTTTTTAATAGTAAAACTTTTTTAAACAATACTTTCCTAGTTATTTAATGTATTGTAGAAAAATAATCAGATAAGCTGATTAAAGGGGTTGTCCGAGTTATGTAAAAAAAAAAAAAAAATAATAATAATAATAATGCAATGTAAATCACTGACGGCCATCAATATATACATAAGATAAGCAAGTTTAAAAAAAAAAAAATCCTCATTTCGCTAGTTCTGTTCTGGCCCTTTGTTGACATGCAGTTGCAGAGCTGTGGGGCGTGTAAAAACAATCTCTGGAGGGTGTCAACAAAGACTGCCTTTCCCCTGCAAAGGGAGTGAATAAAATTGCTGCCCTGTCTGCAGTCTGACTGCTGGGATACTTATGTTGTATGTGTGAGACTACAAGTCCCAGCTGTACAGTACAATGACATTGCTGATACAAACAGGATCTTTCTCCCCTACCTGTTCTAGTGCAATGCTCTGCAGACACTTCCTCACAGCCAGCAGAAGAGTACAGAGGAGAGAACTCCTCCAGTCTGTCAGCTCTGTGTCTGCAGGGTGAGGAGGAAGGGAAGATCCCGTGCACAGCATTTGTTTCTTCAATGCTGAGGAAGAGAAAACCCTGCAGCTGCTCAGTACCCTTGAGTCTGTGCTGCTTGTAGTAGAAGGGGTTAAACTGTGCTGAAGAATCCAGTGGGAGGAGAGACACAGGACAGACAGCTCAGCCAGCAGATCGGCAGTGCAGGGGGCATGGCTTGTTGCTTCAACCAGCACAGCCTTCACAGTGACGTTCAGTGCACAGACTTGTTCCTCCTGCTCCCTCAGGCTTGTGCACAGAACGTCATCAGAGCAGGGAAAGAAGGTGACATCACAGATCATGTAACACTTAACTAACTAGGAGAACAAGGCCACTGTAGATAAAGGAGGTGAACTGAAAATCCCTTACATCTGCTTAGTTAGAAACATACAAGGAACAAAAAAATAACTTGGACAACCCCTTTAATGCTGAACCCAGCATACCCATATTTTCACCGCGGCAGACCCCTGACTTGAGCATCAGTGGAGTTCATGTTCCAATGCTCTCCTTTGCCCTGCGCTGAATCGCCCAGGGCAAAAGCATTTTAGGAGATCCAGTGACAAACCGTCTCTTCTGCCCAGCAGTGAGCCTGGTGGCATCACCGGCACTGATGGGCAGGCTTTAGCCTGTAAAATGGCTACGGCAGCGCTAAATCTGGCCCATCAGAGCCGGTGACGTCACCAAACACACTGCTGGGCAGAAGCTTCCGCCTGGCAGTGTGTTATTGTAAATAGAAGAGCCCTTGCCCTGCGTGATCTAGAAATGCTCTAATGCTAACATCAGGCAGGCTGCCTCAGTGAAATTATGGGTATATCCGGGTTCAGATCTGAACCTGGACAACCCCTTTAAGGCTATGGACACCTTTGCACATATTTTTTTATTGCTCATTTGCTTCCTAAATGCAGTATTGATTAACTTTGTAAATGAACTTTATTAAAAAATGCCCTAGCACCATGTTGCTTCTGCAGAGTGTGTAAGCCCCTCAGCTAGCTGTTTGGTAGTACTGCTGCACATAATTCTGTCCAAGCTCCTCTCCTTATTTGCCAGCTCTCTTTCCACTTCCCTTCACTCAGTGACTCTGATAGCAGCAGGAAGTTATAATGTGTGTGTGTGTGTGTGTGTGGGGGAGAAATCCAAGAAGGGCACCTCATGCAGACTGAATATGAAGATGGTACACATACAAGGCAGTTTGCAGGGGGAAGGCAGCAGCATCCTGGACACACAGATCCAGCATTTATGATCCAGCATCACTTTGAGGGACGTGCCCATATCAGAAAAATTTGAAGTCAGAAGCAGGTTTCAAACTGTATATCAGGGTTTGGAAATGAATAACAAAATAAAAATTGCAGTCTATGGCTAACATGCATAAATTATAATTATTTTTTTCCATGTCAAAGGTGTCCATAGCATGTAATGAATGACATTAATGCTGAAAAGTTTTTTTTAATGTACTGTATACCAGATACAAATATTAAAACTTTTACAAAAATCAAGTACTGAATAAAATACATGAATCAGACCAGCATAAATGTTCCAGTTATGTGAAATATCATAGCTGACAATTCATTAATTCACGTATTCAATAGGTAATATAAACCCTATGATGTTTTTATAGCTAAAATTGCATCTAGTAAATTTCCGGTGCTCTTAATTTGCACACTATTAAATCCATGATTTTCCAACAGCTTCTTGTATTCTGTGCCACTTCTTTGCTTGCCTTCACCCATACTAAGAGACTGCAGCAGACCTCTTGATTCCTTTTTATCTTCATCAAGGACAATCTCTGCAACAAGTAAGGCACTCCTACCTAAAGAAAGCCAGAGAGAAGTCAGGAAACATTTTTATAATTCAGAATACTTTTATTGAACCTCTTCTGCTTGCTGGCGTGCCTTTACCTGGACAGCAAGCTTCAGAGACCTTCTTTAAAAGGTGGTTTAATTTCCCTTCAGGCAAATCATGCAATACTCTTGAGAGGATGTATAGGTCCGCCTCGGGTAGTGTGTCTTCCATAAAGTTACCTATTGCAGTCGGCAAAAAACAAGAGAGGTAAATATAGGTAAATAGAAGCATTACCATTCATGGAACAACGTCTGGAGTATTTTATAAGGTATAATTGTAACACTGAAAAAAAACACTGAAGTCATCACCAGAGGGAGCTCTAGAGCTTACTGTATACACTGTGATGTAATTAATATATAAATAGTATGGCGTAAGCGCCCTTAAGTGGTGGCTGCAGACAGTTAGCATGTTATCTTTAAAACGTTTTGTCTATTTAGTTAGTATATTAATATTGAAATCAACTGCTAAACAATCTGGGACAAGGATACATAATCACCAGAAAGGTATTGTCCGGCCTTTTTTTTTTTTTTTTTTTTTTTTTTTTTTAAATCTGCACCCCAGCCTGCTGACCTGTGGAAGAATCCATACTTACCTGCTCCCCGCCACTCTTCACTGTTCTTCCAGGCCCCATCTTTTAACTTTCACAAAGACAGGGCCACATGTGCCGCTTCGCCAATGAATGGTCTCAGCGGTGATGTGACCCCAAACAGCATGTCACTGCTGGTTCACATGCCGCTTGGGGACAAGTTGAGGCTAGTGATTGGCTGTGCGTGTTTGTAGCTTTTTCACTTGGCTGATTTTTAAGATGCTTTAATAAATCTGGGATATTTTTACTGCAAATGGACTTTTCTACATTTGCTTGGTTCTGTTCTGCTTTCTCTGTGCTCCAGGTTCCTGGTTGTGGGCTGGCTATTTGGAACTTTGGACAAATGGACAACCCTTTAAGTATTTTTATAACAGACATTGACAATTTAATGGCTGTTACTTTACAATATTTTATGTACATTTTTCTCAATCTATGTTGCAGCCAGATGAAAACAAGAACCCCCACCTCCCCCCTAATAAGACAAGAAAATTGATGGGGCCTATTCTAAACCCCTTAACGCATAATGCTGTATATATATGTATGGCTTTACATGCAAGGGATTGTATGAAGCGGGCTGCTGCGCTGAGCCAGCTCCATATGCAGATTGTGCCGGCTGCATAATAAAGCAGGCTCCCGGTCGCAATGATCGGGATTGGCGATGACATGAAAACCAGCCATTTAATCCCTCAGGTTCTGCGTTCAAAAGCCATTGTGTTCAGGAAGAGGTATACAACTCCCTCTGCCTTCTGATCAGAACCCCCTCAGTGAAATTGCAGGATTCCGATCAGTTACCATGACAGCCTAGGCATGCTGTAACTTCCCAGGCCTGTCATGGTAAGCTGCCTGCTAAGGTGTGCACAAGGCACAGCTCAGCAGGCAGTGCGTCACAATCCAATTCATCATAATAGATCTCTATTATGATGAATGACCTGCTCCCATTCTATACATTCTCTGTACTGTTTATAGTCAAATACAGTGCTCTAGTGTCTCGGACAGTAACCTATATTTCTACTTATCCCATATTCTGTGGATAGGGAATATGTTTATATCTTGGGGCAACTGCTTTCACTATCACATATCTAGTGCCATCAGCAATTTTGCGGGGTCTAAACTGCTTACAGACTCCATTTAAAAATGCCACTGTGCTACCTGTCAGCAGCTCTCATCCAGTCAGTCTTGAAGAGAGTTCAACCAGGTTGAAAGGCTGCACCCACTGCTTTCACCCCTTTGTAGGAAACTTGTTTGGCATACTACTGTCTCATGACAAACTTTAAGCAAACTGAGTTATTTCATGTGTTCCTAGGCTATTGGGTGCAACTTTCTGAAAGGTTTCAGCAATTACTGATATGATGTGATTCAGAAATACTCTAAGATGTCTAATATCCCCCCCCATTCTTTAGAAAGAGAGAACTCATGAATGTATTGTAGAATGGCCAATTTCTCCAACTTCCTTTTTCTGAATAAAAGATAGTTCCCTTTTTACAAACCACGGAAGTTCTGTGTACAGATCCTGTTCCTAGCATCCCATATTCAGGCCCTACTATACATGGAACTTGCTTTCTATGTCAGCAGAAAAAGGGCTCATTCTGATGTAACTTTACTTGAGAATGAAAATGATGCATGGTGGCCGGTCTAGCCAAACAAAACGGTTAGGCCTCTGTCACATGGTCACAAAGATTTTATATATTTTATAACTGAATTACATGTAAAATTGTTCAGAATGAAAGCATGATGCAGAGGCCACACACACATATATACTGTATATATCTATATATCTATATATATCTATATACTAGCTGAAGGACCCAGAAACAGCGCCCCAGGTCCCCATGAAGCCACACCACTAAACATGAGGCCACGCCCCCCGGCTCTGTGAAGACACGGAGGAGAAGCTGTCTGAGCGTGAGTTACTGAAAGAGTGGACACGTGAAACAGTGCCCTTGGTTACCATGAAGACACACCACTAAACATGAGGCCACGCCCCCTGGATCCGTGAAGACACGGAGGAGAAGCGGCCTGAGCGTGAGCTACTGAAAGGGTGGACATCCCTACGTCCATCCAGGCACTGAGCCGGACAGAGGACAGGGAGCCAGAAAACCGGACTGTCCAGCCGAAAGTCGGACAGGGAGCCTGCCCCTAGGGTGGCCAGAGGTCCAGAGTCTGGCTTTCAGACTCCCTGTCCACTGTCCGGCACAGTGCCTGGAAAGACACAGGGACGTCCCCCTTTCAGTAGCTCACGCTCAGACAGCTTCTCCTCCGTGTCTTCATGGAACCAGGGGGCATGGCCTCGTGTTTAGGGGTGTGGAAACATGGGGACCGGTGGCACGGCTTCACGTTAGGGGAAGGCTGGACATTCTGGCTTTCAGACTACCTGTCCTCTGTCATGCGCAGGGCCTGGATGGACACAGGGGGCGTGGCCTCTTGTTTAGGGGTGTGGCTTTATGGGGACCGGTGGCACGGCTTCATGTTGAGGTAAGGCTGGACATTCTGGCTTTCAGACTCCCTGTCCTCTGTCATGGCAGGGCCTGGATGGACACAGGGATGTCCTTTTGAACAGCTCACTCTCAGCAGCAGCACTGTGCAGTCTGAGCATGAGCTGCAGGGAGAAAGTCACCCTCCCTCCCACCCCTGCAGCTGACAGAAGTTGATTTTTACCTTCATTTTTTCAATCCCGGTCAGATGCGGAGTGGAAGGAGCGTGGCCTGAGTCGGGGGCGTGACTTAGTGGGACCTGGGGGTGGGGCTTTTAAGTCCTTCTTTTGAAGGTCGCCTGAATTACAGGCTGATGCCATAGTAATTTCGGAGGAAAGAGGAAAGAAAACATCTTTTATTACTACTGAACGGAGCTGCAGGGAGAAAGTCACCCTCCCCCCACCCCTGCAGCAACAGAAGGTGATTTTAACCTTTATTTTTGCAATCCCTGTCAGCTGCAGAGTGAGAGGGGGGCGTGGACCTGGAGGTAGGGCTTTTAAATCCTTCTTTTGAATCACAGGTTGATGCCTTAGTAATTTAGGAGTAAACAGAGCGGGTAGCAGTAGAAGAATACATCTCTTATTACTACTGAACAGTAAATATGTGAAATTTACATTATATGAGGTAATGATTGATGATGAATTAATCTAAAACATAAGTTATATTTATGGTAACTGGAATACCTCTTTAACAGACTCATCCAAAGCCTCTTTAAAGCAAACCTACAGCAGTGAACGGGCTAGGTTGTCATGGAAGCCTGTTGTGTGTGGAGGCTGCCTGTGAGCTTCTATTGGCTGATAAGGGTCATGTGACCAGGCTCCTATTGGCTAATGCATGTTTTGGGAATATCTCAGGAACGGTACGTCCTGGAGAGCTGAAAACTGTTCTAAAACCTTCCCGGACACCTGATGTACATGTGTGCCAAATTTTGTGATTGTAGCTGCAGCGGTGCAGATTCCTTTAGCGGACATACACACACACACACACACTCAGCTTTATATATTAGATATATATAGGCCATGCTTGGCATAGAACATTCAGGATACTGTACATACCTCTCTCCACTTCAGTAACTAACCAATGAAAATATACAACCACGAGTCTACAATATTGAACCTTTTCACTTTGAGTTTTCTTTAAGGCATAGTCATCAACATTAAAAGAACTAAATGCTTGAAATCACTCTGTGTGTACTGAATTATACAATATATGAGGATCACTTTTTGAACTGAATTACTGAAATAAATTTACTTTTCCATTCTATTCTAATTTATTGAGATGCACCTGTACATCTGAAGGTGGTGTACCATACTGAGTAAAATGTGCACATTATCACAACAGACAACTTTTATGTTCATGTCTACTGAGCGAACACGCAACACATCAGACCTGAGGTAAGTGAAATGTGGCGCAGCTATCTATGGCTCCAATAGGGCTCTGGTTGTACACCTGGTCGTCGCATTTGGTTCCCCATTCGTTGGCAGCTGCAGATACTTTGTGCACTAGTAGGAGCTCAATGCACCATAAGAACTTGCTACTACGGTTAAAACCAGATCACAGGGGCTATCACTATTTGTTGGGGTTGCCATACACATTTGGATATTGTCGGCTGAACCTGCCATTTTCAACTGTCCAACAGTCTAAAATGTAAGGTGAGCTCTACAGTAGCAGATGATGTCAGGGAAGAAAAGGATGAGGAGCAATTTTAACGTCTGATCCTTTTGTTCTCCTGGGAGATAAGCCACGATCAGAGGTGTCTGGAAGCACCTTTCTCTTCTCTTCCTACCATAGTACCAAGTCAAGAGAGATAGCTGCAGGCCAAAAGAGTGTTCAGCTGACAGGTATTAAAGATGTACGGCTACCAGGAGCCATACCACCAGGTTATAGATTTAAGAGACTTTTGGTATTGACAGGGGCCTCTTCTCAACTGTATACCAGGTAATGCTGGCATACTTCAGGAATAGGACAATGGCTGTTATGTGTGTCACAATCTGTAGGCCAAAATGCAGATCACATGGCGTGGTAACACTGTAGTACCTGAACTAAATGTCACACGACTGGAATCAAAGCTCTCCGGTTGGAACTGGGAAGTATGTTTAATAACTTCAGGCAGATCAAACACATTGACTTTCATTTCTGGGTACGTCCAGACTAGCTCATGAGCAAGAGCACCGGTACAACCTTAAAAAATATAAAAGAAAAGAACAAAACAGAATTAAAACTCAGAAGTATCCTGAGGAATGCTTAATCTTCTCCAATCAGCATTAATGATAGCATAATCTAGGTGGGTGGCTGTGGTTTACCTCTTTAATAGCATCTTATATGTGACCTATATATGGCGCTGTAAAGCAAACTGGACACACTGCAGTTTGCCTGGGTTGAAAGATCATGTTCAACTATGTGACTGTTTAAAATGCACATCAAGGCGGCAGTCAGCCCTCAGGCTTATATTCATAAAGCACAGACGTAGAACATATTCCTTACCTCCTAGATCACAGGCCGAACTGTACTTAGAAAGGTCAAATGCTGTCACTAGATCTCTTGCAGTGATTTTAAGCATACAGTGCATGGCCCTCATGAAGCGTTCCTTGACTTCTGATCCCTAATGATAAGCAAGAGTAATGAGAATGTCATTAAAACAGCATTCAGCTAACTGAAGAAAATGAAGAAATATGAAGACTGTAAATAGCCATTCATTTTAAATTATTTGCCATGTAAACTATGGATTTATTATCCAGAAACACGCCTATATTAGGCATATTTCTGGTGCAGATTGCAGCGCAAAGGTTATTTGCGCTGCAATCTGTGACTTTTCCCTGCTCACACCAGGTCTAAAAAAGTGGGCGTGGTGTGGATAGGGAAGGGGACGCCCTGTTTTAGGCAGACAAAATGGTCTAAATGTAAGCCAGCAAGGAATCAATGGATGTCGTATATATTGACTTCTCCAAAGATACTGTACCACATAAAAGGTTGGTACATATAAGAATGCTTGGACTGAGGAAAATGTCTGTATGTGGGTAAGTAACTGGCTCAGTGATAGAAAACAGAGGGTGGTTATTAATGGTACATACTCATATTGGGTCACTGTCACTAGTAGTGGGGTACCACAGGGGTCAGTACTGGGCCTTATTCTCTTCAATATATTTTATATATCACAGTAAAATATCATTTTTTGCAGGTGACACTAAACTGTGTAAAGTAATTAACACAGAAGAGGACAGCGCACTGCTACAGATGGATCTGGATAGATTGGAGGCTTGGGCAGAGACGTGGCAGATGAGGTTTAACACTGACAAATGTAAGGTTATGCACATGGGAAGGAATAATGCAAGTCACCAGTACATACTAAATGGTAAAACACTGGGTAACACTGACATGGAAAAGGACCTAGGAATTTTAGTGAACAGCAAACTAAGCTGTAGAAACCAGTGTCAGACAGCTGCTGCCAAGGCCAATAAGATAATGGGTTGCATCAAAAAAGGCATAGATGCCCGTGATGAGAACATAGTCCTGCCACGTTACAAATCACTAGTCAGACCACACATGGAGTACTGTGTACAGTTCTGGGCTCCTG
This sequence comes from Rhinella marina, assembly GCA_900303285.1. Classification (NCBI taxonomy): domain Eukaryota; kingdom Metazoa; phylum Chordata; class Amphibia; order Anura; family Bufonidae; genus Rhinella; species Rhinella marina. The sequence continues at coordinate 29,442 of ONZH01027529.1, forward strand.
TGAATAAGGCAGACATAGCAAAGCTGGAGAAGGTTCAGAGGAGGGCAACTAAAGTCATAACTGGAATGGGTGGGCTACAGTATCCAGAAAGATTATCAAAATTAGGGTTATTCAATTTAGAAAAATGATGTCTTTTTTCAGCCTTACAAACTATGTTACCATGTTGGACAGCACTTAAAGCTGTGTTTTGTATTGACTTCTATGACCATGCTGCAACACACCAACACAAAACTTTCCCCCACAGACAACTGGTTGCTAGGACCACTCCTCCCACCCATGATGTACAACCTTCTCAGTGTGTCCTGCACCACTCACAAAGCGCTAAAATAAAAGTAAATGTCCACAGCAGAGCAAACCTTGAAAAGAGCATTTCTAATGCCAGCCCTGATATAGTTTACATTGGGAAGAGTGGTGCCAGCATTATTCAGAGGCGCATGCTTTTGTCTAATTCTGGCACATGGGAGGTCCATGAACTACTATCAGAAATCTACACCAGCTAGGAGCTGGCACACATTTCGGTTGTGATTTTCACTAGTAAATTGGGGGAGGTCAGTCTTAAATGTGCCGGCCAGCGCAGGCCCTTCTCCTGACTAAGCCTAACACACTTTTCACAACAGTGGCGAGGGCAGCACACAATAGGGGCTTGCGCAGTTCTGGCGCAGGGAGTTTGATAAATTACCCCCATTGACCCTCACAAATGGGCATTAAGGTATGGACGTAGTAATTACCACACATTATCTGAATGTGTCTTATGTATTAAGTCAATTTTCCCTAAAATAGCATTTTCTAGTACTTAAAGGGACTCTAAACCCAGAAAAACAGGAAAAATTAAGCATAACCTGCTTAACCTTCAGGACAATTTTTTTAATGATTGAATTTTACTCATTTTGGGCTAAAAATCATTTTTGCAATTTGACTTCATTAAAAAAATTAGCAGTTTTTGTGAAACGGGTTACATTTCAGTCTGTTTGTCACTTGGTTACTCTGGGTCCTGTCAGATGACTGCTCATGTATAGCTTTTATGCGTTTCTGATCCCCTAAACACTCATTATGGGTAAATGGTTACCTAACTGATATATGAGCCGTCATCTGACTGGACTAAGAGTAAACAGAAAGTGGCAGTCTACAAACAGACTGAACTTTAACCCCTGTAGCACAAAAACTGCTAACATTTTTTTGATCAACAAGTTGAAAATATGATTTTTAGCCCAAAAGGAGTACAATGCAACAATTGAAGAAAAAATACAGCCGAAGGTGTGCATAGCCTTTAAATAGATAAGATATCCTGCAGTCAGTGAAGCATCTCTTTCTCCCTGCCTCTCCATCTTCAGCTAGAGACCAACTCTGTGCACTAGCTAGAGCTACAGGTAGACAGAATATCCAGGGTAGGGGCAGGGCTTAACTGCATTCACTTTAATAGATATTCACAGCATTGTGAAAGAGGCGGAAGCTGCAAAACTCCAGCAGCTTCTTACAAAACCTTACTTGCATGTGTGCCGAGATGCTACATAGTACCACACCACTGATACAGAAAGTGTGATCCAGCTTTCCCAGGTGCCTAAATGTCAAGTTTGCCTATATATCCAGGAGGGATTTCTCATTATCTGTCTAGGCAAATTTGACATTCATTAGTGTTGGATTCCATTTCTTGCTGTACACACTGACCATATCTTAGGATAGATACATGTTTATCCCAGGCATGTTTAAATTCAGTTACTGTGGATGTATCAACCACCTCTGCTGGAAGTTTGTTCCAAGCTTCTACTACTCTTTCAGTGAAATAATATTTTCTAATGTTGTTCTTGATTTTCCCCCCAACTAACCTTCTTTCCTCCAGACTATACATATTAAGAACTGTGAGTCTTTCTTGAGAAGGTCTATGCTTTAGACCTTCCACCATTTTTGTAGCTCTTCTGGATCCTTTTGCAGGTGAGGTCTCCAGAATTGAACACAGTATTCCAGATGTGGTCTCACTAGAGCTCTATACAGAGGGATCACAATCTCCCTCTTTCTGCTCTGCTACATATAATGTTATCCTTGCATTGTACAAGTAACTCAGCATTGCCAGGACTCTGAAAGGAAAATGTGCCTAGCTAATGCACTATTTAGTAGTGAGGAGGAGGCTTTATCTTGGTAAATGTAGTATTCTGCAGTCTCTATTACAGTTCCACATGGTTTTAACCCAGCTTTCCCAGGACCCTAAACGGCAAATCTGCCTAGCTATGGCACTATTTGAGTACAAAGAGAATTATTTAGGGCTTGTTCACATCTCCGTTCTGTATTCCGTTACGGCTTTTTAACGATGTTCTGACGGAAAATAACGGAATACATAAGACGGAAATCAAAACGGAAACCTTTAGAGGCATTCCGTTTTGATCTGTCGTAATAGAAGTATATGGGCAAGCATAACGGATCCGTCTGGTTTCCGTTACGCTGGACGGAAAACAAAGTTCTGTCTTATGGATTCCGTTATTTTCCCATATAACGATGTTATAACGGAAAGGCATAACGGAATACAGAACGAAGATGTGAACAAGCCTCTATTTAGGTAGACTTATTATTTAGCAGTCCCTATTACAGGACCATATGTATTTATTTTACTCACTTATATAGCGCCAACATATTCTGCAGCGCTTTACATGCATTATCATCATTAGTTACCCTGGGATCCCGAATAACAAAATCTGTCACTGGAGGATTTGTCACTGGGATTTTTACTTGGCTTTTACAGGCTCCTGGCTGACAAATCCAGCTAGATATTCTACCATACCCTCCTATTGACCTTCCCTGGTCACGTGCATCAGAGGGGCAGAGACATGGCTGCAGACTGAGACAATTCCTTTCTACTTTATTTTTCATGGTCTGCAAATATCTAACAAAAAAAAGAGCAAATAAACACACATACGGAGATTATTATGTTATGTTTTGTTGGTTGCTTACTTTTCTTTGGATTCTGGGTTTAGTGGCCCTTTAAATATTTTTAAACTTTGCATCAAGAGCCAATTTAAAAAATGTATCCTTCAGCACACTCTAGTGGCACAAAGTTGTAGTGCAATATCTATAAAACATGCATCTTATACTGGATTTACATGCAACAGATTTCACTGTGTTTTGAAGATTGCTTACAATGGTAACAATTTAGCCTATTACTACTGTAGAATTGTTAGGGGGCCAGGGGTAGATTACAGGCATAGTCTTACAGCATGTAGCTCCTCCTAGTGCTGGCTGCAAGCAAAACTTTGATCACTTCATAAAGGTGAACCTCTCAGCTCCTCCTTAATAAGACTCATTCCCTTCAGTGTACATGCAGCCTTATCTGATAATCTTGTTTTCTGCAGCATGTACTGATATATCACAATGTTTCCCCCCTTTGCTGCAGAGGCTGCAAGTCCGAAGGCACAATCTGCCATACCTGGTGGTCCATCTTATTGTAAGCTCGTGCTGGGATATGGTGTGTTCCCAAATTTCAAATATCTTAGGCATCTCATATCCTAAGAGACTGCCTACTTGTCTCTTGGGAACAAAACGTTTGGACTTATCTACAAACTAGCACCAATAATATTATTAGAGGGTAGAATTCATATTGCCTCTAAGTGGTGCTTGAGTGCCCTCAACTTCCAAGCTGCCACTGACAGGATCAATAGAATAATTATTTATGAAGAACTTGAGGGTATCCACAACAACATTTTTGAACCTTTTAAGAAGCTCTGGAATCCTTGGCTCTTCTCCTCCCACTCCACAGGATTTCCAAGTTTAGTCTTTAATATATATGTACCACTACACTGGACGACAATATTGGCTTGATTTCAACTGGGTCTTACTATGCCAAAATGGCTTACTGGACCAAGTTATTGCCAGTGGTTGACTGCTTCTATCACCTACAGTATGTCCCACACCATAAGATGCACTTTTTTCCCCAAAGGTGGGGGGAAATGGCAGTGTGTCTTATAATGCTAATACAGTGGTCCCTCAAGTTCCAGGGCAACCATTGTATGTTGAAACCATTGTAAGTTCAGTAATTGGTTCCAAAGCCCCAAAATGTCATCCAAGGTAAGAGAAAATGAAGATTTAAGAAAAATAAGCAGATAACTAAGATGGCCTGGATTGGTTGGATCTGAGTCTGAGGCGTTGTATGTGGAGTCTAGTTTCAACTTAAGATGGGTCAGAAAAGACCATTGTATGTTGAAAATATTGTATCCTGAAGCCATTGTATCTTGAGGGATCAATGTACTAATTATATAATGGAGGCACTCACTAGTACACAGTAGAACCAGGCAGCAGTGAATACAGCACTCTTTGTGGTGGCTGTACTCACCACTCACTGGTCTTCTTCTGCCAGCACCATGTGCTGTGCTGTCTATGACTTTACTCTGTGCGATGTCAGGTCAGTACAGCGATGAAGATGGATCAGGGAGCTGTGAGTGAAGGAAGAGTGAGTTGCGCCATTATCTGCAGCAGAAGTAAGTTTATTTATTTTATGTCTCTTCTGAGGTCTGATGAGCAATGGGGGCCTTATCTGAGGTCTGATAAGGAATGAGGGTCTGATCTGAGGTCTGATGAGGAATGGGGGTCTGATCTGAGGTTTGATAAGGAATGGGGGTCTGATACGAGGTCTGATGAAGATCAAAGGTCTAATTTGGGGGTCTGATGAGTGGAGGTCTAATCTGAGGTCTGATGAAGACTGGGGGTGTGATGAAGATTGTAGGTCTGATCAGAAGTCTGTTGAAAAATATTTTTTTCCTCCTCTAAAACCTAGGTGCGTATTAATGTGCAGGTTAATACGGTAAATATGCATGCATTCACTTACCTGTTGAATATGATGGTTCTTGTTCAGAGATATCCTTGTTTATGTTTGTTTCCTATACTACCTTGTTTCGTCTCCTTCCTTACCCTACTCTCTGCTACCTTTCATCACACAGCTTGATTGTCCTCTAATGATCCATCTTGATGGGAATGATGTTACTTTGTATTGATTTTTCTTGAGTTTTAAAACTAATAAAAGCGTTTTGAAATAAGAAATAGCAGGTGATCATCCTCTGCTCCAGTGCTCCTCTGTCTTTTCCTGGCGGCGCTGCACTGTCCTGACCGCGTACAGCGTCAGGATGTAGTGCGCACACTCTGATCTGACGCTGCACGCGGTCAGGTGACAGCGCAGCGCGGGCAGAGAAGACAGAGGAGCGGAGCCGCGGCGCAGGAGGGGAAAGAGTTTTTTATTTTATTCTGATGGGGGCAGAGTGGGCTGATCTGAGGTCTGATAGGGGCACAGTGGGCTGATCTGAGGTCTGATGGGGGCACAGTAGGCTGATCTGAGGTCTGATGGGGGCACAGTGGGCTGATCTGAGGTCTGATGGGGGCACAGTGGGCTGATCTGGGGGCACAGTGGGCTGCTCTGAGGTCTGATAGGGGCACAGTGGGCTGATCTATAGTTTGATGGGGGCAGAGTGGGCTGATATGGGGGCTGATATGGGTCTGAAAAGGCTGATCTGAGGTCTGATGTGATATCCTGACATTTATGGAGGATCTGATATGAGGTCTGATGAAAAATATTTTTTCTTATTTTCCTACAGCGAAAAATACGGTATATATATATATACACACATACATACACACCAAAAAAATGCAGGGACTACAGCTGCTAGAAATATCAAATAAAATATGTTGGATAAGGAGTCAAGACCCAACCACAAAAAGGTCCTCTTACATTTCTGTTGTCACATGCTTTCTTAACAGCGGTTTGATGTTGGCCTCCACCTTCTACTACTGCAGAATCCAGATGTGTGAAATGGGACCATAAATGGTCACTGGAGTATGTGATGTATTCATGGATGGAAAACGCACCATCAGAAACCAGGTATGTATTGGCAAGTTCAGTGTTGCTGTAAACTGGAAAGAGAAAAATATACAGAAATAACATTGGTAGAATAGCTTTGGAAGAATGTTTTTTTTTACATAGAGAAACTAAACACTGGCTGCAAATAAAGACTGAGAGGCTCATATCCACATTTCATGATAATATTGCCTGAACACTGTCCATAAGTGAAGAGCTCCACTAGCATTGTGCAACTCACAAAGAATGGAAAATGTACCTATTGAATGGAAGTAGAACTCAGTCTCGCTCCCTGCTTCTGTTATGCTGCGTCCTTGAAGCAAATGAGTTTACCAACACAGAGCAACCTTCATACCCAGCCAGAAGCAATTAGATGACACACAGTATGAATCAGGGTCACCCATTCTCCCTTCTTTATTTATCTTATTCATTTCTATGGTGCACACATATTCGACAGCACTGCTCAGAGATTGTCACTCATATCAGTCCCTGTCCTAATTGGGGTTCACAATCTTAATAGCAAATTAACCTTCGCACCAAAGTAACCAGGGGAAACTCACACAAACATGGGGAGAATATGAAAACTCAAAATGGACTCCAGACAACAGTACTAACAACTGAATCGACGTGCCGCTCTGTCACAATCAAGAGAGGAATTAGACTCCAGAAATGGTCGTAAACAGGAGCGTAGCTATAGCCTCATGGGCCCTGGTGCAAGAGATCAGCTTGGGCCCCCCTTCCCTCAGTGCTTTGTATCTCTTCTTATGTGGCACAAGGGTCTTTGTGCCCCCTCAGGCTTCTGGGCCCGGTAGCGACTGCTACCTCTGCACCCCCTATAGCTACGCCCCATGTCATTGTTTTTTTACATCTTGCCTCTGGTAGCCATTCTCATTTTAGGTGAAGGAAAAAAGCCCCCAGTGCTGTTGTTAATGTAGCTGCATAGGTGTGCAGTTATGAAGCAACACTGATTGTGAATCAATTTCTCCTGCGGTTGTGCAAATTCAACAGACAACAGGTAGAAATGATAGGCAGTTAGCAAGACAACCCCTATAAAGGAGTGGTTCTTCAGGTGGTAACCACAGACCATTTCCCTGTTTTCATCCTTTTTGGATGTTGTTTTGGTCACTTTTGCATTTTATCATTGCTCTCACCCCTAGAGGTAGCAAGAGGAGGTGTCTACAACCCACAGAAGTTGCTCAGGTAGTGCAGCTCATGGTACATTAATGCAAGCTGTGGCAAGAAGGTTAGCTGTGTCTGTCAGCACAGTGTCCAGAGCAAGGAGAAGATTCCAGGAGACAGGCCCGTACACCAGATGTGGAGGGGCCATAGGAGGGCAACAACCCAGCAGCAGGACCTCTACTTTCGCCTTTGTGCAAGGAGGAACAGGAGGAGCAGTACCAGAGCTCTGCAAAATGACCTCCAGCAGACCACTAATATTGATGGGTCTGTTCAAACTGTCAGAAAAAGTCTCCATGAGGGTGGTATGAGGGCCCGACATCCACAAGTCAGTGTTTTGCTTACAGCCCAAAACCATGCAGGGCGATTGGCATTTGCCAGAGAACACCACGATTGGCAGATTCCTGTGATGTTCACGGACGAGAGCAGGTTCGCACGGAGCACATGTGACAGATGTGACACAGTCTGAAGACGCAGTGAAAAACATTCTGCTGCCTGCAACATCCTCCAGCATGACTGGTTTGACAGTGGCTCAGTAATGGTGTGGGGAGGCATTTCTTTGGAGGGTCACACAGCCCTCCATGTGCTAGCCAGAGGTACCCTGACTGCCATTAGGTAACGGGATGAGATCCTCAGACCCATTGTGAGATCATATGTGGGTGCTGTGGGCCCTGGATTCCTTCTGATGCATGGCAACGCTAGGCTTCGTGTGGCTGAAGTGTGTCAGCAGTTCCTGCATGATGAAGGCATTGATGCTATGGACTGGTCTGCCCATTCCCTAGACTGGAATCCAATCAAGCACATATGGGACATCATGTCTTGTTCCATCCACCAATGCCATGCTGCACCACAGACTGTCCAGGAGTTGACTAATGTTTTAATCCAGGTCTGAGAGGAGATCCCTCAGGAGAACATCAGCCACCTCACCAAGAGCATGCCCAAGCATTGTAGGGAGGTCATACAAACACGTGTAGGCCACACTACCAGGGGCGGATTGTGGCCCTGGAAAAAAATACTAAAAGTGGCCCCATTTTGTAGTCAGGTCCAAATTGATGGAGGGCAGGACCAGCAATACCGTATTGTGGCACATTATACCAACCCCAACAGAGCCAAATACCACAGCCCATCATAAAATACTGCCAGCAGCACAAAATACATCCCCAATAACTTCCACTGGCCGGCCGCGAGGAGGGCCCAGGTGGCCCACTGGGCATCGGCCCACCAGGAAATTCCCCTGTAAGGTCTATGGCCAATCCACCCCTGCACACTACTGAGCTTCATTTCCTTGTCTTGAGACATTACCACTGAAGTTGGATCGGCCTGAAATTTGATTTTCCTTTGATTTTGAGTATCATTCCAAATCCAGACCTCCATGGGATATTAATTTGGATTTACATTGATCATTTTTATGTTTTATTGTTCTCAACGCATTCCACTATGTAATGAATAAAGATTTGCAACTGGAATATATTTATTCATTGAGATCTAGGATGTGGTATTTTAGTGTTCCCTTTACTTTTTTGAGCAGTGGATATTCTGTGCTTTAAAGTCAATAAGGATAAACTAAAAAACATCTTAATCTTGGTCTTATGCCGTAATATGGGTGGTTTAACATATAGATTTTCAGGAAAAAATAACACTACATTTTTTTTCTTTGTTAGTTTTTTATAGCAAAAGCCAGAAGTGGATCCTGTAGAAAGGAGAAGTATAAGTCCTTCCTTTGTATTTCTTGAATCCACTTCTGGCTTTGGCTAATAAAACAAAAACAAATGCCATAAAACTGCAGCGTATTTCTAAAAAGTGCTGTTGTGTGTAACTACCCCAAAGGAGTTACTGTATCTTAGTAAAGCAGGTTATATACTTTAAAATCATTCCCCAACAGCTATTCCTCCATACACATGTAGATATCTCAACAAGGAGAAGAGGGTAAGCTGCTGCAAGACTACTGTGGTAGTGCCCTATCTCCCTTGAGAACAAAGGATGAGACATGTTGAAATGCAAAATGGCCGACCCTTTTTTCTCCCCTAATGACATCCGACATTGAGGGACAGTCAGAAAAATATAATACTCATTAGATGGTTAACGGGTCCTGCCAAAATTGCCAGGTTTGGCCCATATTCCTCTAATGTGTATGGATACTGTACCTTAAAGGGATTCTGTCACCAGGTTTAGGCGTATAGAGATACTGACATATCTGTATAGCTATTAGCGCTCTCATAGTAAATATGTTATTATTATTATTCTTCCCAGAGCTGTACTTTGCTCAAAAAATCGTTTTTATTCATATTATAATTACTTACAGAAGGAGCCCAAGGGGATGTCCTGTGGGCCGTTGGAGCCCGGCCACGCCGCATATTGTCGAGCCCAGCACCGCCCTCCCGCTAATTATTCACTCCCCTTCATCCCTGTGTTCTCCTCCTGGTGCGGCGTAATCTCGTCCGTGCGGTCTCCAGTGCATGCGTACTTCATCCGATGAGGCCATGCCAGGAGACCGCACGGGCACAGAGTCGGGTTCATACGGCGCATGCGCGAATTACACCGCACCAGGAGGAGAACACAGGGATGAAGGGGAGTGAATAATTCGCGGGAGGGCGGTGCTGGGCTCGACAATATGCGGCGTGGCCGGGCTCCAACGGCCCACAGGACATCCCCTTGGGCTCCTTATGTAAGTAATTATAATATGAATAAAAACGATTTTTTGAGCAAAGTACAGCTCTGGGAAGAATAATAATAATAACAACATATTTACTATGAGAGCGCTAATAGCTATACAGATATGTCAGTATCTCTATACGCCTAAACCTGCTGACAGAATCCCTTTAAAGGGATTATCCAGGAATGATGGCTTGAAGAAAGAGCATGCACATTGTAATGCAAATCAGCAATCCTGTTATCATGGCCCATTTTCCATCAAGGTCCCTTTTAGACTTAGCATTTCTTCACAATATTCTTAAAACACCTACTGTCACACTACGGTGTGGGAGGGAAACACCACACCGAGCACACACCGAAACACAACAGTGAGCAGAAGTCCGGCTCAGCAGGTAAGGAGCCAGTGGCAAGGAATACCACTGGACCAAGTGCACCGGAAGTACTAGGGACCAAACCCAGAGGGCAGAAACCCAGTGAGCCCCATTCTTCACAGAGCCCCAGATGGTAGGGATGCACTTAGCCGAAACTCACTGGCTGCACCTCCAGGATGGTCCCGGTGCACCTGGCAACTTACCTGCAGAAACTGCTGGAAGAAGCACCAGCAGACAACACACCAAAGACTGGAACCCAGGCACATATACTGGAACCCAAACACCTAGCAGGACACACAACACACACAGGAACCAGCTCACCAGCAACAGCTCACAGTTTCATTGTTCTCCCTCCGGGGAACCCTGGAGCCCTCTCACCGAAGGCACATACATACAGGGAATGTCTGGACTCCATGTCAGAAGACACATAGCAGTCACAGACCAAACACCCACCCGAAACATAAACCACACAGAACATAACCGGGAAGGGCAAGAGGAAGACCTCGATGACATGTCAGGTGGCCACAAGGACTGGGCAGATGGAATCCCAAGAAAGGTGCATAGCTCCAGCAGCAAAGGAGGCTGGAGCACAACTAACCCATCAGGTCAGCAACAACTGCATAAAAAGCACCTAGTAACCACACCCAGGTCAATATGTTAACCCCATGAGAACCAGACAGGGAAGGAGGAAAGTATACAAGAAACTACACGTTGCCCCTGGCAACCAGCATACAAGGCAAACAACCGCAGACAGTACGCCAGAGCACAAACGCGAGCAACATGGAAGCCATGTCACGGGGAACAACCGAGACCTTGACACCACCAATTTACACGTTGCCCCTGGCAACCAGCATACAACCACATCCAGTACCCCAGGGCACGAACGCAAGAAACCAGAAACACGTGTCACAATAACCACACAGTACGTGACACCTACCTAGCAGGATTGTGTCCCTCAGAGGCATTTAAACATACTGGCGACAATGCAGCGCCATAAAGGGGCAGAAAGAGTCACCGCTGCTCGCTGGTCCAACTGCTCTCTCATCCTTGTCATAGGAATTCACTTTCAACCGCAGGGAAAGAAATTCAAACAGAGGTACATCACAATGTATGTCGCAGAGCCACCTTCCTCCAGTCTACTGATATGTATGTGTCTATAAGGTAGGACACCCTTCCAATGTTGCATATTTCATTAATCAACTAACACCCAGACCAGAGGCCATCTTGCTTCCTCTCTGGTGCCGAGATGGTCATTCTGGCAATGCTTGCTTAAAGGGGTTGTCTCACTTCAGCAAGTGGCATTTATCCTGTAGACAAAGTTAATATAAGACAGTTACTAATGTATTGTGATTCTCCATATTGCCTCCTTTGCTGGCTGGATTCATTTTTCCATCGTATTATACGCTGCTCGTATCAAGGGGTTACGCCCACCACTGCAGTGCAAATACGAAGAGGACAGGACGGAAGCTGCTGCACATGCTCTCCCATGGTTCCGGTCACCATAGAGGCCGGCACTTTTTTCTATAGTGCAAGCATGGCCACCGCAGCTGGACTGCAGGGTGGTCGTAACTAGGTATTAGTGGTACCTTAAAACCGAACCTGAGTTCGAGAAATGTTTTTTTTTACAGTAGAAATGAATTTATGAAGTTATTACGCGAAGTCTTGTGAGACTTCGTGAAGTAATAACTTCAACTCATCGGAGCCAATACATTCTAATACTGTACAGAGCTCTCGCTCTGTAAAGTATTAGAACAAAGTTTTATGCAAATCGATTTTGAACGTTTCATCTGAAGTCCATTCGCTCATCCCTAGTCGTAACCATGGAAACGAGCAGTGTATAATGTGAAGGAAAAATGAATCCAGCCAGCAAAGGAGGCAATATGGAGGATCTCAGTACATTAGTAAGTGCCTTGTATTAACCTTCTCGACATGATAAATACCATTTGCTGAAGTGAAACAACCCTTTTAAGACATATCTAGTCAAGCGGTTTTGAAACTTAATGTATATTTATTGTAAGCTCTGTGACACTTTGACAGGTTCTTAAAAGGATTGTCCAGGATTAGAAAAATATGGCTGCATTTTTCCAGAAACAGTACCACATCTTTCTATTGGTTGTTTGGCATTGCAGGTCAGCTCCATTCAAGTGAACGTATCTACGTAAGATTCAAATACCAAACACAACCTGTGGTCCAGCCATGCTTTTATAATCCTGGTCAACCCTTTGAAGCCACACCTTATTGTCCTCGGTGTCTTCTGCACGTTGCTCTCATCCTTATAATTACCACTAATGGAAGAGCATGTGATGTGTGGCCTGCCCTTTACGGCCTCCCATAGGAAAAACTATGTCTGTGCTACTTACCTGCTCTGCTAGGAGATGCTCAGTACTATCTGCACTTGTCCAGCTCCTTGAAGTGCAAAAAAGTGGTGAAGGTGAAGTGCATATCAATGGGAGGCACAAATGGACAGGAAGGGCAACATGTCTCTCCACCAGCAGCCATGTTGAGGATGGGAGCAGCATGCGCTTGTCACAGGAAGGGTGACTAACACTGGCTGCTGGGGGTGGCTGTGGCTTTGCCACATGTGGCCAGCCGCATTGTGGGGTTGCAACCTCAACACTGGTGACATGTCTGTTTTAGTAACCACGTCAATTCCCCAATTCTGGATCACCTATTCTTATGACTATGTTTTACCATTCCATTATTTTTATAAATTTATGAATGAATGGCCAGCAGTCTGCAATACGAGTCCAACTAGGTGTTACGGGTTGGTGGAGCGACCCTGCCAGACTGCCATGGCAGCACTGATTGGATAGTGTCATAATTACAATAATCAAGTGAATGGGGCGAGCAATTGTAATTAAACTACGCGGACGCTTTAAATGAGACAGCGCACTGGTAATTTTGAAGCCGAAGCACAGGTGCCGCTACCACTTCAAACAGCTGATTGGCAGAGCTGCCAGGAGATGGGCCTAAGCCACTCGAGACACAGGGGAAGCATATATTGCTAACCTTCAAACTAGATCACCTTTCCGACTGAGCTTACATTTTAATGTTTGATGCTGGTGGTTGACATAGAACGAAATTTGTTAAAAAGCATCTGTCCTCCCCCACTTTTTGACAGAACCTGGCATCAAAGGCATCTTTCATCTGACCTTGTAGTCCCACACTTTCAATACAGTCTCGGCATGTGAGATAATTAGATCTACTGCGCATGCGCCAAGGTTGTGCTGTATGGTGCAGGGCCAGGTGAGAGAAGATATTTCTGATGCCTGGCCCTGTCAATCAACAGGAGGGGTGAGGACACATGCTTTTTAACAAATTCCCCTTGTGTGTCGGCACCCAGGCATCAAAGATTAAAGTGTAAGCTCAGCCAGAGAGGAGAACTAGTTTGAAGTTTGGCAATATTCGTTTCCCTTGTGAAAAATCAATTGCACGCGGGAATGCTACCATATCCTGATAGATTTCTCGCTCTCATTCTAAGGTCTTCAAGACTATAACATTACATAGAAATAAATTACCACTAAGATTCACCTTGATGAGTTTTCTCCAGCAGGCCAAGGGCAACACAAGCATCAAGAAGCCTTTCAGTTCCATGTACAGAAGCATTAATCTTTTCCGCAATTTCCATGGCCTTCAGCGCACCTTTATCTTTCAACTTATCAAAGACCTTCAGTTTAGATGCTGCAAACAATGTCTGTAAACAGAAGACAAGTGGAGAAAATCAGAGTGCTCGACATTTATCTCGGCTGTGCACATGGACAAGGTTTAGGTTGCCAGATTAGGTTTGAAAAAAATATAGCTTGCTACAAGATACAAGTATAATGTTATAATCCTCCCTGAAACATATGCATGTAATATATTACAAATACTTATATATGAAGCATATTTGTGAAAGTTTTACATCTACTTGCACCTTGGATGTGACTAGATTAGCTAGAAAATGTGGGTAGCGGCTTCCCCCCTTCTGGAGGATAATTGCCTTAATCCAGCACAGGACTGTATAAATGCAGATAACTAAACACTATGGATCATTAGTTGGTCCCTGAACCGTATTTAGAAAATGCGAATATAAAATCTGCTAAACTGCCACATCATTCGTATTTACTGGTGGTCATGGATGATTCTTCTAGGTTTCCAGCCATTCAACCTGTTTCAACAGGCCACTGGTGAAGTGGACCAGTTCATGCAACTGATCAACAACAAGAGTTATACAGATTCCTTAGACCAGAGATGCCCAACCTGTGGCCCTCCAGCTGTTGCAAAACTATAACTCCCAGCATGCCTGGATAGCCTACAGCTATCGGCCTACAGCAGGGCATGGTAGGAGTTGTAGTTTTACAACAGCTGGAGGGCTGCAGGTTGAGCATCCCTGCCTAAGACAATACAGAGCCACGCACACTCCACTACAGGAATGCCGCCAGCAACTGCGCTTTTCGCATCAAGCTCTTGCGCATCAAGCTCCTGAACATCCCGGTAGTTTCTGTCCAGACTCCATTTGTTCTCAATGATTCCATCTCAAAAGAAAAGATTAAGAGATATACGGATAAGGGCAGTCATCACTGCAAACAGTTGGAAGTGGGAGATTTGGTCCTTTTTAAAAGGTTGAGACCTAAGTGACCAATCATCACAATACCATCCTGAACCCTCTCAAGTTACGCAAGTCAAATACACCATGGTTACTGCTTAATACCATGGTCATCAGGTCCCAAGAAATGTGTCCCATTTTAAAAAGCTTGTGGCTATGATCCAGTTACAACCAGTACAGATGAGGTAGATGATGATAAAATCCTGCCAGATACAACTGGTTCAGCAACACCAACAAGGAATATTGCAGAGAATTCACAAACGTTATCTGGTAACGAGATGTGTCAACGCTATCCAACAAGGGCAAGTCAAAGGCCACCAGCTCACCTCATGGACTATGTTCTGTTCCAAACATTCCTATCAATGTGGATTTTTGATTTGTTCGGCACTTTGTTGTTATAACTGGTATATATATTTTACAGTACCTTATATTGAAATATTTCAACCAACAAAATCTATATGAATATCTATACGAGTGGCTTAGCTTCCACTGGCATTTCCAATGGGGTAGCTAATAGACCTAGCGGAGAAGTCGAAGGAAATACCTCCACCTTCCCCTTTGTGCTACTGTAGCAGAAACGTATTAATGATCTCTGTTCAGAAGTTGTACCATGATAAAAAGCTTACTTAACCTTTAACAAACAATAATAATCTATAATCAATAGTACAGTGGGCGTACATGAGGAATAACACTATATTTCTAGGCACTACATGACTTGTATCAGCATTTTACCAGATTTTTCCCTGTGCAGGATGAATGTCTACTTTGCAGTTCTAGATCTGGTGAGTGGATACTAGCTGCCATTCATACACACATGGACAAAATTGTTGGTACCCTTCCGTGAAAGAGAGAAAAACCAACAATGAGACTTCTACACCTGTCCACACGTATTTTGGCCTACTCCTCGTGAGCAAACATCTCCAGTCGTCTCAGGTTTTGAAGGGTGACTTCTCCAGACTGCACATTTCAGCTCCTTCCCAGATGTTCATTAGGACTAGGGTTCATAGAAGGCCACTTATGAAAAGGCCAATGCTTTGCTCTTAGCCATTCTTGGATGTTTTAGCTGTGTGTCATTATCCTGTTGGAAGACCCATGATCCGCAGGCTTTCTGACAATGGGAAGCACATTTCACTGCACAATGCCTTGATAGTCTTAGGATTCATTGTATCCTACATAGATTCAAGATAGCCTGTGCCAAAATCAGCAAAGCAGCCCCAAAACATAACCATGTTTCCACCATGTTTTACAGTATGTACAAATGGGCGATATTTATCAAACTGGTGTACAGCTACAAAGGAGCTGTGTAAAATTAAAGGTGGAATCTCATTGGTTGTGATGGGCAACTAAGCCAGTTCTACTTTACAGCAGTTTCATTTTTGAGTCTGTAAAGACAGAGCTGATGTGACTTGCCAGAAAGATCTAGTTTTGCGCCACCTGTCCAAAGGAGATTTTTCCAGAAGCTTTGCGGCTTGTCAATATGCATTTTGGCAAATTCCAGTCTCGTTTTTTTTATGATTTGCTTTAAACAGTGGTTTCCTCCTTGGTCGTCATCCATTAAGTCCACTTTGGTTAAGACAGTGACGGATGGTCCGATCTGACACTAATGTACCTTGACCTTGGAGTTCACCTCTAATGTCTTTGGAAGTTGTTCTTGGCTCTTTGCTCACCATTCGTATTATTTGTCTCTTCAATTTGTGATCAATTTTCCTCTTGCATCCACGTCCAGGGAGATTGGCTACAGTTCTGTAGACCTTAACCCCTTCAACCCCAGACCTGTTTTCACCTTCCTGACCAGGCCATTTTTTGCAAATCTGACATGTGTCACTTTATGTGGTAATAACTTTGGAACGCTTTTACTTATCCAAGCCATTCTGAGACTGTTTTCTCGTCACATATTGTGCTTCATGGCAGTAGTAAATTTGTGGCAAAATATTTCATTTTTATTTATAAAAAAATTACCAAATTTACCAAAAATTTGGAAAAATTTCCAAATTTCAATTTCTCTGCTTTCAAAATATATAGTAATACCTCCAAAAATAGTTATTATTTTATATTCCCCATATGTCTTCTTTATGTTTGGCATCATTTTATAAATGTAATTTTACTTTTTTGGACAGTTAGAAGGCTTAGAAGTTTAGAAGCCATTTTTCAAATTTTCAACAAAATTTTCAAAACCATTTTTTTAAGCACCAATTCAGATATAAAGTGATTTTGAGTGGCTTACGTAATGGAAACCACCCATAAATGACCCCATTTTAGAAACTACACCCCTCAAATTATAAAAAACTGCTGTTACAAACTTTGTTAACCCTTGAGGTGTTCCACAAGAATTAATGGAAAATGGAGGTGAAATTTCAAAATTTCACTTTTTTGGTAGATTATTCATGTTAATTTTTTTCTTGCAAAACAGCAAGGGTTAACAGCAAACTAAACCTCAATATACATTAATCTGATTCTGCAGTTTACAGAAATACCCCATATGTGGTGGTAAACGTCTCTATGGGTTTGTGGCAGTGGTCAGAAGGAAAGGAGCGCCATACGATTTTGGAGGCAGATTTTGCTAGAATGGTTTTTAGGAACCATTTTGTAATTGAGAGACCCTGACGTACCCCTACAGTGGAAACCCTCAAAAAGAGACCCCATTTTGGAAACTACACCCTTCAAAGAATATATTAAGGGGGGTACTGGCCACTTTGACCTCCTAAGCGTTTTATGGAATTTGGAAACACTTGGCTGTGAAAATGAAAAGTTTCATTTCTTCCAATAAAATGTTGCTTTAGCCCCAAATTTTTCATTTTCACAAGGAGTAACAGGAGAAAAGCACCCCATAATTTGTTCCCATTTT
This sequence comes from Rhinella marina, assembly GCA_900303285.1. Lineage (NCBI taxonomy): Eukaryota > Metazoa > Chordata > Amphibia > Anura > Bufonidae > Rhinella > Rhinella marina. Next base: position 46,898 of record ONZH01027529.1, read on the forward strand.
CTCCTGAATACGGCAACACCCCATATGTGGTGGTAAACTGTTGTGGGGGCACATGGCAGGACTCAGAACAGAAGGAGCGCCATATGGATTTTGCAGCACAGATTTTGATGGATTGGTTTGCGGGAGCCATTGATTTTTATTTTTTTGAGTTATTGTCTTATGTGGGGGCTCATTTTTTGCGGGACGAGGTGATGTTTTCATTGGTACCATTTTGGGGTACATAAGACTTTTTGATCGCCTGCTATTACACATTTTGTGAGGCAAAGTGAAAAAAATGGCTGTTATAGCATAGTTTTTTTTAAATTTTTTTTACAGCATTCACCTGGGGGGCCATCTCATGTAATATTTTTATAGATCAGGTTGTTACGGATGCGGCGATACCCAATATGTCAAACATTTTTATTTTTGGAAAGTTTTACACATTAGATGCATTTTTGAACAGAATAAAACCTTTTTTTGTGTTGCTATTTTCTGAGAGCCATATTTTTTTTATTTTTTTGGGTTATTGTCTCAGGTAGGGACTACATTTCTGCGGGACAAGATGACGGTTTGATTGGTACCACTTTGGGGTAAATACGCCTTTTTGATCGCCTGCTATTACACTTTTTGTGAGGCAAGGTGAAAAAAAATGGCTGTTATGGCACAGTTTTTTTTTTGTTTTGTTTTTTTACTGCGTTCACCTGGCGGTGTGGATCATGTGATATTTTTATAGAGCCGGTCAATACAGTTGCGGCGATACCTAATATGTCTTTTTTTTTTTTTTCACTATTTTTTACAATTTTTTTTAATATTATTTTGTGAAAAGGACGCCTTTTTTTGGAACTTTTTTTGTAAAACTTTATTTTTTCAATTTTTCTTCACTTTTTTTTTTTACACTTTTTTAACTTTTGGGGTCTGATCCCCTTTACAATGCATTACAATACTTCTGTATCGTAATGCATTGGCTGGAAGTGTATTACACACAGTAATACACTTCCAGCTTACTGCCTGTGAGATCCAGGGGGCTGGATCTCACAGGCTTCCGTAGATAGCAGCCGGATGCCTAAGGAAGGTCATAGGATCAGTATAGGTCATCAATATCAGATCGGCGGGGGTCCGACACCTGGCGCCCCAACCGATCAGCTGTTTGAAGAGAACGCACGCGCCGTATCAGCGCTTCCTCCTCTTCATTGTTTACATGCTGGCCGAAATGGGGGTAGTGGTGAGTAGGTGTAATTACACCTCACCGCCCCATTCATTTCTATGGGAAGAATCGCTTCCATAGACTTGTATGGGAGCGATTCTTCCCATTGAAATGAATGGGGCAGTTAGGTGTAATTACACCTACTCACCACTACCCCCGTCGGCCAGCATGTAAGAGTAATGAGCTGTATGCCTGTGAGTAAAGCACTTGGGGTCAGACAGAAACTGTCTATGCAATTTCTTTTGCGGTTTATGTCGCTGAGTTCCTGCTCACTTGTCCTCGCACCCTCTCCGTAGACATGTATTGACAAGTGTAAACTAATCCTTTAGTGAGCTAGTTACCTGCTCTGTCCTGGACGCTTTCAAGAGAAAAGCATTTAGCAAGTGAGAAAGAGGGAGGGGGAGAGGTAAACCACTGGTAACAGGAAAACTAGAAATTTCTCTCTGATAATATATATTACAAAGTTTCTTATGTTCGCTTGTATAAAAAGTTTAAAGGCTATGGACATCTCTGCACTAACAGCCTGGATTGGCAGAACTGCCAGTCCAAGCTGTTTAACCCCTTAGATGCCATGGTCAATGAGATCACAGGGTGCCAATGTATTTGCATGGAAGCCTAGGACCTAATGAAGGCCCCAGGCCTGCCTGCAGTATATCCGTATCATGGCCTCTCTGGTGCAGCCTGCTAGTGTCTGTCGGTATAGCGCTGTTGGTATTATAGAAGCAATCAAAAGATTGCCTGCCAAAGTTCCCTTGTGGAGCTAGTAAATGGTTTAAAAAAAAGGTAAAGGGGTTATGCGTAAATTAATATTGATGACCTAACCTCAAGGATAGGTCATCAATATCAGATTAGCGATGGTCTGACACCCAGGGCCCCCACCGATCAGCTCTTAGAAGTGGTTGGGCGCTCAATGAGCGCTGTTGCCTCTTCCTAGGCCAAGTGACATCACCGTACACCAGATGCATGGTCTAGTTGCAGCTCAACCCCATAGAAATGAATGAGGCTGAGCTGCAATACCAAGCATGGCCGCTGTTCTATGTACAGAATTGTGCTTGGGAAGCTGCCTGGAGCCGCCTGCGCTCCCCAGAGCTACGGGGAGCGTGTTGGCTCCCTGAAACAGCTGATTGGCGGGGTGGTGTGACTCAGCCCCCCTCTGATCTGATAATGATGACCTATCCTGAGGAGGGGTTAGGACCACTGCTGCAGTGCAGATACGAAGTGGCTAGGACAGGAGTTGCTGTGCATGTGCGCCCCCATGGTCCTGACCACCAGACAGGACAGCACTTTTTCCTACAGTGTGCAAGCACACCACTGCTGGAATACAGGGTGGTCATAACCCTTGGATACGAGCAGTGTATAATGTGATAGAAAAATGTATCAAGCCAGCAGAGCAGGCAATATGGATAATAACAATACATTAGTAAGTGCCTTGTATTAACTTTGTCTACATGATAAATTCCTCTTGCTATTGTGAGACAACCTCTGTAATAAAGGTTAATTAGTAAGTTCTCTGTACCCCAAAATAGTGCCTTTAACATCTACAACTTGTCCGGCAAAAAAAAAAAAAAAAAAGCCCTCATATGGCTACATCAACTGAAAAATAAAAGTTCGAGTGACAATGAAAAAATTGCTTGGTCACTAAGGGGTTAAATGCACGAGAACTATGCAGTCAAAGCTGATGCTCTTCAATCTGTGGCTCTTCACTGTTTATGTAACTACAACTCCCATTACCTGAGATGCCTTAAAACCGTCAAGGAGTTGGGTTATTTTGGTCAGTTGCTGAGCGCAGTGGACGGGCCTTTCTTCGATCCCATTCTGAAGCACGGCAGATCCAGAGCCATCTGCTTTACAAACACCATCTTGAACCGCTTTCTTTGCCTCGCAGGCCTTGCTGGTAGAAGTGCAATCTGTTTCTACATCACTGAGGTTCTCAAAACTCTCAACGTAAGGAATGGAATCATGCTTCACTCTGCAGATGGCTTGTTTGGGTGGGGGGTAGTAGATCTCAGTCAGTTTTCTACAAAAGTGATTCAAGGGAAATCCGACCACATTTAGGAAATCACCATGTACACTTTCTACCAGCATTCCTCCGAGAGACTGAATGCCATAGCCTCCGGCTTTGTCCCTGCATTAGGAAAATAACATTATTTAACGTAATGTCTCTGTTCACATGCATACATTTTTGGTCTATGTTCCTCCCTTTATATCGATCCTAATGGGATTTTATTCTGGTCTCTGTGTCGGTAAGGCCTCTTTTACACAAGCAAGCGTGTTGTGAACAGATAGCATCCGGACTGAATCCTGACTAGGAATGAGGAAACCTGAACTTTATAGGTCCGGGTTTGGTGTTCGGATGGTGATGGAATTTGTAGACGGAATGCAAAATGGAAGCCTTTAAAGGGGTTCTCCGGGAATTAAGAAATTGAAAATACTTAAATATTACTTTATTATAAATATATTCCCAAATATTTTTCATTATTTATAATGCCTCGTTTTGTCTAAGGAGCAATCATTATAATAAATAAAATGGCCGCTGTCTACTAGTACATACATAACTTGTCCTAATCACATAGCAGGGCACAGCCACATCCCACCTCTTCTCTGTACTTCATGTCTCTTCATGAACTCCATTCCTACAGAGATTCAGCTGAAGATCATATTAAACACTATTCAAGATCATAATCCCTGACAAGCAGAGCAGAGAGGAGGATGAGGCAGCTCTTTACCTCAGTGCTCTGAAGTAACTTGTCCTCCTGTGTGATTAGGACAGGTTTTGTGTGTACTAATAGGACGGCGGCCATTTTATTTCTCCTGATGTTTGCTCCCTAGACTAAATGAGCCATTATAATTAATGAAAGGTATTTGGGAATATATTTATAATAAAGTAATATTTAAGTATTTTCATTTTCTTAATTCCTGGAGAACCCCTTTAACCCTTACAGTACCAGCGCCGTACATGTACGGCGCTGGGGCGATGCGGACACATGCGGACACGTGCAGCGGGCGTCATGGCCGGCAAGTCTCTGCTGTTTCTAACAGCAGAGACTTGCGGGTACTTACCGCCATCAGTGGCATCTTCCTAGGCCTTTAGATGCCGTGATCACGGCATCTAGTTGCGTCTTAGCCCGGAAGCATACGCTTCCGGGTGGTGTACAGACACCCCGTGTGGCCAATCGGGGTGTCTGTACACGATCTGAAAGCTGTAAACCTCGCTGATGAGGAGATGGCAGGCCAGGATAAGAAATGAGCAAATTCGGTCTTTAAGTCAAAAATAAAAGACCCTCATTGCTCATAAAGAAAAAATAAAAAACACAATTTATTTGCTCATATTTGAGCTTTAAAATAATCACAAAAAATTTAAAAAAAGTTAAAAAATATATAAAAAATATATAAAAGTTCAAATCACCCCCCTTTCCGTATAATTAAAAAATAAATACCTAAATAACAATAAATATAGACATCATGGGTATCACTGTGACCAAAAACTCCAATACGGCGAATTGTGTGGTGGAAAAAAGCGTCCAAATGGCGATTCGCTGTTTTTTGTCGCTTTTTTTTTCTAAAAAAAATTAAATAAAAAGTGATCAAAAAGTAATACACACCCCAGAATGGTATCAATAGAAACTTCAGATCGCCCCGCAAAAAATGAGCCCCCATACAGGTCCGTACACATAAATACCAAAAAGTTATAGGGGTCAAGGTATGACAACAAAAAAAAAAGGCCAACTTTATACCGTATTTTTCGCCCTATAAGACGCACTTTTTTTCCCCCAAAAGTAGGGGGAAAAATGCTGTGCGTCTTATAGGGCGAATACAAGTGAGCGCTTCCATAAGGAAGCGCTCACTTGTACGTAGGGACCCCCATCAGACCTCAGATCAGCCCACCCAGCCACTTGTAAAGACCATACTTACCGTACCTGTTCTGCGCTGCCGTCCGGTCCCACGCTCCGCGCTCTTCTCTCTTCCCTGCCGGCACGCACTATGACCTGACGCTGCGGCGCAGCGTCAGGTCATAGTGCATGCCGGCAGGGAAGAGAGAAGAGCGCGGAGCGTGGGACCGGACGGCAGCGGCAGCGCACAACAGGTACGGTAAGTATGGTCTTTACAAGTGGTTGGGTGGGCTGATCTGAGGTCTGATAGGGGCACAAGACGCTAATCTGAGGTCTGATGGGGGCACATTCTGCTCATGTGAGGTCTGATGGGGGCACATTCTGCTCATGTGAGGTCTTATGGGGGCACATTCTGCTGATGTGAGGTCTTATGGGGGCACATTCTGCTGATGTGAGGTCTTATGGGGGCACATTCTGCTGATTTGAGGTATGATGGGGGCACATTCTACTGATCTGAGGTCTGATGGGGGCACATTCTGCTGATGTGAGGTCTGATGGGGGCACATTCTGCTGATTTGAGGTATGATGGGGCACATTCTGCTGATTTGAGGTATGATGGGGGCACATTCTGCTGATCTGAGGTCTGATGGGGGCACATTCTGCTGATCTGAGGTCTGATGGGGGCACATTCTGCTGATCTGAGGTCTGATGGGGGCACAGTGAGATGGTATGGGGGCACAGGGGGCTGATATGGGGGTCTGATGTGATGTCCTTAAATTTATGGGCAGTCTGATAAGAGGATCTGATGAAAAATATTTTTTTCTTATTTTCCTACACTAAAACCTAGGTGCGTCTTATGGGCCGGTGCGTCTTATAGGGCGAAAAATACGGTAATTATTTTATCACTATCAAAACGCAGGAAAAACTATACATATTAGGTATTGCCGGATTCGTACTGACCAGTAGAATGAAAGTAACTGGTCAGTTTTAATGAACATCGAACGTAAATAAGAAACCCGTAGAACTGTAGCGGAATAGCGTTTTTTTGCAATTTCACCCGATTTGGAATTTTTTTCCCGCTTCCCACTACACCATATACAATATTAAATGGTGGCGTTGGAAAGTACAACTTGTCCCGCAAAAAAAAAGACCTCATACAGCTATGTGAACAGAAAAATAAAACAGTTATGGCTGTTTGAAGGCAGGGAGCGCAAAACGAAAACGCATAACCGAAAAAACCTCCGGTACTGAAAGGGTTAAGAGGCATTCCGTTTTGATCCAGCATAATAGAAGTCATAATGGATCCGTCTGGTTTCCTTTATGCAGGACTTTGCTTTCTGTCCTGCATAACGGAAACCAGACGGATCCATTATACTTAGCCACAGACTTCTATTATGATGGATCAAAGCGGAGTGCCTCTTAAAGGCTTCCGTTTTGCATTCAGTCTACGAAATCTGATATATTCAGTCATAACTGAATCCATTACGGAGTTCCTACACAACCCGAACACCGAACCTAAACTTCGGGTTTGCTCATCCCTAATCCTGACCCATTCATTGCAATGAGTCTAGCCCCATAGAAATATATGGGGTAAAAAACAGAAACAATCTGGACACAATCCAGACACAGGGGCCCTGATTTATCACACCTTCACTCCAGAATTCTGTCTTCAAAAAGTCGCACGATAGTGCTTTTGCGACTTTTTTGCGCATTTTTTTGCGACTTTTTGCATGTGTACACCACTCACTCCAGTTTGTAATATGGGTGGAAAAGTGGGTGTGGTTAGCCATGTTAATGAGTTTCACTCCAGATTTATCATTGCGACTTTTTAAAAAAAGTCGCAAAATAGTCGCAATCTCACTCCAGGAGGAGGGTGGAGTAGGAAAAGTGGAGTAGCTTCTCTAGACAGAAGTGTTAGGTTTAAGGACAAGCCAAATTTATCAAACAACCTGTGACGTTTGATAAATGTGGCACAAAGTACTCCAACACAGACTGAAGCAAAACTGACTTCAAATATTTTCCTAATGATAAATTCCCCCCAGTGTGTTTTTACTGATAGTTGCTGGAGATGTTGAGTGTTATCCTTCAGTTTTTCTTCACTTGTGTACAAAGCCATTACTTATTCCCTCAACAGACCCTGACTAATTCCGTGTGAAATAAGTTTCTGTTGTCAGCCTTTATGATTGATAACTTACTTTTTCCTGCAAGGCATTTGTCAATTTTAATAAAACCCGTCATTTCCTTTTTTTTTTGCATCAGTGTCAATAGGACAATATCCATTTCTCACAAATGATTCATTTTCCTGAGAAAACGCATAATGACTTTAAAACCGATTATTATGAAAAATTCCCACTAACACTGATTACCTTCTATACGGAAGATTTATTGAATATCATTAGCGTCACCTTGTGAATATAGGCTAGCCTAAACAGTTTATTGGTTGTCCCATGAAAAACATTCTACATTTTTCAAAACCAGAATCTGGATCTGAACAGTTCTGTAAATAAAAATGTATTAGAGCCAATGAGTAAATAATGTATCTGTATAGAACCACCTGTTCTTTTCCTTATTTCTCTGGTCACCTCAGTAACGTAGCTGAGGTAGTCAGTTACATCTCTCTGTCACCAGCCCTATCTGCTGCTGTGACAGTTACAGGAAGATATCTGCAGAAGAAAAGACACTCCCTGAGCTGAGGTAGAGAGCTGGAGCAGAGAGGACATGTCCTCTGAGAAAAAAAGACACAAGCCCTGGGCTAATTCAGGAGATCTCTGCATCCATGATACAGGGCTGGTTCTGCAGTATAGGATGCCTGAGTATTATGTTTTAGCGTAATGATGCGATAAGCTCTGTAAAGAGGTTCTCCCCTGACTAATGTAAAAAATGAAAATCAGACATCATATAGTACATGACAATCTCTAACAAAGCTAGAACTAGCCCTGTACCTCACATGGATTCAGAGATCTTCCCATTCATTGCTCTGCTAGATTTATATTGAACTGGAAGCTCAAGGGGCGTGTCTTTTCTGCTGGAGTTCAGGGGGCGTGTCTTTTCTGCTGGAGCTCAGGGGGCGTGTCTTTTCTGCTGGAGCTCAAGGGGAGTGTCTTTTCTGCTGGAGCTCAAGGGGCGTGTCTTTTCTGCTGGAGCTCAAGGGGCGTGTCTTTTCTGCTGGAGCTCAGGGGGCGTGTCTTTTCTGCTGGAGCTCAGGGGGCGTGTCTTTTCTGCTGGAGCTCAGGGGGCGTGTCTTTTCTGCTGGAGCTCTCTCCCTATCACAGCTAAGGGGTTTAACAGAACATATGGCTACATATGGCTATGAAAATTAAATATTTAAACTGAGTGCATGCGACCACCTTAGTGAAGTGGACAGGAAATAAAAATAAAAAAAAAGGCAGCAGGTGGCGATATACAGATACATTTTATTGATTAACTCAGTGGTTATAATAAATTTTAATTAAATACAATTACAAAAGTATTCAGATCCAGGTGCTGGTTTGAACCATGTAGAATATTTGTTGTGGGACAACCCCGTAAGTAAAATGTTGCAAAAAAACAGAAGGACATAAAAAAAAAATTTTATTTCTATGATAAGTGCCACTTTTCTTTTGTACCAGTTTCATTAAAGGGGCACTTCCATGTTAGATATGTATAGAGTGTCCACAGACGAGACCTCTGGGACCCACAACTATACTTGCCACTGTATACAGTACACCGTATACAGAGAATGAACAAAGATGGTGCACACTTGCTCAGTTGTGTCTGTAGCTCCCATAGAGCTGAATGGAGAGAGCAGCAAATATTGGCGGCCATCTCTCCATTCAGATCCATGACGGGAACGAGCCTCCTTAGCATTGTGGGTGACGCTAGGGAGGCTTGTTCCCATCGCAGCCTGCTATTGGCTGTCAACCTCCCCCATCGCCAGATATTTTGATCCGCGTGACGGGGAGATGATACAGCGGCCGTGTCTGCATCAGAAGCGATGTGGGTGCCGGGGAGAGGGGTAAGTATAACCAGTTTGAGCGGCCCTGGCATTTTGGGGGGCATTATAGAGGTTGGATAACCCCTTTAAATAATAACTAAACCTTTATATGAACTTTTAATATGTTCTTCCTAATGTCCTAATAAAACTAACTGTAATATACTTTCTTTATGAATTTTCTATTTTTAATACACGTTTTCCTACCTAAAGCGCACCATTCACTGTGCGCTTACTCTGTTCTCTGTACACCAGCGGTGTATGGAGTACATTTTATCAATGGGGCTGCAGCGCTGCGAGTATGGGCAGGAGAATATGTTGCTGCTCCTGCCCGTGCTCCCTGGATGATTACTAACTCTTGGCATAGCACATGGGTACCCTGTACCCATGTACTATGCAGGATTAGCTGAGCGGAGTGGGTTTCTGCTTTCTACCTGCTCCGCTAAGCTAAGAGAACTGCATGTCTATTAAAAGTTTATATAAAGGTTTAGTTACTCTTTAAGGTAAAGGGGTCTCTCAAGCGGACACATGCTCTATAAAAAGTGAATGTTCATATACAATATATTTTACCATAATGTCCTCGTTCTTTACCACATTTACATACTGCTTCTTCTGTCCTATAAAGGAAGACTTACATTGGTTCTCCACTGTCAATATACTCCCACAGGAGGTCTTCTGACAGGTCTGCAAACTTAACTTTTGTTTCTTCATAAAAATCAATGATATCCGTTTCCAAATGGTTTTCTGAAACATTAACAAGTATCAGAAGATGACTTGTCCAGCCAGCATAGAAGTTTGATTTATACATACAGTACAGACCAAAAGTTTGGACACACCTTCTCATTCAAAGAGTTTTCTGTATTTTCATGACTATAAAAATTGTAGATTCACACTGAAGGTATCAAAACTATGAATTAACACATGTGGAATTATATACTTAACAAAAAAGTGTGAAACAACTGAAAATATGTATTATATTCTAGGTTCTTCAAAGTAGCCACCTTTTGCTTTGATTCCTGCTTTGCACACTCTTGGCATTCTCTTGATGAGCTTCAAGAGGTAGTCACCTGAAATAGTATTCCAACAGTCTTGAAGGAGTTCCCAGAGATGCTTAGCACTTGTTGGCCCTTTTGCCTTCACTCTGCGGTCCAGCTCACCCCAAACCATCTCGATTGGGTTCAGGTCTGGTGACTGTGGAGGCCAGGACATCTGGCTTAGCACCCCATCACTCTCCTTCTTGGTCAAAAAACCCTTACACAGCCTGGAGGTGTGTTTGGGGTCATTGTCCTGTTGATAAATAAATGATGGTCCAACTAAACGCAAACCAGATGAAATAGCATGCCGCTGCAAGATGCTGTGGTAGCCATGCTGGTTCAGTATGCCTTCAATTTTGAATAAATCCCCAACAGTGTCACCAGCAAAGCACCCCCACACCATCACACCTCCTCCTCCATACTTCACGGTGGGAACCAGGCATATAGAGTCCATCCGTTCACCTTTTCTGCGTCACACAAAGACACAGTGGTTGGAACCAAAGATCTCAAATTTGGACTCATCAGACCAAAGCACAGATTTTCACTGGTCTAATGTCCATTCCTTGTGTTCTTTAGCCCAAACAAGTCTCTTCTGCTTGTTGCCTGTCCTTAGCAGTGGTTTCCTAGCAGCTATTTTACCATGAAGGCCTGCTGCACACAGTCTCCTCTTAACAGTTGTTGTAGAGATGTGTCTGCTGCTAGAACTCTGTGTGGCATTGACCTGGTCTCTAATCTGAGCTGTTGTTAACCTGCGATTTCTGAGGCTGGTGACTCGGATGAACTTATCCTACGCAGCAGAGGTGACTCTTGGTCTTCCTTTCCTGGGGCGGTCCTCATGTGAGCCAGTTTCTTTGTAGCGCTTGATAGTTTTTGCGACTGCACTTGGGGACACTTTCAAAGTTTTTCCAATTTTTCGGACTGACTGACCTTCATTTCTTAAAGTAATGATGGCCACTCGTTTTTCTTTACTTAGCTGCTTTTTTCTTGCCATAATACAAATTCTAACAGTCTATTCAGTAGGACTATCAGCTGTGTATCCACCTGACTTCTGCCCAACACAAATCATGGTCCCAACCCCATTTATAAGGCAAGAAATCCCACTTATTAAACCTGACAGGGCACACCTGTGAAGTGAAAACCATTTCAGGTGACTACCTCTTGAAGCTCATCAAGAGAATGCCAAGAGTGTGCAAAGCAGTAATCAAAGCAAAAGGTGGCTACTTTGAAGAACCTAGAATATAAGACATATTTACAGTTGTTTCACAATTCTTTGTTAAGTATATAATTCCACATGTGTTAATTCAGTTTTGATGCCTTCAGTGTGAATCTACAATTTTCATAGTCATGAAAATACAGAAAACTCTTTGAATGAGAAGGTGTGTCCAAACTTTTGGCCTGTACTGTATGTATACACCAAAGTAACACCCAGTGGCCACCATTAGATCCCCCTGTACACTACCTTAAAGACATTATCAGTCTGTCATTAAGACCTTTTGCATCCACCACTGAGTTTAATGATTTCACCTGGGTTAAAGACCTTAATCTATTTACTAGGAAACTAAAACGGCATAAATTCTTCAACAATTTGGGTAAATGCACGTCTTGACCTTGGTGTCACATCTGCCAGATGTTCGGTGAAGGCTCTATTAGACTGCACAAATTCGGGTCAATTATTGGGGATACAAATTCTCTTTTCCAATAATTGGCACGAGTAATCAAGCAGCCGATGAAGGAGCAAACACTCAATAACCAGCTGTGTGGCATGTCGGCAACCTCCTGATATTGATGACTTATCTTCAAGATAGGCGATTAATATCTGATTGATGAGGGTCCAACACCCCTCACCTCCACCGATCAGCTGTTCTCTGCAGCCTCTCGTGCTGGAACTAGCACTTTGAACGGAATAGGAAGCACACCTCCATTCAAAGTGTAGTGGCCGTACCGTACTACTGTGGCTTATGTCCCATTCACTTTAATGGGAGCTAAACTGCAGTAACACAGCACGGCCACTGCACTTCCTATTCCATTCGAAGTGCTAGTTCCAGCACCAGAAGCTGCAGAGAACAGCTGATCGGTGGGGTGTGGGATGTTGGACCCTCACAGCATCTTCTAATGAGCCCAGATTTTCATGAGGTCCTGGCTCTCCCCACCCACTGCCTCTCATAGATATATTTTTTTCCCAAAGTGGATCTGTCACTTGTTTTTGATACCTTTAGTTAGGGCACCAAAAAAAACGCTGTCTGATTCTCTTTAAAGGGCATCTGTAAGCAGATTTGTACCTATAACACTGACTGACCTGTTGTATGTGCACTTGGCAGCTGAAGACATCTGTGTTGGTCCCATGTTCATATGTGCTCCATTACTGAGAAAATTGTGTTTATTATATGCAAATGAGCCTCTAGGAGCAAAGAGGGCGTTGCTGTTACACCTAGAGGCTCTGCTCTCTCTGCAACTGCTGTGCGCTCTGCACTTTGACTGACAGGGCCATGCAGTGAAAACATCATAACACCTGGCCAAAGTACAGGGGGGTGTGGCAGTTGTAGAGAGGCGTGGCAGTTATAGAACCTCTAGGAGTAACAGAGACTCCCCCGTTGCTCCTAGAGGCTCATTTGAATATATTTAAACATCATTTTTCTCAACAATGCAGGCACATATGAACATGGGACCAACACAGATGTCTTCAGCCGCCAAGCACATATGCAACAGATCAGCCGGTTTCCTAGGTACAAATCTGCTGACAGATGCCCTTTAACCATCTTTCTCTATATGGTGTACTGCACAGACTGGTCATAAATGCTGTGTTACAATCATGAATAGAATGAACAGAAAACAATGTGAAAATGCTTAAACGTTCTGCATCTGTAAGACACGACTTCTTAAATGACAAACATACCTTCTTTACTTCTGCAATGCACGATTACAACTCCTGTAAAGACGCTGTGTTCTTTACCACTCAACCTATGAGGTATTGGAGAAAGAATTGTTAGCGTTCCCTTTGCCACATCATTCAGAGAGCGTACAAAGGATTTACAAAACGCAGGTTAAAGCATTTGCATGTTTGTCATCAGCACGGCGTGTGGGATTTTAATACTAAAAGCAAAACTAAATGAGCTATTCACTAGAAAAGCCTCCAACCTTGATAGCATATTGTAAGCATCTTGTTTGTCAAAAGGCTTCTCAAGGATTGCTCCTTCCAGAGTCTGTAAAAGAGCAGAATGTCATTATCAGATACCACATGTATATCTGTGCATGGAGAAAACAGAATGAAAGTGACGATCCCGTCTATAACAACCGCCGTTTGTCATGAAATCCAATTCTCACAGCAGTAAAGTGATATCATTTGTATAGAGGACACACTGTACAATAAAAACACTCTCACTGGCAATAAGCAAGACAGGAGACATTGTTCTGGATAGGTATACAGTGGCATACGTCACCGATAGACCCAAAATGCCACCTATAGGCCACCATGTTTTGTTTTTTGTTTTTTGCAGGATGTCTCCGGACAGAACAGTGTACCCTACTCAGCTATGCTATCCCTCATAAAAAGGTATACTGAAGTGACAGTAGCCAAAGGGAGAGACTTTTGTCTTCTGTCGGCGAAACGGGGAGCATAGATATGTTTAAAGTATACGCCAGGATCTTTACCAATGTATATGTTAAAGTGTAATTGTCATTTGCTTTTGTGTACTGTATAGTGATTTTATGTAACATACTCTATTAAGAAACTTTTATTTAAAAAAAACAGCCTGTATATTGTTCCACACTGAGCATTACCAAGGACACTCCGTCTTCAGTGTCCACCACATGCTGAAAACAGAAAACTGTATGATATAGAGGCAGGCTTCTCAGCCGGCCTCTCTTCTCCTTGCCCCAGCTGCTATCGCTCTACTCAGACCTGCCTTTCAACAGGTCTAATACATTTTTACTAAAAAACAAAACTATGATTTTGCACGTTTCCCAGTGGAATTCATATGATACCAGTGGTGATCATTGGCAGCAGAGTTCCCCCTCTATCCTGCAGCACGTCCTGGATAGAGCTGGAAAGCTAGGGAGCGGAGCGGGACTGCAGTAAGTGGACTGCATTCCTGTATACATACTGACTCTCTATCTTCCCAGCACTAACATGCTGGTAAGATGAAAGGGAGTGCTGTAGAAATCAGTGTTAGTGTCAGATGAAATATGCAAAGAAGCTTGTCAAATCTTAGTTTTTTTATATTAAAATATATTAGACAAATAGGAAGGCAGGGCTGGGGTAAGAAGGCAGAAGCTGGGACAGGGTGAGGAGAGGCAGGCCTAGTGAGCTCCCTCGGCATCCTATAGTTAGACGCCTGAGGAGTTCAGTAGACGCTGAAGGCTGAACTTCCTTAGCCATGCTCTGTTAGAGCGCTGCTTCCTAATAAATTATATTACAAACACATTTTAAATCACAGACCCAACACATTAAAAAAGATAGTTACAATTTAAACTTGCACTGCAAATACAATATGAATGCATCAGCCAAAAAGAAATGCAAATGTCATGCATGAGCCATCATGATATTTGCAAAGTTGCTTCACTTTTTTTGATGCATAGGAGCAAATCTCTAACCAAAATGGAACAAAAAAAGGTCTCTTAGCTTTCTGACACAATAAGCACTCATTAAAGAACTCCCGCAAAATTTTTTATTCTCTGACCTGTTAGAAAGGTGCATGATATAATCTGTAGTGATTGTCATTTTCTTATCAGTGACTGTTTCTGTGAGTAAAAACCTCTCTTCTTATTGTAGCTGGGTCATGTGACCAACTCCCTGACCTCCAACTGACCCAGGACAGAAAGCCAGTAACTGCTCTATTCATTCATATGGGAGCCTCACTTTCAGTCTCATAGGAATACACAGAGAATGAGACTTCCTGTCCACACTTAAAGGGAACCTGTCATCTCCGAAACACCCCCTGAACTAGAGTAAGCGGTCTATAGTGTAAGTGATACTGAATCCGAATATGTAAGTTTTATCTTCATACTCACTTCCATTCCGACGCTGTGCTCCCACAAACCTGCAGTAAAATGCATTCACAGGACTCTTCTTTGAGTCCTCTCCATTATGTGAGTGAGCACAGGAGTCCAGTGAGTGCATTTTACTGCTGGTTTGTGGGAGCACAGCGTCGGAATGGAAGTGAGTATAAAGATAAAACTTACATAACCGGACTCAACGTCACTTACACTATATACCGCTTACTCTAGTTTAGGGGGTGTTTCGGAGATGACAGGTTCCCTTTAAGTCTATGTGTGAGTTGGTGGGTCTAATTCCTAGTCACATGACACAGATAAGAAACTTCAGGATGATAGAAGTCAAAAATTCAGACACTGGTAAGAAAATGACATTCACTACAGATTATATCATGTACATTTCTAGCAGGACATGGAATAAAATTCTTGTCGGGAGTTCTTCTTTAATATTGGCATTCATGGGGCTAATGCTGGCCATACACGTTAGGTGTACAGAACGCTAGCTAAATTCATCAATTTCAGCAGGAACAGATTACTATCTAATGTGTATGGAGATCTCCTAACTGGTGGTTTTTGGGATGGATGGCATTTATCCCAGAGTGTTCAAAGCAGCAGCCATGTGCAGTACCAGTCAGCAGGAAGAGCTGCATACAATCTACAGGGTGTCCCTAAATACAAACATATCCCCTATCCATAGAAATACAGCAGTCAGGCACCCAATGATCACAAGAATGTGGTCCCGTGTCCACTTAGAAAAGGAGAGGCAGCTCAAGGCCTCAACTGAATGGACAGAGTCTTCTACTTCTGGCTCTACTGTTATGTTTCCGGCGGATGATCAATGGGGTGCTGGGTGTCCGACCCCCATCGATTTGGTACTGATGACCAATCGGGAGGATACAAAAAAAATATCTAAAAGCTGGAATACACCTTTAAGTTATCTAGCTGGACTGGCGACTATATAACAACATCTTGTATAAACCACTCGTGGTGCTTTCTTTATCGTATGAAAATAAAGATGGAACTGCAAGCACTCTATACAAGAATTCAACTTCCAATGTCTTCTCCACTATGTGGTGCAATGTACAGCATCCAATGGTCTCCACCCCTGATAAACTATTACCAAACAGGACAAGCATCCTGCTCAGAGGAGCATAAGGAGCTGCTGAGATATTCTGTACTTATACCTATATATAATAGTGTAGTGCCTATATTAGCACAACACTGAAGGGTCAACCTCTTTCCTAAGGGAACAGACAAGAGAGGTATACTTCGTCCCTCTATGTACTACTCTATCGGAACAACAAAATCAACCCTTTTGTTTTCACAAGACATCATAATACATTCTAAAATAAGTCGATCGGAAGATGTTTCTTTGCGAAGATCCCACTCATCGCCTGTAATCTGTGTGGGAAATGGCAAGCCAGGTCACTGAAGGATCAGATTACATGCTGCCCATAAATTTCTATGGAGAGGGGAGGGAGGATGAGTTAACTGCTAGAGGGAGAAAAAAATCAGTTTTCTCTGTTAAGATATATTACAAGGTTTCTTATATTCACCTGTACTATTGATTTAGAAAGTAGAAAGTACAATTAAGTAGGATGCAGGATTTTTAACTACACAAAAGTATGAATTATATAATAGACACTAAGCATATATTTTTGGAAGATCACTGGGTATCCCCTTCAATAAATACATGGTAATTAATATGTTTACACTTACTTTTGTCCTACTTACCACTATTGTGTCTGCTCCAATGACTATATCAGGAGTTTTTAGATGCTTCTAAAGACAAAAACAAAAAGTTTTAAATTATCGTAAATTCTGCTCAGTTCTCAATAGATTTTAATGTAGCAGCTATTGAATAGTCCAAAAAGAAAATATGTGTAACTATTTTGCATAAAAATAATTATTTAATAAACAGGTTAAGAGTCCTTTAGCACGGGCCAATTTCAGTTCCGAATCAGAACTGATTTATGATATAACAAGTCGATTGGCACTGCAAACTTCCCATACAGTTTGCATGTTATCGGTAGCACATCACCTGTTAACACGTGGCTACCTGCTTTAAAAAATGATAACTCTTAGACACACATGAAAAAAGTGTTCTGCCAACAAACAGCATTTGTCATCTGTTCACTACAAGTTTACACTAGCCAATGATTGGGTGATTATTGGCCCATGTAAGACAACTTAATGACTAAAATGGAGAGTTCCACTTCATTGGAGTATTCACTGAATTCGGCAGTTTTGACCATAGTAAACTGCTTACAGCACTAGATGGGCACTGGGGTGAGCAATAGAAACCTACCCTTTGGGGGGCTTTTATTATCAGGAGTAAATACGAGGGATGTTCCATAAGTTATCTACCTGAATAAGAAAAACTAATTTTCTCAGAAAATTGAATTTGCTACTTTTCAATGTAAGCCCCCTTAACATCAACACACTTATTTCACTTCATCTCCAGTGATCGGATACCCTTAGAATAGAAGAAGACTTCTTGCTGCTGCAGGAAATCTGTTACCACCTCATTGACTGCTTTATCATCAGGAAGTCGTTACCAACGCAGAAATTTCTTCAGTTCTGGACTATATTGTGGACGGTTAAGCTCCATGAAGCCGTATCCCCTGATAGCAGAAAGTGATTTGCAAGACTTGTGAGCTCGTGAAGCAGCAACACACCTAGCGACAACTTCCCACGGCGTTCCTCATTGATTGCTTCACGTAATGCCTTCATTGTTGAAGCATATGTGTCTCCAGTAATTGTCTTGTGTGGCATGAATTCTAGTAATAAAACGCCTTCTGTATCCCAAAAATCTGTTGCCATGATCTTTGCAGCTGACTGCTGCACACAAAATGTCTTTGTAGTTGGTTAAACCTTGTGCTTCCATTCTATGGACTCCTCCTCCATGGGTATCACTGCGACGGAGAATTGCCCCCAAAAAATGTAAGAAAATGTGATCAAAAAGTCACACACATAAAATGGTATCAATAAAAACTATGGATTGTCCAGCAAAAATGAGCCCCTAAAGAGCTCAGTGGATGTAACTATAAAAAAGTTCTGGGGGTCAGAATATGGCAACATAAAAAAAATAAATAAAAAAATTTCAAAGTTTAAATTTATTTTTACACTATTTAGACATAAACCTATACATATGGGTATCGTTGTAATCGTACTGACCCAGAGAATGAAGAGCATGGGTCAGTTTTGCCATAAACAAAACGGTGGAGGAATTACGTTTTTTTTCCAATTCCACCCCATTTGGAATTTATTTACCGCTTTCCACTCCATTTTATGCCATAATTAATGGCGGCATTCGAAAGTACAACTTGTCCCGCAAAAATAAGCCCTCATACAGATATGTGAACGGAAATATTAAAAAAGTTATGGCTCACGGAAAATAGGGAAGAAAAATTAAAACGCAAAAACGAAAAAACCTCTGGTACTGAAAGAGTTAAACACCCCTTGTATAACTTTTTTCTTCCAGATTCTGCTCCTGCAAGTGCCTTTCACTGTGAACTGCTCGCTACTCTCTGCATTGAGCTGCTTCCCAGCCCGTTCCTCTGCTGTAAATGACAACTAAAGTGGTCTTCTGGTTGGATGCTATAGCTGTCACTAAGAACAGAGGGGCTAGGAAGAGGAGGGGGCACTTGACAGTGAAACTCCAATTTCTTGGCACTTGCTGGAGCAGATTCTGGCAGAAGTTGTATTCTCATTACTAAAGAAGCTCCACAAAAGGTATGATTGGATTGCTCTTCCGAAACACTACCTAGTGCTGTCAGCAGTTATGCATGGTCAAAACTACTGACAGACTCCCTTTAAAATGAATGTTAAGGCAAATAAATACTCCAATTATTGGATTAATGTTGTACTAAATTTTGATTGATAACTCACATAAAGATTCCTAAATATTTAAAGAGCAATCAGAATCAACCCTATTAAACCAGGGATTAAGCCACTGAATAGTAGGGCTGATCCTGCTGATTAAAATGATCCTTGTCTTGTGAAAATTGGTTGTAGAGTTAGCGAGGAAAATAAAAACTTTTATTCTTTATGCAAATTAAGGTTTACTGCAGCAAGGGGTGTGGCCCACACTGGAAAGCTAAGGATCTGAGGCATGCTCATGGGCTAGGCCACGACACTTGGTGCACTGAAGCCCTTAACTGCATAAAGAATAAAAAGCCTCTTTTCATGAATGACATAACCATCTTTCACAACACAAGTACCATTTTCACCAGCAGGATCAACTATAGCATGCAGTATACCTGGTTTAATAAAGTTGATCCTGCTGACGTGCTCTTTAAAAGGATTCATAGAGTAAATTTAATACACACTCTGTTGTTCACACTAGGCTAAGTCTCTGTATTTGCCAGTAAATATGCAATTTCTGCCATATCCATAGGAGATGTCAATGACTCCTTGTTATACTAGGTTCCCACCATATATTGGACATGTACTCAATATGAGATCAGCAGAGGTCTGGGACTCCCACCGATCAGTGGCGCTCACCAGAGCTCCGGACAGGGCTGTGGCCTCCGCACAGCTTACCAAGCACAGTGTCGTCCATTGGATAGCCCAAGTGCTTGGTATTGCAGCTCAGCCCCATTCACTTGAATGCCATGTGACCGATGAAAGCGATGTTACATTGCCCAGGAAGAGGTCTAAGAGCGCCGCGGCATCTTCATACTACCAATCGGCGGGGATGCCAGGAGTTGAAGCCCTGCAGGTCTGATATTTACGAGTGCCTCTGGTCCTTCAAACAGCTGATCAACAGGTGTGCCAAGAGGCATATGTGCCCCTTGGTAGGCCTACAATATTATAAAGCTAGACAACCTCTTTAACTAAGCATCCAGGCAATGGGATGCAACCAATAAGACTTTGACAGCATTTCTATAAAAAGTAATCCCTTGAAGATCTCCGCCATACATGTACAGAAGAAGTCATCACTATAAAGATGGCACCCACGTTGAGTTTCTGCTGTTTCAATCAGCAGAGGCCCGGGGCTAATGTCTACAACTGGCCTTAAGGCCGATGGCAGACATTTAATCCCCCCCTTCCCCAGATGCTGCCGTCGAATGAGATCATGGCATCCGTGCAGTAAAAATGCGTGAGCCAAATGGTCTAATGCTCATAACAGCCTCCCAGGCTGAGATCAGGGAAGGTGTTATATGCCAGTGACAGCCTGGAGCCTGCTTGAGGCTCTCATGCCTATCAATGGTATATTCCAATATAGGCCTACAGGTGGCAGCACTGTATTGGAATATACTGAATGCTGTGCACTTTGATGGATAAATATCCATCACAGAATAGGATTGGCAAACTAAATATCACTTGTTATAGTCACTTAGGGTGATATAAAAAAAAAAGGTACGTTTTTTAAAATATAAAAAATAAAAATATAAAATTTCAAATCACCTCCCTTTCCCCAAAAATTAAAAAAAAGTCATAGGTATGGCCACGCCTGAAAACCCCTGTATTAATAAAAAATAAAAAAAATATTTATGCCCATTTTTTCGTCACTTCACCTCCACAAAAAATTGAATAAAGAGTGATCAAAAAGTCTTACACACCCCAAAAGTAAAGAATGCCCCGCAAAAAATGAGTCCTCACAAAGCTCCATAGACATAAATATTAAAAAGTTATAGGGGTTAGAATATGGCAACAAAAAGAAAAAAATTATAATTTTTTTTTCACTATTCAAACACAAGAAAAACTATCCAAATGTGGTATTGTTGTAATCATACTGACACTGAAAATGAAAGTAACAGGTCAGTTTTACCACATAGAAAACACCGTAAAAACAAAACCCATAAAACTGTGGCAGAATTGCACTATTTTCCAATTCCACCCCATTTGGAATTTGTTTCTGTCTCCCCACTATATTATATACAATCTTAAATGGTGTCATTAGAAAGTATAACTTGTGCCCCGATAAACAAGCCCTCATACAGCCACGTGAATGAAAAAATAAAAACGTTATGGTTTTGGGAAGTCATGGAATAAAAAGCAAAATATCGAAAAATGCCAGGTCCTCTAAGGATTAAAGAAGTAACCTGACTGGTTGTAATAGGCAACTCCTCCACTTTTCCCCTGCACTTGTTTCAATGAATTTCTTCTGTTGCTTCTATCATCACCAAGATCATGTGGAAGTACGCTTTTCAATTCCAGGTTTGGTCTAAACGACTAGTAAACCAGTAAATTAAAAACTATGTGAAAAAAATAATAATTCAAACTGACCACATGCATTCTCCTCGCAACCTCCAGTGCCTTTTGTTTAGCGGTTTCAACAGCATATTCATATGGAGCAGAAAACTGGGACTTGTCAAGGGTCTCTTTGAACCAAGATGGAACCACTTCAAAACGTAGGCCCTGCAATTTTAAATGAAAACATGTTAATTCACATTTTAAATACAAGCTTAAAGAAGAACTCCTGCAAAAAATTTTATTCCATGTCCTGCTAGAAATGTACATGATGTAATCTGTAGTGAATGTCATTTTCTTACCAGTGTCTGAATTTTTTAGTTATATCATCCTGAAGTTTCTTATCTGTGTCATGTGACTAGGAATTAGACCCACCAACTCACACAGCACCTTATGTGTGGACAGGAAGTCTAATTCTCTATGCATTCCTATGGGAGCCTCACTTTCAGTCTCATAGGAATGAATAGAGCAGTGACTGGCTTGCTGTCCTGGGTCAGTTGGAGGTCAGGGAGTTGGTCACATGACCCAGCTACAATGGAAACTCTCAATTTCAGCCTCTGATAAGAAAATGACATTCACTACAGATTATATCATGCACCTTTCTAACAGGTCAGAGAATAAACATTTTTGTGGGAGTTTTTCTTTAAAGGGGTTGTCTCACTTCAGCAAGTTACTACAGGCCACTTACTTGTATTGTGATTGTCCACATTGCCTCCTTTGCTGGCTGGATTCTTTTGCCCATCACATTATACACTGCTCGTATCCAGGGGTTAGAACCACCCTGCAATCCATCAGTGGTGGCTTTTTTTTTATAGTGTACAAGCATGACCACTGCTGCTGGATTGCATGGTGGTCGTAACCTCTAGATATGAGCAGTGTATAATGTGATGAAAAAATGAAATGGACAATCACAATACATTAGTAAGTGCCTTGTATTAACCTCTAGGACCCTCACCAATCCTGAGATGTAATAGGTGCTGCGGCCCTTTTATTGTTTTTGGTGCTCCTGGCCACCCGGCTATGCAAGAAACCATAGCTGACTCACTTTCCATGGCTGGAACACTTCATCATTGTCAGCATCAGAGAGGGTGGTCCCACTTGTCAGACCCAAACCCATTGTAATATCTGCTTTTCTAATTTGTTCATAAGCAGTAATGGCAAGATAATGGCGGTATTTTGGTTCCTGGCATGAGCTGTATATTATGAGTTATTTTAATATTTAGAGGGGTCTTCCCATTTCATAAATTGATGGCACATTGCTAAGATTTTATGATTGGTGGGGTCTTTCCCTGCATAGCCGCACTCCTGGCCACCCGGCTGTGCAGGAAACTGAAGCAGGCTCCATTCACCGCGACCCCTTCATTCTCAGGATCAGAAAGGGTCACAGATGTTGGACCAGCGCCATCATACGTAAAATGATGGCATATCCTAGAGATGGGAAAACCCCTTTAAATCAATTTAAACTGAGTCTCAGTCCCAAGAAAAAAGGTAGTGACAGGAATGAAATGAATAGGGTTACGCGCTGGGTGTATATACCCAGTTCTTACCACATTGGAAAGTATATCTTGCCTCCGAGGCGATGCGCTGGCCAGCACGACCCGTTTTCCTGCCAGTTTTGTAATAACCGGATTCAGCAGCATTTTATTTCTGTAACCACAGAACTTTAGACTCCTAATTAAAAGAACAGGCATGGGATTAAATAGGGCAGAGGGGAATCAAACGAGGCCACAAATATAAAGAAATAACTGACATTTTGGATCCAGCTTTATATTAATCATTTATTGTTATTATCCCTTTCTCCGACACCCGGGACCCCCGCCGATCAGTTGTGCAAAAATGCAGTGGTGCTTGCAGCTTTTCCAAGGCCAAATGACGACACGTTCATTGGTCACATGTCCTAGGCGCAGCTCAGCCGCATTGAGGTGAATGAGGCTGAGTGCAATACAAAGCACGGTGCTGTGCCTGGTGAGCACGGAGAAGGCCGGGGGGCTCACAGGAGCGACGGTGCCTTCTCAAACAGCTGAACAGCGGGGGTCCCAGGTGTCAGACCCCCACTGATCACCTATCCTGAGGATGTCATCAGTATTAAAATCTCAGAAAACTCTTTTAAAACCCTGAAGACAAAATGGTGAGGAATCAATATCACAATACATAGCTTCTTTAAAAAAATTAATTAAGTAGAAAACCTAAAACAAAAACTCATTTTTTTTAAACCAACAGCTCCTTTAATAATCCCGGAGCAGACAAATGCAGGTTAATGACATGACCACATCAGACTTTGACCACGACTTTTTAGACAAGACGGCACAAGGCCAGAAACCTGAACGATTTTCAGCCTGAAAAAAAAGTTCAATTCAACTGTAATCCAAACACAGACATATTAACCACGGCAATAGGGAGACATCCACGTGGAGTCATCGTGGAAACAATTTGTCAAGTAAGCAAAAAGTGACAATTTACACAGCATCCAGTTAAGTATTATATACCTCACTGCACTAGTGACATGCATGAGACATCACTAACACACTGCACAAAAAAAATTCACTAGCTAGTCAGACATTATAAAAAACTTAAAGGCATAGATGGTGATAGGCTCTCAAAAGATTGCCACTTTTCCCGATCCAAATTCCCCCTCCCCCTGCACGCTAATGGTTTATATTTGGATGGACATTACAATCAGAATTTCTCTTTCCTCATCTTCTCCACTCAGCCCAGATTGCCATGGCAACTTCCTTCAGCCGCATCTCATCTCTGCAGAGTTTGTCAGACAGACGTCTTTCCTCACTTTTCTATCATCCTTCTCTCCCTGGTGCAAAAACAGAGTAATCCTGCTGCTACCCCCAATACTGTGCCCAATGTCCTCCCAATTGCTCCCAAATAATATACTGAAAAAATTACAGTACCATACAGATAGTCCCCACTATAGTAATAGTGCTCCCAACAGTCCCACCAATCCAGAAAGGCCTCATTACTAATAGTCCACCCGACAGTAATAATGCTCCCTGAGACTGCCCCATTGGTAGCAGTGCCCTCTATATTATGCCTGATAATAATAATGTGCCCCACAGTACCGCCAGTGGTAATAATGCTCCAAAGTGCACCCAATATTAATAAGGCCCTCTATATTTCCCCTGGTAGTAATAAGGTCTGAAGTTCCCGCGGTAGTAAATTAGTAAAGTGCTCCCAGTAGAAATAATGCCCCTTCATAAGACACCCCTGTGTAGCCCTTAGTAGTTATAATGCACCCCTCTCTAGTGCCCCCAGTAGTTATAATGTGCCCTTGTCTGGTGCCCCCAGTAGTTATAATGCACCCCTCTCTAGTGCCCCCAGTAGTTATAATGCGCCCCTCTCTAGTACCCCCAGTAGTTATAATGCACCCCTCTCTAGTGCCCCCAGTAGTTATAATGCGCCCCTCTCTAGTACCCCCAGTAGTTATAATGCACCCCTCTCTAGTGCCCCCAGTAGTTATAATGCGCCCCTCTCTAGTACCCCCAGTAGTTATTATGCACCCCTCCCTAGTGCCCCCAGTACTTAAATCTCCCCATGCAATGCCCGATGTGCCCCTCTATATTATAGTTATAAGGCGCCCATCTCCTCTTATTATGCCCCCCTGTAGTGACAACCCCCAGAGGTTTGTTTCCCCAAAGTGAAGGGTAAAAAAACAAAAACTCATTCATGTCTCTGGCTGTGAAGAAGGCTGCAGGCTTCTACTGGTTGTGGCCTGAGCTGCCTGCATCCCAGTGCAGTCGTGATGAAGTCACTGCGGCCCTTGCATTTTGGTGCGATGAAGGGGCAGGCTGTCACGATAATGTCATCCATTCATGACCACTCGCACAGCGCTACTGCCTCACAGGCCTCAAACCTAGTTGGCCTGCGGGCTATGAGAGTGCAGGGTGGTGATGTGAACTATTGGCTCCTATTCACAATTGGATGACGATACTGTTGTATCTGTGGTGGGCACTAAGTTAGGGATGCTGGTTAAAACATCTGGGGCCCAAGCCAGCACCACCCCTAACAACCCCCAGCTACTTTATAACTCCTTCTACCCAGATAGTCACATAGACACTCCCCTATCACTGTTTTGACATTCCCATGGACATAATATCACAGGAAATAAGAAAGAGCCGCATGGTCATGTGACCACAGCCCAGAACTGAAGATAGGAGCAGGAAATGTAAAAGAAATACATCACCAAATGACAGCTTCATTCATAAATTATTATTTTAAAGTATGTTGATGCAAGCAGAAGACCCCTTTTAAGGGCTCATTTAAGCGAGTGAATCCAGCTTGTACAAGCACCAGGTGGGAAATGAGTAGAACGAGTCAATGTTCTGTCCGGGTGTCATTGTCGGACAGCACCCAGACGTGAACATGGCTCATCTGAAAGAGACCTTCACACACAGATTTTTATAGTCTCTTTCTTTTAACTTCCAAAAAATGCCATGATTTTTTTGTGTAATTTTTATTCAGACATATTTAATATGCATTTTTTCAGGGATTTTTCAAGTTATGTGGAGATGGACCCACAAAACCAAAAATTCACCACAGTGAACGCTGGAAAATCGCTATAAAATATGCATTTATGGGGAGAATTTATTAATGACTGGCCACATCCCACACCGATGACGCTTCATTGTGAACAATGCCCTGAGGAACCACATGGTGATTGCCACACCAGGCACATTTAAAGGAGGTGAGAGGCACCCAAGTGTCACGTCACACCATTCAAAACCATTTACATCAACGTCGTCTGAGTGGTGGACAACCTGCAAGGCTACCTGACCACAGGGGTCATCGTCTTGCATGGGCCAGGGAGCATCTACACAGGATGAGGGACCAGTGAGCCTCAGTGCTGTTCACTGATGAAAGTCGATTCACGCTGATTAGAAATGACGGCTGCCAATGATGTTGGAGATGTCAAGGACAGCGCTATGCATCAGCCACTGTTGTCACCAGACGAGCCTTTGGTGGTGGTGTTACAGTGTGGACAGGTGTGTCTAATCAATACAGAACTGCCCTACACTTTGTGAATAGTACAGTGACAAGCCCATACTACGTGAATAACATCATTAATCCAGTCATTGTGCCTCTGCATGACCAACACAGGCCTAATTTCATCTTCATGGATGACAATGCGCCAGCTCATCGAGGTCACATTATAAAGGGAAGGGCTGCTGGAGACTGGGGGACCTCAAATGGAGTGGCCTGCACTTTCTCCAGACCTGAATCCCATTGAAAACCTATGAGAACAGCTGAGTCACAGTGTAGATACTGGTAACTCTGTACCTCAGAACCTCAATGACCTGAGGGCTGCCCTTCAAGAAGAGTGGGATGTCATGTGTCAGCAGACAATCGACATGTGAACAGCAGGAGATGTCGTTGTCAAGCTGTAATTGATGTTCAAGGCCCATGACAAGTTATTGAGGCACTGACATTTTATACCCACGACTGGTGTTCGCTTTTGTTTCAATAAATAGTTTGAGATGAGGAAATCACCATTGCATGTTTCTACTTACATGATATAATATCACTGTAGCGTGAACTTTTTACGTTTTCCATAAATTTCACCCAAAAGTGTAGATACAGTGCCTTGCGAAAGTATTCATCCCCCTGGAACTTTTCAAACTTTTGCCACATTTCAGGCTTCAAACAAAAAGATATAACATTTTAAATTTTTGGTGAAGAATCAACAAGTGGGTCACAACTGTGAAGTGGA
This sequence comes from Rhinella marina, assembly GCA_900303285.1. Taxonomy (NCBI): domain Eukaryota; kingdom Metazoa; phylum Chordata; class Amphibia; order Anura; family Bufonidae; genus Rhinella; species Rhinella marina. The sequence goes on from ONZH01027529.1 coordinate 73,818, forward strand.
ACGAAATTTATTGGATCATTTAAACTTTTTTTGTAATAATAAAACTGAAAAGTTGGGCGTGCAAAATTATTCAGCCCATTTACTTTCACTTCAGAAAACTCACTCCAGAAGTTCATTGAGGATCTCTGAATGATCCAATGTTGTCCTAAATGACTGATGAAGAGAAATAGAATCCACCTGTGTGTAATCAAGTCTCCGTATAAATGCACCTGCTCTGTGATAGTCTCAGGGTTCTGCATCATGAAGACCAAGGAACACACCAGGCAGGTCCGTGATACTGTTGTGGAGAAGTTTAAAGCCGGATTTGGATACCAAAAGATTTCCCAAGCTTTAAACATCCCAAGGAGCACTGTGCAAGCGATCATATAGAAATGGAAGGAGTATCAGACCACTGAAAATCTACCAAGACCCGACCGTCCCTCTAAATTTTCATCTCAAACAAGGAGAAGACTGATCAGAGATGCAGCCAAGAGGCCTATGATCACTCTGGATGAACTGCAGAGATCTACAGCTGAGGTGGGAGAGTCTGTCCATAGTAGGGTTGTCACGATACCAGAATTTGAGTTCGATACCGATACATACAAAAGTATCACGATACTCGATACTGATACGATACCTCGCCAAAATAAAGAAGAACCTATTAATGCCACCCTGGCCCTTATCTGTGCGCCCCTCACCCCCCTCCCCCAGACCTTGCTTTTGACCCTGCTCTGTGCACCACCCTGGTCCTTTCAATGCAGCCCCTGGCTCTTATCTGCACCCCTTTGGCTGTGCCTACCTGGCCCGTCTGCACCCCTGGGATCTGACCCTTGTCTTTGTACGCCTCTTCCTGGTCTGCGCCCCTGGGCTCTTATCTGTGCCCCACTCCCTCTTTGTCTGTGCCTCTCTGGTTGTCATCTCTGCTGCCCCCTGTGTGCGCCACCCTGGCCCTTATCTGTGCACCCCTCACCCCCCCCCTTCCCCCCCAGGACCTTGCTTGTGACCCTGCCCCTTACCCCTTATCTGTGCGCCACTGGCCCTTTTCAGTGTAGCCCCTAGCCTTATCTTGGTCCCCCAGGCCTTGTTTGCACAGGTGTACTGTGACCTCACTGTGCTTATTATCTTTGTACTGTGACATGACTGTGTTTATTATCCCAGTACTGTGACATCGCTGTGTGTATTATCCCTGTACTGTGACATCACAATGTTTATTATCCCTGTACAGTGACATCACTGTGTTTATTATCCCTGTACAGTGACATCACTGTGTTTATTATCCCTGTACAGTGACATCGCTGTGTGTATTATCCCACACTGCAGGAAGAGGTAAGTGGTCTGTGTTTGTGTGTTTGTTTTCTATTTTTCAGGGTCTTGAATGCAAAGACTACGTCGGATTCGGTGGACTACGTCGGACCAGCTTTTTTTTTTTTTTTTTTTTTTTTTAATAAAATGGTCAAACAGGGGTCTGGGGGAGTGTTTATTTCAATAAAATGTTTTATACTTGTGTGTGTGTGTATTTTTTTTTTACAATACTACAGTTTTAGTAATTACGGCTATCTACAGACGGCCCTGATTACTAATACTGGGCTTAGTGCTTGCCGGTATGGCAGGCCAGCACTAACCCCAACATCTATTACCTCGGCATCCACCGCCACCAGGGGTGCCGGGAAGAGCCGGGTACCCGCAGGACTGGACCTTCTAAATTGAGGGTCCGGTTCTGGGGCGGCTGCAGGCTGGTACCATTAGGCTGGGAAGGGCCAATAACCGTGTCCCTTCCCACCCTGGTAGTGCCAGGCTGCCGCTGCTGGTTGTATCTGGCTGGTGAAGGAAAAAAGGGGGGGACCCCATGCCTTTTTTTTTTTTTTAAATAATGAAATTTTTGAAAAAAAAATGGCGTGGGGTCCCCCCCTTTTTTCCTTCACCAGCCAGATACAACCAGCACCGGCAGCCTGGCACTACCAGGGTGGGAAGGGACACGGTTATTGGCCCTTCCCAGCCTAATGGTACCAGCCTGCAGCCGCCCCAGAGCCAGACCCTCAATTTAGAAGGTCCAGTCCTGCGGGTACCCGGCTCTTCCCGGCACCCCTGGTGGCGGTGGGTGCCGAGGTAATAGATGTTGGGGTTAGTGCTGGCCTGCCATACCGGCAAGCACTAAGCCCAGTATTAGTAATCAGGGCCGTCTGTAGATAGCCGTAATTACTAAAACTGTAGTATTGTAAAAAAAAAATACACACACACAAGTATAAAACATTTTATTGAAATAAACACTCCCCCAGACCCCTGTTTGACCATTTTATTAAAAAAAAAAAAAAAAATCTGGTCTGACGTAGTCCACCGAATCCGACGTAGTCCTCTGCATTCACGACCCTGAAAAATAGAAAACAAACACACAAACACAGACCACTTACCTGTTCCTGCACTGGGATAATACACACAGCGATGTCACTGTACAGGGATAATAAACACAGCGATGTCACCATACAGGGATAACAAACACAGTGATGTCACAGTCCAGGGATAATACACACAGTGATGTCACTGTACAGAGATAATAAACACAGCGATGTCACTGTACAGGGATAATAAACACAGTGATGTCACTGTACAGGGATAATAAACACAGTGATGTCACAGTACAGGGATAATAAACAGTGATGTCACCGTACAGAGATAATAAACACAGTGATGTCACAGTACAGGGATAATAAACAGTGATGTCACCGTACAGGGATAATACACACAGCGATGTCACAGTACAGGAATAATAAACCTCAGATCAACACAATGTGCCCCCATCAGACCTCAGGTCAGCCTCTTGTGCCCCCATCAGACCTCAGGTCAGCCTCTTGTGCCCCCATCAGACCTCAGGTCAGCCTCTTGTGCCCCCATCAGACCTCAGGTCAGCCTCTTGTGCCCCCATCAGACCTCAGATCAGCCCACCCAGCCACTTTAAAAAAATCATACTTACCTGTTCTGGCCGCCGCTGTCCTCAAGTTCCCCGCTCCACTCCCTTGCCTGCCGGCGCTCACTATGACCTGACGCTGCGTCAGGTCATAGCGTCAGGTCATAGTGCGCGCCAGGGAAGACGGTGGAGCGCGGAACCAGTGAGGACAGCGGCGGCCAGAACAGGTAAGTATGATTTTTTTTTTTTAAGTGGCTGGGACCTGGGTGGGCTGATCTGAGGGGGGCAGCACACCCAGCGCAGCACGGCAGGCCGATATTAGAACATGGGGCAACGCATTAAAGTGACGCGCGCGCCATGTTCTAAGTATCGGACCGCAAGAAAACTCGGTATCGAGCTTCGGTACCGCACTAGGTACCGAAACCGTACCGAGTTTTCGATATATCGTGCAACCCTAGTCCATAGGACAACAATCAGTTGAACACTTCACAAATCTGGCCTTTATGGAAGAGTGGCAAGAAGAAAGCCATTTCTCAAAGATATCCATAAAAAGTCTTGTTTACAGTTTGCCACAAGCCACCTGGGAGACACACCAAACATGTGGAAGAAGGTGCTCTGGTCAGATGAAACCAAAATCCAACTTTTTGGAAACAATGCAAAACGATATGTTTGGTGTAAAAGCAACACAGCTCATCACCCTGAACACGCCATCCCCGCTGTCAAACATGGTGGTGGCAGCATCATGGTTTGGGCCTGCTTTTCATCAGCAGGGACAGGTAAGATGGTTAAAATTGATGGGAAGATGGATGGAGCCAAATACAGGACCATTCTGGATGAAAACCTGTTGGAGTCTGCAAAATAACTGAGACTAGGACGGAGATTTATCTTCCAACAAGACAATGATCCCAAACATAAAGCAAAATCTACAATGGAATGGTTAAAAAATAAACGTATCCAGGTCTTAGAATGGCCAAGTCAAAGTCCAGACCTGAATCCAATTGAGAATATGTGGAAAGAGCTGAAAACTGTTGTTCACAAATGCTCTCCATCCAACCTCAAAGAGCTCGAGCTGTTTTGCAAGGAAGAATGGGCAAGAATTTCAGTCTCTAGATGTGTAAAACTGATAGAGACATACCCCAAGCGACTTGCAGCTGTAATCGCAGCAAAAGGTGGCGCAACAAAGTATTAATGCAAGGGGGGCGGATAATTTTGCACACCCAACTTTTCAGTTTTATTATTACAAAAAAGTTTAAATGATCCAATAAATTTCATTCTACTTCACAATTGTGACCGACTTGTTGATTCTTCACCAAAAAATCTTTTTGTTTGAAGCCTAAAATTTGTCAAAAGGTTGAAAAGTTCCAGGGGGCCGAATACTTTTGCAAGGCACTGTATATATACACACCTACATGTGCACGCACCTCATATATACAAACGTACATGTGAACGCACCTCATATACACACATACATGTGAACGCACCTCATATACACACCTACATGTGAACGCACCTCATATACACACCTGCATGTGCACGCACCTCATATACACACCTACATGTGCACGCACCTCATATACACACCTACATGTGCACGCACCTCATTATTATATATATATATATATATATATATTTTTTTTTTTTTTAATAACCTTAAATAAAGGCAGGCTGCCACTCACTGACTATAATTTCCATTAATGACAGTTAATTACAAATATCCACACCGGGGTCAGTGAGGACACAGGGGCCGTGTAATTCCCCGGTGACACACAGCGGACAGGCCCCTGCGTCATCGCCGACACCAGGCACTAACCACCTCATGTAACAGCCGCACATTACTTACTACAGGTGTCCCGGCTCCTGCTCCGGCAGTGGCTGCTCATCGGCACCTGGAAGGACCTTGATGACATCACAGTCACATGACCGCCTTGGCCATGTACCACGTGACCGGCCACGGCAGCTAATGTACATATGGATCGGGGCCTTCAGATGAGGAAGGGTGCGTGTGTGACAGGAGGCCCTGTGTGTGTGACATGAGCCCCTGCGTTTGTGAAAGGAGGTTTTGCGTGTTTGAGGGGAGGCTCTGCCTTATCAGTGTGTTGGCTCGATATCCTACTTCAGGAAAGCAGAGGTCCAGAGAAAAATGAGTCCTCTGATACAACTTGTATCACTAGTGGATATGGAGAAATCCTTGACCCCCACCGATCATCTGTTAGAAGAGGCCGGCATCTGTGAGTGCCGCAACCTCTTCCTAAGGGCTCGTTCACATGAACGTGCCATATTTTGCTGTCCGCAATTTGCAGAACCACAAAACACAGTTGCTGCCACTGTGCCTTCTGCAATTTGTGGAACGGGGTGCCCATTATAGAAATGCCTATTCTTATCTGCAAAACGGACAAGAATAGGACATGATTAGAGATGAGCGAACGTGCTCGAAACGAGCACTGTACCGCATGGCTCTCCTGTGCTCGCATGGGCGCAGGCAGACGCTTCCATGCGAGTGCAGGGGAGCCGAGCGGTACAGTGCTCGTTTCGAGCATGTTCGCTCATCTCTAGACATGATCTATAATTTTTGTGGGGCCACAGAACGGAGCAATGGATGCGGACAGCACACGGAGTTAATGGGTCTGCACCTGAGCCACAACCAAACCACGGTTGTATGAATGAACCCTAAGTCATGTGACGTCACTGTACATCGGTCACATGGCCTAGTTGCAGCTCAGCCCTTTGAAGTGAATGTGGCTGAGCTGTAATACCAAGCACTGCCACTATACAATGTACGGCGCTGCGCTCCTCAGAGCTCAGGTTAGTTACTGCAGCATATGCCACAGAGGTCACACTAAGTTATTTCCTGAGGAGAAAAAATACTCTGCTTTTACTACTTTTTTGGGGGGCTGATAATAGGGAAAATGCAGTCCCACCATTGTTTTTTGGGCTATAAATATAAGGTCATTATGCAGCAAAATCATTATTTCACCATTATTGTATGGGTCAGTACGAATATGATAAGCGGAACAAACATTCGGTCGTGTGCATGAGCCCTGAACAGAAAATAAGAATAAACTGACTCCCTGAAAAGATCCCTTACCCACCTTTTCTGGTATTAAATAAAATTAAAGGGGTTTTCCGAGACTTAAAGGGGTTATCCAAGTTCTCTAATTCCTATGCCCGGGCCCCTTTACACAGATAGTACATATGTCGTTCCTCGGCACTTGTGTTGCTTCTCATACCGGTACAGCCACCACGGTGACACATTTGGATAACCCCTTTAAATACTGATGACCTAACCTCTGGATAGGCATCAGTAGTGATGAGCGAAGCGAGCTTTGGATGCTCCATCTGAAATCGCTTTGTTCAAAACTTCGGATTAAGCTCGCTTTGCTCCTCTGATGAGTGAAGGTCCGACACCCGGGACCCCCGCCAATCAGCTATTCGAGCAGGCAGTGACTTCTCGCAGCTTTCTGTAGGTCAGGTGACAACACGTTCTTTGGTCACATGGTCTAGGTGAAGTGAATGGAGCGGAGCTGCGATACCAAGCATAGCTGCCATACAATGTACAGCGCTGTGGTTAGTGAGCATGGAGAAGGCAGCGGTGCTCACAGGAGCGCCTGTACCTTTTAAAACAGCTGATTGACGGGGATTCTGGGTGCCCGACCCCCACCAATCAGTATTTAAATCTTGAAAAACTCTTTTCATAATTGGAAAATATGGTATGTATCAAAATGGGTAATAACAAATGCCTGGGTGTGATGTGCAACTGTGGCAGTGAAAACGGGCATCTCTTTTCCGTTAATGCTTTCTACACACCCGGATATTTCTGGATGGCAGGGACAGGGTGAAGAAAATGATGTTATAAAATCTTTTCATCCCCAGATTCGAAGGCTTGTCCAGTTGTGGGGCACTCAGGAGGCTCTCTACTACCTTCTCTTGCAATGCCATTATGGCAATCTATAGATGAGATAGATTGCCACCTTTTTGTACCAGGTCCTGTTTATTCCCTTCACAGGTGAACCACTGAAGTACCACATGAGTGACAGTCACATGACACCTGCCAAAGGATGTTGATTCCCAGAGACCCAGCCCTGCAGAGACGGCCGTGGAGCGATGAACCCAGAATCCAGCGGTGGGGGCGAGATAAGTATGAGCCACAATGCGGATCCAGCCACTCTGAAGGAGCCTGTTAAAAAAGCATAGCGTTGGAGACCCCTTTAAAGTGGCCAGGATCAGAGTTATTTCCAGTCCTGGCTATTACAGCAGGTGCCCAACTTCAGTCAATGCCAGGCTCCCACTGTGATCCGGTGCACTGGGTTCGCACAGCCTGTATCGTCTGTTCAGAACATACCACTCTCTCCAGAATCAATGATGGGGGCAGCAGAGGCTGAAAATGCTACACAACATGCCCTGATATAGTGCTCTGGACCAAGAGAGACTGATTGTAAAGAGTAAAATTACCTGTAGAGGCATTATTGTGACTTCTGTTGTGCCACATGTAAAGCACTCAGTCCACCTGCTGTAAGTGTGAGGAAGGCCTGCTGTATCGGCTGCAGCAGGTTATAGATAGGAGCCTGCTCCGAAGTGCAGTTCCCAGCTGAGGACTCTGAGCAGCTGCAGTGACCAAAAAGAGACAGCGAAAGAGGTGACGACTGGGCTGCAGACCAGGCCAAAAGATTACCAAGGTGCCCTGAGAGAAGAAGCAGCAGGAAATGGATTAATACTGACAGGCCACAGAGGTACCAACACCCTGGTCCTGGTGCATCAGCCCTTACATCTGTGGTGTAGCAGGAGATGTGATGACCTGAGCTAATGTTACAGCTGTGAGTACAGAAGAGACTTCAATCTAAGGCACGTAAAGGCCAAACATTGCCCAAGGAGCACTCCCTTGGGGCTCAAAACAGTAGCATACCACCAATGGAGGCCTACCAAGCAGCTGCTATGGGGCCTGTGGGGGAAAGGGGCCCACTCAATTTCAATGGCCCGGTCTCCTTTCCATACCTCCCAACCATCCCAGATCCCGGACAGTCCGAGATTGCAGTGGCTGTCCCGGTACGGGGGAGGTATATCCCGCTTACTGTCAATTGCCATAGTGAAGCAGAGAGCCAGCATCGCCTACGTGCTTCATTATTCCTCCTCCCAGCTGGCTCTCTGCACCTCTTGTCTGTGCGGGGGGCGGGGCAGGCCGTCAGCCTAGGCTCCTTCCCCTCCACAGACCAGAGGAGCTGATGTCCTGCTGCTGCTGCTATGAATAAGGTAAGTATATGGTGTTTCTGTGAGGGGCACAATGTGGGCATATTACTGGGGAATACAGCTGGGCATATTACTGGGGGACACAGGCATATCACTGGGGGACACAGCTGGGCATATTACTGGGGGACACAGCTGGGCATATTACTGGAGGACACAGCTGGGCATATCACTGGGGGACACAGCTGGGCATATCACTGGGGGACACAGCTGGGCATATCACTGGGGGACACAGCTGGGCATATCACGGGGACACAGCTGGGCATATCACTGGGGGACACAGCTGGGCCTATCACTGGGGGACACAGCTGGGCCTATCACTGGGGGACACAGCTGGGCCTATCACTGGGGGACACAGCTGGGCCTATCACTGGGGGACACAGCTGGGCCTATCACTGGGGGACACAGCTGGGCCTATCACTGGGGGACACAGCTGGGCATATCACTGGGGGACACAGCTGGGCCTATCACTGGGGGACACAGCTGGGCCTATCACTGGGGGACACAGCTGGGCATATCACTGGGGGACACAGCTGGGCATATTACTGGAGGACACAGCTGGGCATATCACTGGAGGACACAGCTGGGCATATCACTGGGGGACACAGCTGGGCATATCACTGGGGGACACAGCTGGGCATATCACTGGAGGACACAGCTGGGCATATCACTGGAGGACACAGCTGGGCCTATCACTGGGGGACACAGCTGGGCCTATCACTGGGGGACACAGCTGGGCATATTACTGGAGGACACAGCTGGGCATATCACTGGAGGACACAGCTGGGCATATCACTGGGGGACACAGCTGGGCATATCACTGGGGGACACAGCTGGGCATATTACTGGGGCACAGCTGGGCATAATTCTGTGAACACACAATGTGGGCATAAATACTGTGCAGTGGCATGAAGGGGGAATAATTACTATGTGGGGGCATTAAGGGGACTGGGTGGGATTAGGTGTATAGTTAGGTTTTGGACGGAGTTAGAGGCGGGGACTAGTGCAGAAAAAATTTGCTGCGGTGTGCAAAGCACTGCGCACAATGCATCCCTCTTTGGTGGTTTACAAAGTTGTGAGGTATGCCTTCCTGACCTAAATACACACTGCAGTAATGCTAAACCAGGTGAGCAGTGCACAGACATAACCATCCTCTTCTTCTGGAGGATGCTCTGTGCTTGCAGAACTAACCCTGCAGACATTAGTCTCCTCTTGTCTGCTAGCTCCATCCCCATCTGGTAGCCCTGCCTCTCATCTCCGTGCTGAATCTGTTCACTGCCCATGTGTCCCTAGAAGTTTCTTGTCTTCTGAGGTCTTGAGGCCTGGTTCATCTAGTTTGGCCTAACCCCACCAGTAATGAAGTAAGTCACAATGTAGGTGAGGACAGTGCAGAGATCGTGTGATGGTGTGAATGGGGGGGCACTCAGCTTTCCCAGACTATTCCTCTGTACATATGCCAGCTGGTTGTCACTATATTATGTCATGTGACTCAGCTTTCCTGATGTCCTGCATGGCACAAGAGCAGAGACATGTGAGGGCATAAGAACTCTGTGACCTCATGCTGTGTGCACCGGTTCACAGCACAGCCGGCGGCAGGAGAAGCGCTGGAGATGAGGAGGAGTGGCGTCCAGAGCAGGAAAGGTAAGTGTTTTTTTATTTTATTAAGAATGAGGCAATGGGGGCTGATGAGAGGAAATGGGGACTGATGAGAGGCATGGGGCTCTTATCTGGTCTGATTGGTTGTCATTCACATTGGGGTCTGAGCTGAGGTGTGATTGGGCATCTGATCTGAGGTCTCATTGGGGTCTTATTAACATTGGGGGTCTTATTGGGGCTGCCAGCTGAGGTCTGATTAACATTGAAGGTCTGATTGGTGGTCTGACCTGAGGTCTAATGAAAAATGTTTTTTCTTTTTGACCTCTTCTAAAACCTAGAGAGATCACAGACTAAATGCATATATTGCTGAAAGGTGGAGTCAAGCACTGAGCGAAAAAAGTACCTCTCAAGATATAACTTTTATTTATATCATTAAAAATAAAATAAACCCCCAAAAGAAAAATGTAAGATAATTAGATAACCACACCAATTATCTGGTGTCCACAAAAACTGTATGACAACGATATAAGTAAGTAACACTGTGATATACAGCATGGCATCAAACATTAGCAGCAGATCCTTTAACCCCTTCCCGACCAGCACCGTACATGTCATGGCCGGCAAGTCTCGCTACGCTTCCGGGTGGTGTACAGATGCCCTGAGTGGCCAATCGGGATGTCTGTACACCATATGAAAACTAATCCTCGCTGGTGAGGAGTACAGTTTTCAAACTGCAATTCTTATTCTGGCCACTAGATGGCAGGCCAGGATAAGAAATGAGCAATTTTGGGATTTAACTCCATCTAGTAAATCCCTGATTGCTCATAAAGAAAAAAAACAAAACACAATATATCAGCTCATATTTGAGCTTTAAAAGAATCACAAAAAAAATGTTAAAAAATATATAAAAAATATATAAAAGTTCAAATCACCCCCTTTCTGTATAATCAAAAAATAAATACCTAAATAACAATAAATTTAGACATCATGGGTATCACCGTGACCGAAAACGCCCGTACTTTTAAAATATAAAAAAAATTCCAATACGGCGAATTGTGTGGCGGAAGAAAGCGTCCAAATGGCGATTCGCCGTTTTTTGTCGTTTTTTGTAAATAAAAAGTGATCAAAAAGTCATACACACCCCAGAATGGTATCAATAAAAACTTCAGATCGCCCTGCAAAAAATGAGCCCCTATACAGCTCTGTACACATAAATACCAAAAAGTTATAGGGGTCAAGATATGACAAGGAAAAAAAAAAAAGGCCAACTTTATAATTATTTTATCACCATCTAAACGCAGGAAAAACTATACATATTAGGTATCGCCGGATTCGTACTGACCAGTAGAATGAAAGTAACTGGTCAGTTTTAATGAACACTGAACGCTGTAAATAAGAAACCCGTAGAACTGTAGCGGAATATCGTTTTTTTTTTTGCAATTTCACCCGATTTGGAATTTTTTTCCCGCTTCCCACTACACCATATGCAATATTAAATGGTGGCGTTGGAAAGTACAACTTGTCCCGCAAAAAACAAGCCCTCATACAGCTATGTGAACAGAAAAATAAAACAGTTATGGCTGTTTGAAGGCAGGGAGCGCAAAACGAAAATGCATAACCGAAAAAACCTCCGGGGGTGAAAGGGTTAAAGAGGACCTGTCACCACAAAACGCAGTGCAATCTTCAGGCAGTATGTTATAGAGCAGGAGGAGCTGAGCAGATTGATACATAGTTTTGTGAGAATTTAAAAGTTAGCTTTTTGTGACATGTAAACAATTATTTACTAGGGAAAGAGAACCATCTTGCTAGCACCACCTCCTTAGCACTCATAGGGAGCCACTTCCAAAAGGTGTTGTTCCTTTCCTGGGAGATTCCTCTTTTCATATTATTTTCCCATGGAGCATTGCCAATAAGTCTCCATACACAGCTGCTCTAAGGAGAGCTAGTACCCTTCCAAAGCTACTTCTTCTGACTTCAGCTGTACGCAGGGGAGGTGCTGTCATTGACTGACAGCATTCACTATGTAACTGTGTGTATAGAGATAGCTGTCAGTCACCGATAGCTGTACACAGGGGCGGACTTAAGTTCAGAAAGAGCAGAGATTTAAATGTATTAATTACAAGTTTCACTGAATCTTTTCCCACAAAATGATATAACAATCTGATCAGCTGTTCCAACATGCTGCCTACATATTGCAGTGCATTTTGTGGTGACAGGTACAGTATTCTTTAAGTCCTGTAGGTTACAAGGTGGGGCCTTCATGGATTGAACTAATTTTCCAGCACTTTCCACAGCTTAGTTGGACTGAGATCTGAGAAATGTGGAGGCCAACATCTTGAACTCTTTGTCATGATCCTCAAACCATTCCTGGACAATTGTGACAGTGTGGCAGGGGGCATCATCTTTTGAAAGAGACAACGTCGTATGCAAAAACGCTTAGGTAGGAGTTATGTGTAAAAGTAATATCCACATGAATGCCAGAAGCCCAGGTTTCCCAGCAGAACATTGCCATAGTATACATTGCCTCCACCGTATCTTCTTCCTATAGTGCATCCTGGTGCCACTTTTTCCCCAGATAAGTGATGCACATGCATCATACCATCCACGTGATGTAAAAGAATACAAGATTAATTAGACCAGGCCACCATCTTCTCTTACTCCATGTTTTCTGATTATTACGTGCCCATTGTAGGTGTTTTAGGCAGTAGACAGACATCAACATGGACACTGATTACTGGCCTGCTCAGTCGTGGCCAAAAGTTTTGAGACTGACACAAATTTTCATAAAGTTTGCTGCTTCAGTGTTTTTTTTTATCTTTTTGTCAGATGCGTTGATGATATACTGAAGTACAATAATAAGCATGTCATACTTTTTTTTAAGTTTTATTGACAAATACTGTACATCAAGTTTATGCAAAGACTCAATATTTCCAGTGTTGACCCTTCTTTTTCAAGACGTTCTCCCTCCCTCTTCACTGTGCGGCCACTTATGAGAGCATAGCATGCGCTGCGTTTTGACCACTTAGTACTGTACATTATCCATATATTCTGAGAGTTGATATACAGTATACACCTACTACACAGGAGTAGAACAATGCATTGTCCATATATACAGAATAAGCAGATACTGAGGATTGCACCCAGTATACAGGACAAAAGAAGTGGTACTGTGCTGTGTCCATATATACAGAATAAGAGCAGATAGTGAGAATTACACCCAGTATACAGGACAAGAGAAGTGGTACTGTGCAGTGTCCATATATACAGAATAAGAGCAGATAGTGAGAATTACACCCAGGATACAGGACAAGAGAAGTGGTACTGTGCTGTGTCCATACATACAGAATAAGAGCAGATAGTGAGAATTACACCCAGGATACAGGACAAGAGAAGTGGTACTGTGCTGTGTCCATACATACAGAATAAGAGCAGATAGTGAGAATTACACCCAGTATACAGGACAAGAGAAGTGGTACTGTGCTGTGTCCATACATACAGAATAAGAGCAGATAGAATTACACCCAGTATACAGGACTGGAGGAGTGGTACTGTGCAGTGTCCATATATACTGTACAGAATAAGAGCAGATACTGAGGATTACACCCAGTATACAGGACAGGAGGAGTGGTATTGTGCAGTCTCCATATATATAGCAGAATAAGAGCAGATAGTGAGAATTACACCCATATACAGGACAAGAGAAGTGGTATGTGCAGTGTCCATATATACAGAATAAGAAGCAGATAGTGAAATTACACCCAGTATACAGGACAAGAGAAGTGGTACTGTGCAGTGTCGCATATATACAGAATAGAGCAGATAGTGAAGAATTACACCCAGTATACAGAGAATAAGGAGGAGTGGTACTGTGGGGAGTGTCCATATATACAGATAAGAGCAAGATACTGAGGAATTACACCCAGTATCAGGACAGGAGGAGTGGTACTGTGCATGTCCATAATATACTGTACGAGCAGAATAAGAGCGATACTGAGGAATTACACCCCAGTATATCAGGACAGGAGAATGGTACTGTGCAGTGTCCATATGTACTGTACAGAATAAGAGCAGATACTGAGGATTACACCCAGTATACAGGACAGGAGAAGTGGTACTGTGGAGTGTCCATATATACAGAATAAGAGCAGATACTGAGGATTACATCCAGTATACAGGACAAGAGAAGTGGTACTGTGCTGTGTCCATATATACAGAATAAGAGCAGATTCTGAGAATTACACCCAGTATACAGGACAAGAGGGGGTGGCGTGGGGTGACGTAAAACGCCGCGCCGAAGCTCCGCCTACCGAGGGGGCCGCATGGAGAGCGTGCGGCAACGCTATGCTGGGTTGCTGTAGCGCAAGGAAGTGAAAGCCGGCGGGGAAGACTCACTGCTGTCCGGTGGATGTCCGTGTGCTGGTGGGCTGATGAGGGCGGCGGTGGCGCGCTTTTGCAGAGGGGATAACCAGCGGCTCTCTGCTGTCAACGGAGTCTGGTATCGGAAGTGGTGGGAGTGCTGGTGTCTTCCACAGATATATGCCTGCTGACCAGCCGTCTGACTAAGAGAATCGTTTCCTATCTGATGGTATTTCATGCTGGAGGTGGACAAGGGACCCTCTGAAGCTGGATTTGTTTTCTCCCCTATTTGTGCATGGCATGGCATGGCAAGGCTGAAGCTCTGGTAGGAATGTTCTTAAGCATATCCTATATTAATTTACTATATTAATTGGATACTCTCACATTTTTTTTTTTTTTTTTTTGCGAAACTATATATATCCAGACTCCCGGATTCTAACACTACTGATATTACTGACATTATAATAATGTTACTAATCTTGACTGATAATATAAGGATATAAGATTATCAGTTTGACAACATCTGGTCTCCTGGTTAATTATATTATCTAGGATCTTATTGGACTGCGAGATTAACACTGGACTTTGAGATTAACAAATTAACGGTGTGGACTACTAATTATCTGGTGTATTCGTTCTCTCCTGTGAGGGAATCTGTACTAAGAAAGGGGGAGAAGGAAGGAGGAAGAGGAAAGAGACAAGAAAGAAAAGGAAAAGGAAAAGAAAAGGGGGGAAAAAAAGAAAGAAAAAGAGTATGAAAAGGGAAGGAAAAAAGAAAAAAAAAAAAGAAAATCCCCTTGAGAGTGGTGAGAGGAAGGAGTGAGGAGGGGGAAGGGTTGGATGAAAATGGCGAGAAGGGAGAAAGGCAAGCCTGCGGAATAGTTGGCAGAGCAAAGGCGGTCTATTGGCCTAAGCTCACCAAAACAAGTCCCAGATCGACCCAAGGTGGATATGAAAGATATGAAAGATAATAAAATTGAGAAGTATCTGCAAAGCCCCGGTATAGGAGGGGGAAAAAATACAAGAGATAATATGCAGAGTAAGGGAGATAAAATTGGAATGGACAAATTTGAGGGAACTTATAAGATGGATATAACTATCAATGAATCGCAAAGTGACCCTACTGCATTGGAAACCTCAATACCAACGTTAACTAATATTCTAACCGCTGTCAACAAAACTAACTTGACATTGGAAGTTTTAACATCACAGATAGGGGAATTAAAAATGGATATACAGATAATTAGAGATGAGCATAATAAAGTAAAAGAGAGAGTGTTAGAGACGGAGCAACGTATCTCTCATTTAGAAGAACAACTGATAAGTATTAAAAAGAAGATGGATGTGGTGATAACTGATAATAATTCTCTGATAAAGAAAATTACTGATATGGAGGATAGAGATAGGCGGTCAAATATTAGGATAATAGGCATACCAGAAAAAATGGAAGGTGCGGACTGTACTAAGTTTATACAAGACTGGTTGAATCAAGTAATAGGTCAAGAAAATCTGACCAAGGTGTTTCTAGTTGAGAGGGCACACAGGGTTCCTGCCAGAAGTATACCGGGCAATAACCCGCGTACTATCATTGCTAGAATATTATCAAGTAAAGACAGGGACATTATTATCCGTAAAATGAGAGAATTGACTTCACTAGATCTTAATGGATCTAGAGTGGTCATATTCCCAGACTACTCTAGATCCACGCAGAAAGAAAGAGAAAAGTTTGTTGAAATAAAGAAACGACTACGTCAAATAGGGATTGTTTATTCCTTGCAATATCCTGCAAAGATGAGAATAGTCTATCAAGAAAAGACCCTCTTTTTCTCTTCTCCACAGGAAATTAATGGCTGGCTGGAATCACTAGGAATTTAAATTGCCCAGAGGGTATATATAATTGACCCCCTCGGTGGACAGAGTCCACGTATGTTAGTAGGGTAATGAGGAGACTTTACTTAAAGGGTTATTATTATTAAGTAGGGTTATTATGTGGCGGAGAGGGTTTTTTTTTTTTTTCCCTTCCTTCTTTCCCATTGGTGCTTGATTAGTTATGCATATAGTAACATGGAACATTAGAGGGTTTGGAGATAAGATGAAGAAATTTGCCATTTTAAAGTTATTGGCAGGTATCTCCCTGCTGTTGTATGTCTTTTGGAGACTCATGTCACGAAGGATAAGTTGGGAATTTTCAACAGACGGTGGATAGCATGCCAATATCATTCTATGTATAGTAATTATTCAAGAGGGGTGAGTCTGTTGATACATAATAAAATATCCTGTACGGTTCAAACCCTAAAGATAGATAAGGAGGGTCGTTATATATTTTTGCATGGGATCCTTGATGGGATATTATGTGTTGTAGCTTGTGTATATAAACCCCCCCCCCCTTTTCCACAGAGGTACTGTATAAATCACAGAGGTTTTTGATAGACAAGGGAGATATCCCACTTTATTTAACGGGGGATTTCAATATGGTTATGGATGAAGTTTTGGATAGATTAAGGGAATGTAAGCAACGAATAATGGGGATGAGCCCTTTGGAAAATATTACAAAAGAATTTGGGTGGTATGATATTTGGAGAGTACAAAATCCAATGGAGAAGATATATACATGCTATAACAAGACACATCATGTCCTATCTAGAATTGATTTAGTTTTTGGTAATTCCGAAACTTTGAAAATTGGTGTAGGGGTTATATATGGGCCAAGATGCGTCTCCGATCATGTACCGGTCCTGGTGAAAGTAGCAAAGAAGGTAAACAATGGGAGGGGATACAGGATTAATCCATATTGGTTTACCTTGTTAGGTGATCAATTGGATATCAAGAAATGTATTGATAATTTTTTCGTTGATAATGAAGGATCTGCTGAAGCTGGGGTGGTCTGGGACGCATCTAAGGCCTATTTAAGAGGTATTTTATATAAAGAGATTCTACAGTTGAAAAAGAACTTTAAGAAAAAAGAGGAGGAATTGGTCTATGAAACATTAAAGTTAGAGCGGATTTTTATATGTAGTAACACTGTTGTGGCAAGAAATGAATGGCAGATGGCAGTAGATAATTATAATAACTATCTCCTTGAGAAGGCTCACCACTTGGATTTATTTTCCAGAAGTAGGTATTATTGGGAAGGAGGAAGACCTGGTAAATATCTCTCTATGATACTTAAAAATACTGGCTCCAACCAAAATATTATAATGATTAAAGATGCATCAGGTTTGGTTCATGGTGGTTTTGACAAGGTAGCAGAGATTTTTGGGGGCTTTTACGCAGGGCTCTATAATACAGGAGAGAGGGTGGAAGAAGAAAAGATACTAACCTTTTTACAGGGCATTGATTTTCCAAGAATAAATGGTGAACATAGGGAATATCTTGATCAAGTGATAACTTTTGAAGAAATTATGACAGCTATACAGGAGATGGCTAGTGGAAAGGCGGCCGGCTCTGATGGATTACCAATTGAATTATATAAAAAAGATAAGGAAGAATGGGTGAAGAGATTATTGGTAATGTTTTCATATATTCAAAGACAAGGTTTTCTTCCATTATCTATGGAAGAAGCTATAGTTGTATTATTATATAAGGAGGGGAAAGATAGAGAAGACCCCGGATCCTACCGCCCTATTTCATTGATAAATAATGATGCCAAGATATTGGCAAAGGTCTTGGCTACTAGGCTTAATCTTTTTATCTCCAATATTGTACATGAGGATCAATCTGGATTTATACCAGGCAGATCCTCAACTAGTAATATTCAGCGAGTTTTTGCTAATCTCCAATGGCCGTTTCACCGGGGGGGGCCAACGCTCCATACTGTCACTGGATGCCGCTAAGGCGTTTGACAGTGTGGAGTGGGGGTTCCTCTGGACCGTATTGGAAAGATTTGGGTTCGGACCTGGGTTTATTGGGTGGATCAAGATTCTCTATAAGCATCCTAGAGCCAGGGTAATGGTAAATGGTTTAATGACACCTTTTTTTGATATAAGGAGGGGTGTGCGACAGGGTTGTCCTCTCTCACCCTTACTCTTCGCATTGGTGATGGAGCCTTTTGCAATTAAGATACAAATGGACCCTGTTTTGGAGGGTTTCAGAGTCAGGGGGAGAGAGGACAAAATCTCTTTGTATGCCGATGATATTTTATTTTTTTGGGGTTGTACTAATAGGGATTTGGATTATGTGATGTCACTTACGGAGGATTTTGGGATGGTATGTGGGATAAAGGTGAATTGGAGTAAATCAATATTGCTACCATTAGAACCGGGAATGGTATTCCCTAATTCTAAGTTGGAAATATTAGGTTATCAAGGGAGTTTTAGATATTTAGGGATAATTATAACAGTGGATCATCGTAAATTCGTAGATCTTAATCTTAGTCCATTGATTAATAAAATCAGATCTAGGATAACTGTTTGGAATAGGCTATCAATGAACAGGGCGGATAGGATTGGTCTAATAAAGATGGTAATATTACACAGCTTATGTATGTTGTCTCTAACTCCCCCGTGTATTTGGAGAATGTGACATTTAAAGTTATCAAGGGAATTTTTAATCGAATAATATGGGAGGGAGGTAGAGTGAGAAAAATTGGCATATTTAAGCCTCCCATATGATAAAGGTGGGTTGGAAGTCCCTAATGTAAAAATGTATTTTTTGGTATCTGTGCTTGCACGACTAATGAAGAATCATCAATATGATTTTTTAAGATATGTGGTAGATAAAAGCGTGGGACATCTATATTTGCAGTTTTGGTGTCATCACAGTTGGATAGAAATCGATTGGGATCTGTACCTATAGTGAGAATGGTAGTTAAGGTTTGGAAAAAATTAAAGAAAATGTTAGGGGTGGAAGGTTCACTGTTGGTCACTCCGTTATGGTATAATTATAATTTAGGAATTAAAATAGATGAAGATGTAATTAAATATTGGATTAAAAAAGGGAAGTGGTATATATAACACAATTCTTTCTGGAAGGCATATTGAATATTGGTGAAGAAAGATGTTCACAGAGTAGCTCTAAAATAAGTGAAATATTTAGATATTCACAATTACAAGCACTAGTAAAAGGTATACGTAATAAGGTGTACTTGAGGGTGGAGAGTCATAAAATAGTTAATTTTCTCACAGGATGGAAGGGAAAGGATAAGTTGATATCACTATTATATAAGAAATTGAATGATTTAGTCTTTGTAATATTACGATGTGATAGTAAGGATAAATGGGTGGAAGATGTAGGGGAGTTAACTACAGAAGATTGGTATAGGTTCTGTAATAATTCTAGTTTTGTTTGTAATCCATCATATAGGGTTACTCAATTTATGATTCTTCATCGACTTTATGTTACTCCAAGATGGCTTCATAAATTGAATACTATTACTCCCATGGTTTGCCCTAGGTGTGGTATTCTGGAAGCCTACATTAGCCATATGTGGTGGAATTGCTCAAAGATCTCACCATTTTGGGACGATCTGATTGAGATCATAGGGGAAATCTATGAATGTAAGTTAGAAAGTAGTATTAAGTTATGTATATTGGGTGATACACCACATATGGTTGATGTATATAAAGATCAAATGATTTATAAATGTTTTTTCTATGCTCGACTATTGATTGCAAGGAAATGGATGCGACCTGAAGTACCAACAATTAAAAATTGTATATCAATTATGAATCTGAATCAATCTATCGAGAAGATTGGGTATAGTTGGCAAAACAAAATGTATGGACATAAGCGTCTATGGGAAGGATGGGAAAAATATATAAGCTCTAAATATAATATAAGGTTGATTTAAGGTTTGTTTTTTGTTTTTTTTTTCATCTCTCTCCGCCACATATAGTACAGGTGGGGGCTCTTTGAAGGGTTTTGGTCATGTCTACTAATGATAAATTGTTGGAGGTTCTTTTTACTTGGTGAAAAAAAAAATGTTAATTTTACCATTGTAAGACATGTATATTATTTATAAATGTGTTGTTTATTGTCTTTTTATATGTAAAATAAATAGAATAAAGAATATAAAAAAAAAAACAGGACAAGAGAAGTGGTACTGTGCAGTGTCCATATATACAGAATAAGAGCAGATACTGATAATTACACCCAGTATACAGGATAGGAGTAGTGGTACTGTGCAGTGTCCATATTTACAGAATAAGAGCAGATACTGAGGATTACACCCGGTATACAGGACAGGAGAAGTGGTACTGTACAGTGTCCATATATACAGAATAAGAGCAGATACTGAGGATTACACCCAGTATACAGGACAAGAGAAGTGGTACTGTGCTGTGTCCATTCATACAGAATACGAACACATACTGGGAATTACACCCAGTATGCAGGACAAGAGAAGTGGTACTGTGCTGTGTCCATATATACAGAACAAGAGCAGATACTGAGGATTACACCCAGTATACAGGACAAGAGAAGTGGTACTGTGCCGTGTCCATACATACAGAATAAGAGCAGATACTGAGCGTTACACCCAGTATACAGGACAAGAGAAGTGGTACTGTGCTGTGTCCATTCATACAGAATACGAACACATACTGGCAATTACACCCAGTATGCAGGACAAGAGAAGTGGTACTGTGCTGTGTCCATATATACAGAACAAGAGCAGATACTGAGGATTACACCCAGTATACAGGACAAGAGAAGTGTGGTACTGTGCCGTGTCCATACATACAGAATAAGAGCAGATACTGAGGGTTACACCCAGTATACAGGACAGGAGAAGTGGTACTGTGCAGTGTCCATACATACAGAATAAGAGCAGATACTGAGAATTACACCCAGTATACAGGACAGGAGAAGTGGTACTGTGCTGTGTCACAAAACACATACTGTATTTTGCTCCTTCAGCATTAACACTATGAAATATATAGCTCAGGTGAGAGCTGCAGCACTGCCCTCCTCAACCTGTAGATTGTACACATCATCATACAACTTGTCACAAAAAGTCAAGTCTCAGCGGCAGTATCTCTCCTTACCGACTTACTGGCTGGTGTTGCTGCTCTTCCAAATGGCCTCACCTCACTGCAGGAGTAGGACCTTGAGTTGGGACATGAGGTGACTGGCACAAACAGCTTCTTCCCTGCACTCCAGCCTCGCCCTCCCATAAGCCATGCAGCCCCCTGACCCCAGGTAGCCCCAGAAGCAACAGCACAGTGCAGCAGGAGTCGAGACTCCACTCAGTCAGGGATGAGATGACCACTGCGCTGGCCCAGGCAGCACCAGACAGACACCAAACCTGCCATTATCGACACTTTGTTGCTATGTAATGGTGCAGTGTTGCTGTGCTGAGAGTGACCCAGGCTAGCTCAGGAAAGGTACTAGCTCTGGGTCTGCGAAAGCTCCTTGGTTGTTTGCACTGCTCATCTCCGTTTTTGCACATGCGCAGTGCAGACTTTGGGAAGTCTGGTGGAAAATCATGAGCAGTGTTTTTCTTCTTGATGCTATGGACAGCAGAAGAAAACAAAACCCCACCAGAATCCTGCTGACTGTCTCCTGCCTTTTACTGATTGATAATGGGGGCTCTTGCAGTGATGGTGACAAGACCGGTCCCTGATACTGGCTGGCCTGCCTCTGTGCCCAGAAGTCATTTCAACCATCCGATGCATCTATAGTAATAAACTGGAAGTTTTTATATAATCCGGCTAGATGATATGCTGTATGTTGCAGTGTAATGCAGAGAATGGGGGACCAGGCACCCACCAGGGATTTATTTACTCTGTTGTGGGCCAGTCCAAACCTAATATTTTTTTAAACTGGTGGTGTGGCGTCCCAGGTGGGTGAAAGACACAGCATACAGATCAGCCACCGGACTAGGAAACTGTGGTGATCACCTTCTATTCTTTTGTCACCCCTTGTCCCCTGATGAGCCTGGGGCAACGTATTAATATGAAACGCATCGGGACATTTTTTTGGATACTGTATCTTTTTCTTGGGGTTTTGGGCACTCTTTGTTTTTCCCTCCCCTTTCCCTAATAATAGGGATTTACAGGGCTTGGTAATAGGGCTAGGTCCAGACGGGGCTGTCCTTGTTAGTATAATGACTCAGTATTTAGGAGGATAATTGAGCTTAACAGACCTGTCAGAGCAACACAGAGAATGTTTCAATGTATCTAATGGATGAGACAATGTTCTCCTTGTGTGATAATGCTGCCAGAAAACTAAAAATGCAGATAGTGTTAACAAGTTGTGAGGTTAACAAGCGTCCACTAGATGTCATTCTAGTACAGACGCTGTAACACGTGGTGATATAGTACTTTAGTGACATAACCGAAAATAAAAATTGACATTTCATGCCTGAATCTTTTCTCTATAGAAGATGCCATGTTATTTTTTTTGGTGTTTCCATCAGACAACATTTGATGAAATAATGAATCTGCTAAAAGTTGGGACTGAAAAAAATTAAAAGAACAATTCAGGATTAGCTGATATATTGCTTTATGCTTAGAACATGGTTTGAGGGATCGATTAATTACACAAGACAAGATCAGTTGTTATGGATCGGCGAGTGTGGACCCGTTGGGCAAACTAACCAGTTTGGTTTTGGGCTACACCCTAGGGGTGCTATTCTGGCATTCCCCTGGTATTATCCTTTAACTCCTATGCAGGTATTTGGACTTCACTGTAGTGAAGCAACTGGACCGCTACCTCCTAGGATAGTATCGGTGTAGTTGGTAGCTGATCCATTGAGATCAGCGACTCTGGTGAAAGCACCAGAAGCTCACGGTACAGAAAACGCACCAAAACCACAGGTATAGTCTGAATAGTCACCAAGATTAGAATACTGTTTTTTAGAGATCCAGGCAGTGCACAGTTAATGCAGACACAGGAAAGACTTGCAGATGGAATAGAAGTGAGGCAAACTCAAGGGAAGCAGGCTGGGAACTTGATTGGAGCACAGATAAGGTAGACAGACTGGGTTAACTTAAATACATGCTGAACCAGGGGAGGACACAGACGGCAGAGGGCCCCTGTGCAAAGAATGTGCCTGCAACCTAACCTATTCCCTCCTAACATTACATGCAGCAATACAAAACATACAGGGTAAGGCTACTTTCACACCTGCGGCACTACGATCCGGCTACCTGATCTGGCAGAGAATGCAAGGAATCAACTGGACACAAACTGCGGCATGCAGTGGTTTGTGTCCCGCTGATTCTTAGCTTTTTTGCCAGATTGTGGCTGGATCTCTGCCAGACCCCATTATAGTTAATTGGGATGGCAGGCAGTGGCGTACATAGGGACGTAAGGGCCCAATACCAAGGATAAAACCAGGCACCCCACACAGGACAGAAGGGTTTCTGCCTAAACCCCTTTCAATGACCCTTGTTCAAAGGTGGTCGTTTTTCAGCCTTCCTTACCTTGGCCATGTCCCTGAGTATCGCACACCTTGTGCTTTTTGATACTCCAGTAACGTTGCAGCTCTGAAATATGGCAAAACTGGTGGCAAATGGCATCTTCACACTTGATTTTCTTCAATTCATGGGCAGTTATTTTGCGCCTTTTTTTTCAACATGCTTCTTGCGACCCTGTTGGCTATTTGCCATGAAACGCTTGATTGTTCGGTGATCACGCTTCAAAAGTTTGGCAATTTCAAGACTGCTGCATCCCTCTGCAAGACAGCTCACAATTTTTGACTTTTCAGAGTCCGTCAAATCTCTCTTCTGACCCATTTTGCCAAAGGAAAGGAAGTTGCTTAATAATTAAGCACACCTTATATAGGGTGTTGATGTCATTAGACCACACCCCTCCTCATTACAGAGATGCACATCACCTGATTTATTTAATTGGTAGTTGGCTTTCAAGCCTATACAGCATGGTCTATACAAAATACTCATTTGCCTAATAATTCTGCACACAGTGTAAGAGAGAGCCCCCATAGTGCTCCTCCCCCTCCAGAATGCCCCCCATGAGTGCCAGTATATAAGACAGGGCCCCCAGAATAGCGTAAATGAAACAAAAACACATACTTACCTCCATGCCACTTTTAGTGATGTTGTGCTACTTGCAGTGGCCTCTGATAGGCTGCAGGCCTAGTGCCTATAGACTATCAGAGGAATGGGGAAGGAATGGGGACGGTGATACAGATGAATATAGAGATGAGCGCTTCCACAATGGTAGTGCTCATCACCGGCTGCCCTGCCTCCAAAGCTTCACAGGGTCCCCCTTCCCACACTGGGCCCCTGTGCAGCCAAACTAGCTGCATATACACTTTGGTGTTCTGTGAATTCCTGGACTGCACTAGGCATAATACAATGTATTAGTTTTGCCCTGAGTGTTTCTTTATCAATAGTAAATTATCCATATATTTTATCTATTTTTAATGGAAGTTTTGTATTATTTTATGAACTTCAGAAGATCATGGTATGTAATTATGGGATGTAGGCACCACAACCCACATAGAAGTATGCAGGTGCCCATAAATTTTACAGATTCAGGGGAGAATATTTTAAGTAATGCAACATGGCACATTTCCTTTCCTTTTCAGATTAAATGTGGATCTGAGAGAAACAAAACTTCCATATGCATTGATATGAAATCAGTGGGGTACACAGCTACAGAATGGACCTGTAGACTCAGGACTTTTATGTCTATGAGGCCTTAGGCACACAATAGCATGTAATGATCAATGGGTATTCTCACCATAGACAATTATAGCATATCCACAATGGTAGATGTGCTTTCCACCTCTAGCAGACTTAATCAGCTGCTTCCGTAACACCCATTCATTCTTTCTGGATGCAGCAACCATCTTACCAGGCAGGTCAGGGGACGCCCATTCTGCAGAGAGAAGGTGGGGCCCACATCTATCAGACATTTATTGCTTATGTTGGTGAAATGCCATAAATGTATAAGGTATGAATACCCCTTTAACCCCTTCCCGACCAGCGCCATACATGTACGGTGCTGCGGGAAGTAACTTCCCGACCAGCGGCGTAGTACTATGGCGCGCTGATAGGGCGGGTGCAGGAGCTGCGCCCGCCGATCAGCTGCGGGGGGCCGGCTGTTCCCAGTAGCCGGACCCCTGCTGCGTACCCCCGCATCGGTGAAAACACAGATGCGAGTGTATTAACCCTTCATGTGCCGCGGTCAGCGCTGACCGCGGCACATGCGATGCGGGCGGTCGGAAGGGGTGTCCATCGGGTCCCCGCACTGGGTCCCCATCGGGTCCCCAATGGCTTAGATTGTAAAGGGGATCAGACCCCAAAAGTTAAAAAGTGTAAAAAAGAAAGTGAAAAAAAAGTGAAAAAATAAAGTTTAAAAAAAAAAAGTTTCAAGTTCTAAAAAAAGGGTCCTTTTCACAAAATAATATAAAAAAATTGTAAAAAATTGTGAAAAAAAATAAAAATAGACATTAGGTATCGCCGCGTCCATATCGACCAGCTCTATAAAAATATCACATGATCCACCCCGCCAGGTGAACGCCAGGATCAGGCCCCCAAAAGTTATAAAGTGTAAAAAAAAGTTTTACAAAAAATAAAGTTTCAAGTTAAAAAAAAAGCATCCTTTTCACAAAATAAAGTAAAAAAAAAAAAGTAAAAAATAGGGAAAAAAAGAAAAATAGACATATTTTTGACGTGTCCGTATCAACCGGCTCTATAAAAATATCACATGATCCACATCGCCAGGTGAACGCAGTAAAAATTGAACGCAGTAAAAAAAAAGAAAAACTGTTTCAAAACAGCCTTTTTTTGGTCACCTTCCCTTACAAAAAGTGTAATAGCAGGCGATCAAAAAGGCGTATTTACCCCAAAATGGTACCAATCAAACCGTCATCTTGTCCCGCAGAAATGTAGACCCTACCTGAGACAATCGCCCAAAAAATAAAAAAAATATGGCTCTCAGAAAATAGCAACACAAAAAAAAATTTTTATTCTGTTCAAAAATGCATCTAATGTGTAAAACTTTCCAAAATAAAAATGTTTGACATATTGGGTATCACCGTGTCCGTAACAACCTGCTCTATAAAAATATTACATGAGATGGCCCCCCAGGTGATAGCTGTAAAAAAAAAAATTTAAAAAAAAATATGCCATAACAGCCATTTTTTTCACCTTGCCTCACAAAAAGTGTAATAGCAGGCGATCAAAAAGTCTTATGTACCCCAAAATGGTACCAATGCAAACGTCACCTCATCCCGCAAAAAAATGAGCCCCCACATAAGACAATAACTCAAAAAAATAAAAATCAATGGCTCCCGCAAACCAATCTATCAAAATCTGTGCTGCAAAATCCTTTTGGCGCTCCTTCTGTTCTGAGTCCTGCCATGTGCCCCCACAGCAGTTTACCACCACATATGGGGTATTGCCGTATTCAGGAGAAAATGGGGAACAAATTATGCGGTGCTTTTCTCCTGTTACCCCTTGTGAAAATGAAAAATTTGGGGCTAAAGCAACATTTTATTGGAAGAAATGAAACTTTTCATTTTCACAGCCAAGTGTTTCCAAATTCCGTAAAACGCTTAGGGGGTCAAAGTGGCCAGTACCCCCCTTAATATATTCTTTGAAGGGTGTAGTTTGCAAAATGGGGTCACTTTTTAAGGGTTTCCACTGTAGGGGTATGTCAGGGTCTCTCAATTACAAAATGGTGCCTAAAAACCATTCTAGCAAAATCTGCCTCCAAAATCCGTATGGCGCTCCTTTCCTTCTGACCACTGCCACAAACCCATTTTACCACGTTTGCCACCACATATGGGGTATTTCTGTAAACTGCAGAATCAGAGTAATGTATATTGAGGTTTAGTTTGCTGTTAACCCTTGCTGTTTTGCAAGAAAAAAATTATTAACATGAATAATCTACCAAAAAAGTGAAATTTTGAAATTTCACCTCCATTTTCCATTAATTCTTGTGGAACAACTCAAGGGTTAACAAAGTTTGTAACAGCAGTTTTTTTATAATTTGAGGGGTGTAGTTTCTAAAATGGGGTCATTTATGGGTGGTTTCCATTACGTAAGCCACTCAAAATCACTTTATATCTGAAATGGTGCTTAAAAAAATGGTTTTGGAAATTTTGTTGAAAATTTGAAAAATGGCTTCTAAACTTCTAAGCCTTCTAACGTCCCAAAAAAGTAAAATGACATTTATAAAATGATGCCAACATAAAGAAGACATATGGGGAATGTAAAATAATAACTATTTTTGGAGGTATTACTATATATTTTGAAAGTAGAGAAATTGAAATTTTCAAATTTGCAAATTTTTCCAAATTTTTGGTAAATTTGGTATTTTTTAAAAAAATAAAAATGAAATATTTTGCCACAAATTTACTACTGTCGTGAAGCACAATATGTGACGAGAAACATTCTCAGAATGGCTTGGATAAGTAAATGCGTTCCAAAGTTATTACCACATAAAGTGACACATGTCAGATTTGCAAAAAATGGCCTGGTCAGGAAGGTGGAAACAGGCCCGGGGTTGAAGGGGTTAAAGGGCTGCCTTGGTACAGATTTTATACCAGAGTTCAGGAGTTTCAAGTTACTCGTAGACAAAATAAATATTGAGGACATCATTACGGTATCTTATTTGTCCCCCAGCCATCCACAGACTGAAATACATATGCAATATTTAGACATTTTATCAAAATGGAAAAACTAAAGTTTTGCATGGACATAAGTATTCAGACTCTTTGCTTTGACACTTGAAATTTAGCTCTGGGGTATAAAGAACCTTGATTTTATGGACGCTGGACTTCCTTGTTACTTACTTTAGCCCTGAGGGCCCCTCATTTCTCTTTGAGTAATTTTTACACCTTGACTGAAGTCCACCTGTGCTAAATTCAGTTGATTGGACATGCATCAGGGCAAAAAACCAAGCCATGAGGAGAAAAAAACTGCCTGTACATCCCAGAGATATTATCTTATGGAGGCACAAAAAAAAATTATGCTGCACTGAAAGTTCCCAAGTGTACAATAGTGTATAATTGCTAAATTGAAGAACTTTGGAATAACCAAGAGTCTACTTAGAGCTGGTCGCCTCACCAAACTAAGTAAATGGGGGAGAAGGATCCTGATAAGAGAGATGACGAAGATCCCAATGATCACAGTGAGCTCCAAAGATACTGTGTGCAGATGGGAAAAACGTTCAGAATGTCAGTCATCACTGCCAATCTGGGATTTATGGCAGAGTGGCCAGAAACAAGTCTCTCATCAGTAAAAGACACATGAAAACCCACCTAGAGTTTGAAAAAAGCATTTAAAGGACTCTCAGACTGTGATAAACAAGATTCTCTGGTCTGATGAAGCCAAGATTGAACGTTTTGGCCTCACTCCTAAGCATCATGTTTGAAAGAAACCAGGCACTGCTCATCCCTACAATTAAATATGGTGATGGCACCATCATGCTGTGGGGTTGTTTTTCAGTGGCTCGGACAGCGAGACTGGTCAGAGTTGAGGGAAAGCTGAATGGAGCAATGTAAAGAGATATTCTTAATGAAAACCTGCTCTAGAGTTCTCTGTACCTCAGACTGGGCTGAAGATTCACCCTCCAACAACACAATGATCCTAAGCACACAGCCAAGACAATACATGAGTGACTTAGGGGTAACTGTGAATGTCCTTGAGTGGTCCAGCCAGAGCCATGACTTACATGACAACCTAATTGAACAGCTCTGGAGAGACCTGAAAATGGCTGCCACCGACAGTCCACCTCCAACCTGAGCTTCAGATGATCTGCAGAGAAGAATGGCAGAAAGTCCCCAAATCCAGGTGTTCAAACCTTGTGGCATTATACCCAAGAAGACTGGAGGCTATATTTGCTGCCAATAGTTCTTCAACTAAGTCCTAAGTAAAGGGTCTGAATACTTATGTCAATGCAAGATTTTAGTTTTTCCTTTTCAATAAAATACCAAAGATTTTGAGCATTATGTTTTCGCTTTTTCATTATGGGGTATTGAGTGCAGAATGTGCTAAAAATGTAATGTTTTTTTTTTTTATTTTAGCACAAGGCTGCAACCTAACAAAATGTGACAAAAGCGAAAGAGCTTTTCTGAATGCATTTTAAATCTCCATTGTTAAATAACCTTACACCCACATGCTCTGTTTTTCCTACCGTTTAGCTTGTGTACCGTTCTATTCATGAGTTTACCATATAGGAAAAAAGTTGCACTGTGTGGAATTGCAGGAAGACATTGAAGACTAAGGGGCACCTTTATTAAGACCAGCATTTTAGACACCGATCTTAATAAACCCTGATGCTGGTGGTGAATCTGCCAAAGTAGAGGCACTGGCCTCTACATAACTTTGGCAGATCCTCCACCAGTTCTAAGTGTAAGACAGTATACAAGCTTGGGAGTCCTCGTAGTCATGAACTGTCAACATCCCCACTTGTAGCAAGCCCAGAAAGATTGGAGTGGTAGTAGCTCTGGCAATGATAATTGACTGCACTGATATCCCCTAGGGCCATTCAGTGACTGGAGGGCGCACCCTTTTTCCCCTCATGGCACACCCTAATGATTGGGGTGCCCTAGGTGTTAAGTGTTTTGGCAGTCTGGAAGCAGTGACTGGGCCAGATGATATAAATAAATAAGTCTGTCTTCACTAAAGTGCAGAATAGGAGTAGTAGTACATCCAGGGGCGGTCTTGGGCACCACGCATCCTATTCATTTGCGTGGGGCCCCCGACGTCTAAGGGGGCCCCCACGCTCCGCTGTTGTGCCCAAGACCGCCCGCACTCCTATCAACATGGACTCCGCCGCAGTGCCGCCCGCTGGCTAAGTGCGCAGTGCGCACAGTTCTTTAATACTTACCCTGGCCCGGCCGTCCCGTCCCCATGACGTCGGTCTCCGACTCCTGCGCTTCCTCCTGGGCTGGCTGTGTGATCCCGCGAGATCCAGCGCTGGGTCACAGGTCTCGCGGATCACACACTGCAGGAGAAGAAGGCGCGCAGGAGAAGAAGACAGTGTCTGGACCGGAGCAGTTTGTAAGTATTTTTTGTGTCTGTTTGTGGCTAGGGGGGGCACCTGGCTGGCTGGGGGGGGGGGGGCTGATGTGAGGTCATGGGGGCAGAAATGGCTGACCTGAGGTCTGATGGGGGCAGAAATGGCTGACCTGAGGTCTGATGGGGGCAGAAATGGCTGACCTGAGGTCTGATGGGGGCAGAAATGGCTGACCTGAGGTCTGATGGGGGCAGAAACGGCTGACCTGAGGTCTGATGGGGCACATTAAGCTGACCTGAGGTCTGATGGGGCACATTAAGCTGACCTGAGGTCTGATGGGGGCACAAAACGCTGACCTGAAGTCTGATGGGGGCACAAGACGCTGATCTGAGGTCTGATGGGGGCTCAAGACGCTGACCTGAGGTCTGATGGGGGCACAAGACGCTGATCTGAGGTCTGATGGGGGCTTAAGACGCTGACCTGAAGTCTGATGGGGCCACGAGACGCCGATCCCTGTACTGTGACATCACTGTGTTTATTATCTCTGTACGGTGACATCACTGTGTTTATTATCCCTGTACTGTGACATCACTGTGTTTATTATCTCTGTACAGTGACATCGCTGTGTGTATTATCCCAGTGCAGGAAGAGGTAAGTGGTCTGTGTTTGTGTGTTTGTTTTCTATTTTTCAGGGTCGTGAATGCAGAGGACTACGTCGGATTCGGTGGACTACGTCGGACCAGCTTTTTTTTTTTTTTTTTTTAATAAAATGGTCAAACAGGGGTCTGGGGGAGTGTTTATTTCAATAAAATGTTTTATACTTGTGTGTGTGTATTTTTTTTTACAATACTACAGTTTTAGTAATTATGGCTATCTACAGACGGCCCTGATTACTAATACTGGGCTTAGTGCTTGCCGGTATGGCAGGCCAGCACTAACCTCAACATCTATTACCTCGGCACCCACCGCCACCAGGGGTGCCGGGAAGAGCCGGGTACCCGCAGGACCGGACCTTCTAAATTAAGGGTCTGGCTCTGGGGCGGCTGCAGGCTGGTACCATTAGGCTGGGAAGGGCCAATAACCGTGTCCCTTCCCACCCTGGTAGTGCCAGGCTGCCGCTGCTGGTTGTATCTGGCTGGAGAAGGAAAAAAGGGGGGGACCCCACGACATTTTTTTTTATTCTTTAATTATTTTTGTAAAAAAATGGCGTGGGGTCCCCCCCTTTTTTCCTGTAGATAGCCATAATTACTAAAACTGTAGTATTGTAAAAAAAAATACACACACACAAGTATAAAACATTTTATTGAAATAAACACTCCCCCAGACCCCTGTTTGACCATTTTATTAAAAAAAAAAAAAAAAAAAAAGCTGGTCCAACGTAGTCCACCGAATCCGACGTAGTCCTCTGCATTCACGACCCTGAAAAATAGAAAACAAACACAGACCACTTACCTCTTCCTGCACTGGGATAATACACACAGCGATGTCACTGTACAGAGATAATAAACACAGTGATGTCACAGTACAGGGATAATAAACACAGTGATGTGTCAGTACAGGGATAATAAACACAGTGATGTCACTGTACAGGGATAATACACACAGTGATGTCACAGTACAGGGATAATAAACACAGTGATGTCACAGCACAGGGATAATAAACACAGTGATGTCACAGCACAGAGATAATAAACACAGTGATGTCACAGTACAGCGATAATAAACACAGAGATGTCACCGTACAGGGATAATAAACACAGTGATGTCACCGTACAGGGATAATAATCCTCAGATCAACACATTGTGCCCCCATCAGACCTCAGATCAACACATTGTGCCCCCATCAGACCTCAGATCAGCGTCTTGTACCCCCATCAGACCTCAGATCAACACAATGTGCCCCCATGTGCCCCCCTCAGACCTCAGGTCAACCTCTTGTGCCCCCCCTCAGACCAGCGTCTTGTGGCTCCCCTCAGACCTCAGATCAGCCCACCCAGCCACTTAAAAAAAAGCATACTTACCTGTTCTGGCTGCCGCTGTCCTCAGGCTCCCCGCTCCACTGCCTTGCCTGCCAGCGCACACTATGACCAGAAGTCAGGTCATAGTGCGCGCCGGCAGGGAAGACAGTGATAAAGAAGGGACAGAGAAAAATAAAACAGGAGACACAGAGGCAAACAGAAGAATCATATATGACAAGTGTGTGTGTGTGAATAACAGATAGGAGAGTGATATATGATAAGTGTGGAAAAAACACATTCTTTCATTGTTTAACAGTGAGTTAATTGTTAATCGTTTGACAGTATTTTATTGTTAAAAAAGTCTTTGATGTGTGTGTGTGTGTGTGTGTGGGGGGGGTGTCATTGGGGAGGGGGCGTGTCATCAGAGGGCATGTCATCAGGGGCGTGACGCGTCATTGGGGGGGGGGCCCCCGGACATAACTTCGCTTAGGGCCCCAGAAATGCCAAGACCGCCCCTGAGTACATCGGGCAGTATCAAGGCACAATTCCAAGTAAATCACAGAGCAGTTCTTACTCAATTGCAATGTATGGATAGCAGCAATGAAGGAGTTTGGGTAACTTCTCCCCTCTGTCTTTCTAAAGTCTTTCTGCACGACCTTAGGCATGCAATTGAGGCTCTTAGTAGATGTTTCTGTAATTCCCAGACTGAAGGTGTCAGGATCAGTGGGTCAGGGTGATTTAGGAGGGGACCTCCCTCTGACAGCACTCCTTCCTGAAACTAATCAATCTTAGCTGCCACCACTCATATATCATATCATATCAGGCTGACGGGACACCTTTGCATAAAATAACACCTAAGTACTCTCTACAACTGCTAGCATTCACTGGGTTAATAAATCAATCTAAGTAACGCTTCTCCTAAGGTCATGGAATCGTTAGAACACAAGAAGGCTCTTATTAAAGTGACGTTTTAATATAAAAAAAGGATAGTGCGTACAAATAATGGGGTTTTCAGAGAAAAGACAAAATAAAATCTACAGACTAGCAATGATCGAACACCGCGATGCTCGAGTATAATGGAAGTCAATGGGAGAAGACCAGGCACCCCCTGCTCTGCGAGGGGAGGGTGTCAGGTTCATAGGAAAACGTGAGAAAATGGTGGAAACACCACTGAAATGGTTAGGGAACAGCATGGGGAGGATGTCTGGATGCATCTTGGACACTGAAGTCGCTGATATTAACGATAATGTCTGAGTAGTTTTACAGAATGACAATAATACCCAAAAAAACCTGAAGATAACATCGATTTTAGAGGAAATATTGTTAGGAAAAATATTTACTTGTACGTAAAGCACAAGTGCTGCCAAAAATTACAAGGAAGAGGCACTCCGATACAACCGGTATATCATATAAAGGAGGGCCTCATTCACATTGTGGTACAATTGTTCATGGTGTGGGACTCCTACACTCATAAAGCCTATGCACAAAGTGAAAGGGCTGCCAAAAATTACAAGGAACAGGCACTCCAATACACCCTTTATTACACATAAAGGAGGGCATCAGACACACCCTTGAAAAATTAGGATTGATGGCCTGCTGCTGACACTCAAAAACAATAGGGGTGACGTGCTGCTGCTGAGCCGACCGTCAAAAAAATTATGGGTGACATGCTGCTTAGCTGACCGTATAAAAAAATTATGGTTGAAGTCCTGCTGGTGAGCTGACCGTCTTAAACATTATGATTGACATGCCGCTTAGCTGACCATATAAAAAATTATGGGTGACATGCTGCTGAGCTGACCACATAAAAAATTGTGGTTGAGGGCCTGCTGGTGAGCTGACCATATAAAATACTATGGTTCTGGGCCCGCTGGTGAGCTGACCGTCTTAAACATTATGGGTGACATGCCGCTTAGCTGACCGTCTAAAACATGGTTGAGGGCCAGCTGGTGAGCTGAGCGTCTAAAACATTATGATTGAGGGACTGCTGGTGAGCTAACCGTTTTAAAAAAATTATGCATGGGAAGAAATGGAGGAGGAGGTGGAGGAAGAGAAGTAGGGGTTGCAGCCGCTACTGTAGGTGGTGGCAGAAATCCGGATGGAAGTAGGGCCCACAATCCTTGGCATGGGTAGCACCTGTGCCATCCCAGGGTATGACTCGCTCCCAGCCTCCACAACATTCACTCAGTGTGCTGTCAGGAAAATATAGCTTCCCTGGCCAGAAGCGCTTGTCCATGTGTCAGTTGTTAAGTGGACCTTGCCAGTAACTGCATTGGTCAGGGCACAGGTTATGTTTCTGGACACATGCTGGTGTAAGACGGGGAAGGCACACCGGGAAAAATAGTGGAGGCTGGGGACTGCGTAACGAGGGACAGCCGCCGCCATCAGGCTGCGAAAAGCCTCGGTGTCCACCAGCCTAAACGGCAACATTTCCAGGGCCAGCAATTTGGAAAGTTGCGCGTTTAGAGCTATGGCCTGTGGGTGGGTGGCAGGGTATTTGCGCTTGCATTCAAATGCCTGGGGTAAGGACATTTGAACGCTGCGCTGGGACAGTAAAGTGCATGTGTTGGCTGAAGGTGCAGGGCGGGAGGAATCTGGGCCTGTGTCTTGGACAGCAGGTAACAGAGGGGAAGAGGAGGCAGTGGTGTGACCTGCAGACACAGATCGTGGACCCAGGTGTTCGGCCCACCTATTAGGGTGCTTTGCTGCCATGTGGCGGATCATGCTGGTGGTGGTCAGGTTGCTAGTGTTCACACCCCTGCTCATTTTGGTACGGCACGGGTTGCAAATTACAATTCTTTTATCGTCAGAACTTTCATCAAAAAACCGCCAGACTGCGGAACACCTACCCCTTGGCAAGGGAGATTGCCGCAAGAGGGTGCTCCGGGAAACAGTTGCGGGCCTGGTTGGCGTGGCCTGCCTTCTCCCTTTTGCCACCCACTGCCTCTTCTAGCCTCTTGTGGGCTGCAGATCCCTCCCCCTCTGTACTGCTGTCCTCGCTCGGCTTTCCACCTTCCCAGGGTGGGTCAGCGATTTTATCGTCCACTACCTCCTCTTCCACTTCCTCACTCTGGTTCTCCTCCTGACATGGTGACCTAACAAGAACCTGACTTAACTGCGTCTCATCCTCATCATCAACCTCTTGAGGCAGGGGCGTAGCTAAAGGCTCATGGGCCCTGGTGCAAGAGTTCAGCTTGGGCCCCCCCCCCCTTCCTCCAGCGCTGGTTCACCTAGCTTTTCTGCCGGCCAAGTCAAAAATTGAAACCCCCTTCCATGCCAAATTCTCACCCTAACCTAACCTCCTAACATTACGTGTATCACTACAGAACATACAGGGTAAGGCTACATTCACACGACCCATTCACTTCAATGAGCACTGTGTGCTGTCCGCATCTGTATGTCCATTCCTATTTTTGTCCGTTTTGCGGACAAGGATAGGCATTGTTACAGTGGATCTGCAAAAAAAACGGATGCCATACGGAACATCATCCTTTTTTTGCGGATCCGCAATTTGCAGACTGCAAAACACAACGTTCATGTGAATGTAGCCTAATACAGCCCCATACCTCTTACATCCAGTGACGTCTCCTCGGATGTACATCTTCTCTTTCCTCATCTTCTCCTTTCAGACCAGACGCCATTTTTCAGCCATTTCTTATCTCTGCAGTTAGACAGAAAAAAAATCTTAGTTTACTACTTTTCCATCATCCTCCCATCTTCTGGACAAATCATCCTACACCCCCAGTACTGTGCCACTTGTACCACACAGATAGTGCCCTTCAATAATTATTGGCACACAGTGTCCTAAAATA
Source organism: Rhinella marina (assembly GCA_900303285.1). Lineage (NCBI taxonomy): Eukaryota > Metazoa > Chordata > Amphibia > Anura > Bufonidae > Rhinella > Rhinella marina. Next base: position 109,535 of record ONZH01027529.1, read on the forward strand.
ACTGCGCCCAGCAAATACTGTCCCGTAATAGTGTGAACATACCGTCTCCCAGAAATAACTGCGCTGATACTGTGCCAGGGTGCCCCCAAAGTCCCAACTAATAATTCTCTGCCAGAGTGCACTTGTTAGTAATAGTGCCCCCAACAGTACTAATGTCCCACTGTGCCCCAGAAGTAATAATGCTTCCAATGTGCCAGTAAGAAATGCCCCAGTGCCAGTAAAAATGCCCCCAGTGCCAGTAAAAAATGCCCCCAAGTGCCAGTAAGAAATGCCCCAAGTGCCAGTAAGAAATGTCCCCAGTGCCCCCATGTGCCAGTAAGAAATGTCCCCAGTGCCCCCATGTGCCAGTAAAAATGGCCCCAGTGCCATGCCAGTAAAAATGGCCCCAGTGCCAGTAAAAATGCCCCCACCCAGTGTCCCATGTGCCCAGTAAAAAAAATGCTCCCAGTGCCCCATGTGCAAGTAAAAAATGCCCCCAGTGCCAGTAAAAATGCCCCCGTGTCCCATGTGCCAGTAAAAATGCCCCCAGTGCCAGTAAAATGCTCCCAGTGCCCCCATGTGCCAGTAAGAATGCCCCCAGTGCCCCCAGTAAGAAATGCCCCCAGTGCCCCATGTGCAAGTAAAAAA
>ONZH01027530.1:0-28120 GCA_900303285.1 Rhinella marina
AGAAGATGAGGAAAGAGAACGTCTACAACAAAGGTGGCATCACTGGATGTAAGAGGTATGGGGCGCTATGTAGGAGAGGAGATGCTCCGGCTTCTCCCTCTGCCATTTGCAGAAGGAGGATTCAGAGCTGGGTGAGGACAGCCAAGGGGGGCAGCAGGTCACGGGTGGGTGGCAGATGGTGGTGGGAAACCACAGGCCTTGAGCAGGATCTGAGGAGAGGGAAGGAGCTTCCTTGCTGTAGCCTGCTGTTGTCTATTGTATAATGTGAGGCAGGCAGTGCAGCCAGGACACTTCCTCCCCTCTCTGTATGATGTGTACAGGCGGGACTCAACAATATAATTTCATACTTTCTGTACACATACTTTCTGTACATTCATAATTTCATAATTTCTGTACACTGTTTGCTGGGAGTGGCCTATTATATTTAGGAGGGGCTTATAATAATCGGTGGGGCCAATTTGTGGGGCGCCATTTGACTAGTTTGCCTAGGGCACCAAACTGCCTAGTCCCGGCACTGGTGGCAACCACATAATACATATGTCCAGATTAGAATCTAGACGTATTTTTGATTTTGGCTCTATAATACCTGAAGGTCTCAATGTGGAGATGGAGATATTTGGATTTATATGAATTTACCATAACTTAGGATTGTAGATATTGGCTGGGTGCCTTACTGGGACGGGACATCGTGGTCAGGCTGTTCATACCAGCATCACGATGTTCCCTCCTGGAGAGGCCCCCAGCCCCATACATCCGTACGTCCACCTATAACATGTAGAAGAAACAAATAGAGTAAAGTAAAGCAGAGAGAAAATAATGAAGTAATATAGAGAAAAAAAGACCAAACTACATATTACCAATCATGTATCACTTGTCTACATATAGCCATCATCCTTCTACTATGGACTCTTGATTAAACTATATATATTCATGCATATATGTTCTTAAGATGATATCCCCTCTCTATACTCTGACCCAACGTTTTCCGTCACTACATTCATGTTCTCCATTTTTTTAAATTATTTATTTTATCTTTTTATAAACTGTATTTTTTAATCCTAATTAATTCCAAGGAGCATACCACTTAACAAATCTAACCCACATTTAGGCCAGACTATATAAAGTAACACTTTTTGATGAGCTCCACACCACTGAGGAAGGGGTAGGACCCCGAAACGCGTTTGGAAAAAACAAGTGGCAGCTCCTAAGGAATATATGGACTATATGGACTTGATACTATTTATTTGAGAAGATTATTCTGTACGCTGGATACTATTCATTTGAGCAGATTATCCTGTACGCTATATCTTATTTGCACCTTATAAAGGAGAAATTACTTAAAAAAGCAAATATACGCCAAAATATATGCAATATAAGGAAATACTACCCTCAAAAAAGCGAACTTAAAGAGCGAATGTACGCCAGAACGGACGCACTATTTTGAACACTACCTTCAAAGAGTGAATCTACACCAGTACTAACGCAATTTTTTTTTGCTCCCAGCAATCAATACATACGCTACCATATACGCTACCGCAACATATACGCAAGTAACTGTTAAAGACAAGCGGGAATTGTATCGCATCTTACAGCGTCCATGTGGGACGCTTAGAAAAGGCACGCGATCAACAGTGAGTTCCACGAGGTGGACGGAACAGGACCTTACAGGGAGCAGTGGAGGGTAACGTACTGAGCTTTATATTGAAACAGTATTTACTTGATCATCTACTAACTGTACCAAAAGGAAAGACTGCCTTATATTGAATTGGGGTCCATCAAGTGGATTATTCAGACCCATTATGATCTAATATATGGACTATATTACAATTGTGTGATAAACTTTTATTCCAAGCTGACAGCTCTTATTAATATTATTGGTACTACCATCATGACAACTTATTATTTCTAATAGCTGTGACACACAAAGTATACCCATCACTTATTGAGTATATATAGTTTTGAGTGTAATTTTATATATTACTAGCAGAAAGACCCGGCTTCGCCTGGGTATATTTCATCTATTTCATTTAATGTTTCTGTGTGTCGGTGCAGAGAGAAAGTCAATGCAGCTGACAGAAATTGATTTTTACCTTCATTTTTTCAATCCCTATTGGCTGCGGAGTGGGAGGGGGTGTGGTTTAATGGGACACGGGGGGGGTGTTAAGTCCTTCATTTCAGGGTGGCCTGAATTATAGGTTAATGCCATGGTAATTTGAGGAAACACAATGGGTAGCAGTGGAAGAAAACATTGCTTTGCGCGGGTATATTTAATCTATTTCATTTAATGTTTCTGTGTGTCGTTGCAGAGAGAAAGTCATCCTCCCTCCCATCCCTGCAGCTGACAGATGTTGATTTTTACCTTCAATTGTTCAATCTCCATTGGCTGCGGAGCGGGAGGGGTCATGGCCTGACTGAGTCGGGGGCGTGACGTTGCAAGACCTGGGGCGGGGTTTTAAGTCCTTTTGATGGTGGCCAGAATTACAGGTCGATGCCACGGTAATTTATGAGGACACGCCATGGGTAACAGTGGAAGAAACCATTGCTTTGCACGGGTATATTTAATCTATTTCATTTAATGTTTCTGTATGTTGTTGCAGAAAGAAATCCAACTTCCCTCCCACCCCTGCAGCTGACAGAAGTTGATTTTTACCTTCATTTTTTCAATCCCCGTTGGCTGCGGAGTGGGAGGGGACGTGGCCTGACAGAGTCGGAGCGTGGTTTCCCGAGATCTGGGGCGGGGGTCAGAGTGTCATGAATTACAGGTGGATGACATGGTAATTTATGGGGACCCGCAATGGGTAGCAGTGGGAAAAAAACATCTTTTATTAGTACTGAATGGTCGTAGTCTAAAATTAGTCAATTTCATCTACGATTTTTGTGTGTCGTTGCAGAGAGAAATTCACCCTCCCACCCCTGCAGCAAACAGAAGTTTATTTTTACCTTTATTTTTTCAATCCCCGTTGGCTGCGGAGTGGGAGGGGGCGTAACCTGACAGAGTCGGGGGCGTGGATTAGCAAGACGCTTCACATGGGTGTATTTAATCTATTTCATTTAATGTTTGTGTGTGTCATTGCAGAAAGAAAGTCAACCTCCCACCCATCCCTGCAGCTGACAGAAGTTGATTTTTACCTTTATTTTTTCAATCCCTGTTGGCTGCGGAGTGGCAGGGGGCGTGGCCTTACAGAGTCGGGGCGTGGCTTAGCAAAGCGCTTCGCATAGGTGCATTTAATCTATTTCATTTAATGTTTCTGTGTGTCGTTGCAGAATGACTGCGGAGTGAGAGGGGGCGTGGCCTGACAGACGGGGCGTGGCTTAGCAAAAGGCTTTGAACGGTTGTAGTCTATAATCAGTCTATTTCATCTAAAATTTTTGTGTGTCGTTGCAGAGAGAAATTCACCCTCCCACCCCTGCAGCAAACAGAAGTTTATTTTTACCTTCATTTTTTAAATTCCCATTGGCTGCGGAGTGGGAGGGGGCGTGACCTGACAGAGTCGGGGGCGTGGATTAGCAAGACGCTTCGCATGGGTGGATTTAATCTATTTTATTTAATGTTTGTGTGTGTTGTTGCAGAAAGAAAGTCAACCTCCCACCCATCCCTGCAGCTGACAGAAGTTGATTTTTACCTTTATTTTTTCAATCTCTGTTGGCTGCGGAGTGAAAGGGGGTGTGGCCTGACAGAGTTGGGGGTGTGGCTTAGTGAGACCTGGGGCGGGGGTTTTAAGTACTTCTTTTAGGGTGGCCTGAATTAAAGGTCAATACCATGCTTATTTATGAGCCCACGCAATAGGCAGCAGTGGAGGAAAACATCTTTTATTACTACTGAACTGTAGTAATAGAAAAAAACATAAGTTATATTTATGGTAACCGGAATACCTTTAACAGTGTCAGTAAATAGAAATGGATGGGATCCTCAGCTGCTGATAATTACCTGGTTGTTATGGAAACCTGCCCTCCCTGTGTTCGCCTTTGCAGAGAATGGCAGTTGGAGTTTAAAACCAAAGTTCCCAGTTGTAATGTTGGCTAATGGAGATCATATTTTGGGAATATCTCGGGAACGGTACGTCCTAGAGAGATGAGACCTGGTCTAAAACCTTCCCGGACACCTGATGTACCTGTGTGCCGAATTTGGTGAAAATTGGTCCAGTAGTTTGGTCGCGCATAGAGAACAGACAGACAGACAGACAGAAACTCATTTTTATATTATTAAGAGATTACACTCTTTACATTTTTTACATTGTTTATATTTTTTATATTTTCTTTTTTTAACGTTTTTTCAATCATTTATGTTTGGATTCACATATATTTTATCCTTGATAATAAATTCGTTTTTACTTACCAACTATCTCGGAAGTGAGTGTGCATACCTAGACATTTATTTACTCTATACTACATGTCCTATTTATGTCCGCATCACAGACAAGGATAATGCTGTTCTATTAGGGGCCAGCTGTTCCGTTCCGCAAAATACAGAATTCACACGGATGTCATCCGTATTTTTTGCGGATCCGTTTTTTGAGGACCGCAAAATACATATGGTCGTGTGCATGAGCCGTAACTGATGGAAATAATTGACCAAATAACTGAAGTGTGAACTCGGACTTAACAGACTGGTACAGAGAGGTAGAGGGCCCTGTCCACACGAGCTTACAATCTACAAGATGTTACCTATACAAAGCTCTTAACTTTATCATTACTGTTCATGGGGGAAAAAGTACAGCATGGCTATGTCCACCTATGTAAATAGTTTTAGAGGTTTTTTTTGTTTGTTTTATTTTTTTAGTAATTATTGCTTAACCCCTTCAACCGACAGCCAGTTTGGACCAAATGCCGGAGCCCCATTTTTCAAATCTGACATGTCTCACTTTATGTGGTGATAACTTTAGAACGCTTTTACTTATCCGGGCCATTCTGAGATTGTTTTCTCGTCACATATTGTACTTCATGACAGTGGTAAATTTGAGTCAAAATATTTCATTCTTATTTATAAAAAAATACCAAATTTACCAAAAATTTAGAAAAATTTCCAAATTTCCAAATGTCAATTTCTCTACTTTTAAAATACATAGTAATACTTCCAAAAATAGTTATTACTTTACATTCCCTATGTGTCTTCTTCAGGTTTGGATCATTTTGAAAATTACATTTTATTTTTTTGGGACGTTAGAAGGCTTAGAAATTTAGAAGCAAATCTTGACATTTTTCACAAAATTTCCAAAACCCACTTTTTAAGGACCAGTTCAGGTCTGAAGTCACTTTGTGAGACTTTCATCATAGAAACCACCCAAAAATGACCCCATTTTAGAAACTACACCCCTCAAGGTATTCAAAACTGATTTTACAAACGTTATTAACCCTTTAGGTGTTCCACAAGAATTAAAGAAAAATGTAGCCAAAATTTCCAAATTTCACTTTTTTGGCAGATTTTCCATTTAAATCATTTTAGTCCGAGAATAAAGCAAGGGTTAACTGCCAAACAAAACTCAATAATTATTACCCTGATTCTGTAGTTACAGAAATGCCCCATTTGTCATCGTAAACTGCTGTACAGGCACACGGCACGGCGCAGAAGGAAAGGAACGCCAGGGCAGATTTCACTGGAAAAAGTTTAAGTTTCCATGTCAGATTTGATGCACCCCTAGAGTAGGAAACTCCAAAAAACTGACCCCATTTTGGAAACTACGGGATAAGTTGGCAGTTTTGTTAGTACTATTCTAGGGTACATACGATTTTTGGTACCTTTATATTACACTTTTTGTGAGGCAAGGTAACAAAAACTAGCAGTTTTGGCATAGTTTTTATTTTTTGTTATTTACAACATTCATCTGACAGGTTATATCGTGTGATATTTTTATAGAGCAGGTCGTTACGGACGCGGCAATATCAATTATGTATACTTTTTTTTATTTATTTAAGTTTTACACAATATTTTTGAAGCACAAAAAAAAATCATGTTTTAATGTCTCCATAGTCAGAGAGCTGTAGTTTTTTTATTTTTTGGACGATTGTCTCAGGTAGGGGCTCATTTTTTGCAGGACGAGATGACGGTTAGATTAGTACTATTTTTTGGGGCATATGCTTTTTTGATCGCTTGGTATTACATTTTTTGTGAAGAAATGTGACAAAAAATGGCTTTTTTTAGACAGTTTTTATTTTTTATTTTTTACGGTGTTCACCTAAGGGGAGAGATCATGTGATATTTTTGTAGAGCAGGTTGTTACGGACGTGTCGATACCTAACATGTATACTTATTTTTATTTATTTAAGTTTTACACAATAATATCATTTTTGAAACAAAAAAATCATGTTTTAGTATCTCCATAGTCAGAGAGCTGTAGTTTTTTTATTTTTTGGGCGATTGTCTCAGGTAGGGGCTCATTTTTTGCGGGACGAGATGACGGTTAGATTGGTACTATTTTTGGGGGCATACGCTTTTTTGATCGCTTGGTATTAAATTTTTTGTGATGAAATGTGATAAAAAATGGCTTTTTTTAGACAGTTTTTATTTTTTATTTTTTACGGTGTTCACCTGAGGGGAGAGATCATGTGATATTTTTGTAGAGCAGGTTGTTACGGACGTGTCGATACCTAACATGTATACTTATTTTTATTTATTTAAGTTTTACACAATAATATCATTTTTGAAACAAAAAAAAATCATGTTTTAGTATCTCCATAGTCAGAGAGCTGTAGTTTTTTTATTTTTTGGGCGATTGTCAGGTAGGGGCTCATTTTTTGCGGGACGAGATGACGGTTTGATTGGTACCATTTTGGGGTAAATACGCCTTTTTGATCGCCTGCTAATACACTTTTTGTGTGGCAAGGTGACAGAAAATGGCTGTTTTGGTATAGTTTTTTTTTTTTTAAAATTTTTGCGTACAGCTGGCGGGGTGGACCATGTGACGCTTTTATAGAGCCCGTCGATACGGACGCGGCGATAGCTAATATGTGTACTTTTTCTTTTTTTTTACTTTATTTGGGGAAAAAGGGCGCTTTTTTAACTTTTTTTAAACTTTATTTTTTTTACTTTTTTACACTTTTTTTTACTTTCTTTTCACACTTTTCTTTTTTACTTTTTACATTTTTTTTAAACTTTATCAAGACCCATTTGGATCTTGAAGATCCAGTGGGCTTGATGGCTATACAGTGCATTGCAATAGCCATCTATTGCAATGCACTGTATCAGTGCTACACTAAGGCTGATCAGACCCTGAGGGTCTAATCAGCCTTAGCTACATGGCAACCAGGACGCTTTTTGTAAAGCGTCTGGTTGCCATGGTAACCATCGGGCCGTTGCCATTGCAGCAGCGGCGGCCCGATGGTATAGAGAGGGAGCTCCCTCCCTCTTAACCCCATGGATGCTGCGGGCGGCTACTGACCGCAGCATCTATGGGGTTAAACAGCTGAAATCGGTGCCAGCACCGATTTCAGCTGTTAGCAGCAGAGTGTGAGCTGTAATTACAGCTCACACTCTCTGCTGATGGCAGCGGCTCCGATCCTGAGCCGCTGCCATCATACAATACAAAGCAGGAGGGGGGGCAACGGAGGCACCAGGGGGGCACTACAAGGAGGGGGCACTACAAGGGGGGGCACTACAAGAAGGGGGCTATGTGGGGGCACAGAGGACTTACCTGGTTTCAGGCTGCGATCTCTCTCCAGAGTGGAGATCGCAGCCTGAAACCGGCATTTTAATACTGAAGCGCTCCGATTGGTTAGTCTGCAGAGACTAACCAATCGGAGCGCTTGCTGGCAAGGGACCACTCTGATTGGTCCCTTGCCGGCTTCCCCGACGTCTCTGCTCTCCGGGAGAGCGGAGACTCCGGGGCTGTGACACTTTATAGTGTCACAGTCCCGGTAAGCAGTTTGGACGTAACTGTGCGTCCAAATGCAGCAACTTACTTGCACTTTGGACGTACAGTTACGTCCAAATGCGCCAAAGGGTTAAATGTAGACTCTTTGCATTACAAGCCTAGACAAAATGTACCCATTTAAATCCTTATGTTTCCATCAAGCCCAGTGGATCCTGATTACAGCTAACCCTGTACACACCTATGTTTCTCTCTGGTCATCGATGATTAAACCTTGTGTGTAGTTTGACCCTGCAATCATACTGTGGTGTGTTACGCTGTTACATTTTCCCTCTCGTACTATATGCAGAAGTGAGACATAAGAGAGGTGACTGCAGGACTAAGGCCTTGTTCACACTTCAGTTTTTGTTCAGTTATTTTCATCAGTTATTGTGAGCCAAAACCAGGTGCGAGTCAAAAACACAGAACAGGTGCAAATTTTTTCATTATACCTTATGTCTGTGGAACCTCCACTCCTAGTTTTGACACAATAACTGATGGAAATAACTGATCAAATAACTGACATGTGAACAAGCCCTAAGCTACATGCAACACAGAGCCCTATGAATCCTGTAGATACAAAATTGGTAGGGTATTTTTTAGACTATTAGCAGATTTGCTCCATTTTTAAAAATCTAGATTAACTGGAACAGAAACTAATTGCAATGGTGGACATACCTGGTAACCCCTTATTGCATAATGCCATACATGTACGGCATTAGTGAAGAGAAGATGTATGAAACAGGCTAATAGGCTGAGCTAGCTCTATACATGGCATATATTATACATGATGCCAATCCAGGTCATTTAACCCCTCAAAATAAATTATCAAAAAGACAGAGTAGAAATAACACTCTAAAAGTCCACAACCTTTGTATGATAAAGGAAAGAAACAGTCAATAAAAATAGAAGTTAAGAATTGAAACTCCTGTACACCAATAGATTGCTTTGATATAAAGCTTCTTTTTATTTGCGCTTTCACAAACAGACAGCTTCTTTTTTGAACGTTTTCGGCTGTTATGCCTTTACCAATAAACTGTAAGATTACATAAGTTATATATAAGTAATTGCAATAAAAAATTATATACAAAATGTCAAACAGATAAGGTCAAATATATACATAGCTCCGCTTATCCCTTCTTAGGTCTGTGTTACGTATATATACATTTAATAGGAGGAGCTAAATGCCATATCATACCTTAGTACGATTACAAAATACAACAGAGTTGCAAATATTATTCATTGCTTTAGGATATATATTACGTAGCTCTCATAATGAAGAGGAGGATAGAAATCTATATACATTTTCGCCCCTGTTGTTGTAAGTGGATGTATAGCTAGTTGTAGTAGAGGAGCGTAGTGTCAAAGGTATAGCTCATTGTTCATGCCTGCAACAAGTTTAAAGGTACCTGTTAGTAGCGTTATGAGGTTTCCTAGGGAGTGGGAACAGGTCCCGATATCCTAGTGTTCTATGGACCTAAGCGCACTGGATACGTGGAGGGCAACGGCCCTGCCTGCAGTCGCTAGTGCCAGTCTGTTCCTGGTTTGTTATTAAATAGGCCGCGGCGTGCGACCTGCGTGGTGAAGCGCCGGAAGATGGTCACGGCAGTATGTTGTCAGTAGAGGCGTCACTATAGAAGAAACTCTAAAGATGGCTGCCACATTTTCGTCTAGCTAATGCGCATGTCTGCCCTATTGTTGTTCGTTACGGCGGGGCATAGGAGACATATAAATCAGAACGTAAATTGTGTATCCGATAGCGGGCGTACGTTATGTTGGCATATCAATAAAAGAAACTACGCTCAATTGTCTGTGGGTTATGGTGTTACATTCACTTACTAAAGATACTATGGATTGAGAAGTTTTCACTTTGTTTACACTTTGTTTACAACTGCGGCATTGTATTCCAACACAAGTGATAACTTTGAGTCAAGACTGGTTATGTTGCACATTATACTCATATGATCGATAACATTATACTGATCGTTAGGAATGGATACATCAGGCTAGGGGTAGCCACATAACTACTATGTGTAAGATTTCATAATCTGGGCTAGCTGGGCTGTGCTTGTTTCCTTTGATTCTCTAATGCTGTGTCTGGAACAGGAAAGAAAATAAGGTTAATCTCATACACAGAGTATAATGTATATCAAAAAACATTTTTACGGAACAGGGGATGCAAAAATAAGGTGAGGTCCATGCATATAAATAGCCGTTTAGTGCCATCTAGTTAAGTTTACATAAAACTTCTCAGGTCAAAATCCCTGTTTAGACCTTTTGGTTCCAGGGTCTGGATCCAGAAAGCCTCCCTTCGTTGTAGGAGTTTATTGATGTCACCTCCTCTCCTAGGGGTTTCCACTTGTTCAATTATCTGGAACCGAAGTTGTGATAGATTGTGTCCATGTTTGATGAAATGGGATGGGATTGGAAAAAGAGTGTTATTGCAACGTACAGTGGATTTATGTTTACTGATCCTGCACCTTATGTTTTGCGTGGTTTCCCCTACATATACTAAGCTACATGGACATTTAATCATGTAGACCACATTCGCTGTGTCACATGTGAAGAAGCCTTTAATGTGGTATGTCTTTCCGCTGTGTGGATGATGAAACTCGTTGCCCCTGATGACATGGGAGCACTGTGCACAGTGCAGGCAGGGGAACGTTCCTTTACGTTGAGTTTTAAGAAATGCTTGCACTGGTACCTTGATATTAGATCCCTCATCTGCCCTAACCAATTTATCTTTAAGATTTTTAGGGCGTTTTGTACAGGGTAGTATAGGGTTGGCAAACTCTTGAATATGCGGGTATGCTCGGTGGAGAAGGGGCCAATGTCTGCGAAGAATGTGCTGTACTTTTTTTGCAAGTGGATGGAATGTATGGACAAAGGGGATTCTGGGGCCCTGGATTTTGGAGATGTCCTGTTTTCTCATGAGACCTTGTTGACTGATTTTTTTCTGGGTAGCCCCTGTCCTTGAAGCGACGGGACATCTCTAATAATCTAGTTTCTTTCGTGGCCGCTCTTTCCACTATGCGTGAGACTCTTTCTAATTGTGATCGTGGGAGAGATTTCTCTGTGCTAAGTGGATGAAAACTGGAAAAGTGAAGTAGGCTGTTGCGGTCTGTAGGATTAATGTAAAGGTCTGTCATGAGACATCCTTCCTGGTCCTTCTCAACTACCGTATCGAGAAAGTTGACTGAAGAGGTACTACTGTGGAGGGTGAATTGAAATTCTGGTCTTACGGAGTTAAGGATAGATGTGAACTCATGTAGTGAATTGATGTCTCCTGTCCATATACAAAAAATGTCATCCATATATCTTTTCCAAATCATAGCATGTTTTTTGAACAGTTGATTAGGGTATATGTGGTCTTGTTCAAAGACTGACATATAACAGTTCGCGTAGGGGGGCGCCATGTGCGCCCCCATCGCGGTACCTTGTTTTTGTTTGTAGAATTTATCTTGAAAAAGAAAGTAGTTCTCAGTTAAAACTATGTGCAACAGGTCCATGCTAAGGTTAATCACTAGAGATGAGCGAGCATACTCGTCCGAGCTTGGTGCTCGTTCGAGTATTAGGGTACTCGTAAGTGCTCGCTGCTCGGACGAGTATCTCGCCATGCTCGAGGAAATGGCAACTTCCGCATCGTGCTTTTTTTGGCGCCTAAAAACACAGCCAATCACAAGCCAGGAGACTCTGCGTACCACCCAGCATCACGTGGGGCCCTTACATGTCGATAGCAGGGGTTGGCTGGTCTGATCAGGTGACCCTGGAATATACTACCGATTGGCCGCGGTGCTCGGCTCAGATGTCGTCTGGATGTTGTTAGGGATAGAGCTGCTGCCTTTCAGGGACAGTGTTAGGGCCTGCATTTAGTTGTCTGTTAGGCAGGGATCACCCACAAAGAACCCAACAGCCCTTCTAAGGGCTAGAAGACATTTTATTTTTTATTTTTTGTCACTTGGCTGGCTGGCACTAGTAGTGCAGCTATCGCCATATCTAACCCTGTTTTTTTTTATTGTTCTATCTCAGTGATACAAATCCATTTTACTCAGCTGCGTGTAACCTTTCTGTGTGTCACAGTTCAGCACATTCGCTCCCATCTGTATATACTGTCCAGGTGACACTTTCTGTACGTCACACAATACAACCAAGTCATTTGCTACCAATATCATTTACCGCTTGATCCAGAAAACTCTCTGTGCGACATTTGTCTGGGTCGCAGACTAAATAGCCACCGTTAACAGGGTGTCAGTCAGTCCTACCATAGTTCCTGCACGTTACGTTCCCAAAAAAACAAAATTGTAAAAAAAATATAAAAAAAACAAATATAAAAAAATATATATTTTTTCAGTTGTTTTAGCTCAGTGATACAAATCCATTTTACTCAGCTTTGTGTAACCTTTCTGTGTGTCACAGTTCAGCACATTCGCTCCCATCCGTATATACTGTCCAGGTGACACTTTCTGTACATCACACAATACAACCAAGTCATTTGCTACCAATATCATCTACAGCTTGATCCAGAAAAGTCTCTGTGCGACATTTGTCTGGGGTCGCAGACTAAATAGCCACCGTTAACAGGGTGTCAGTCAGTTCTACCATATTTCAAGCACGTCACGTTCCCAAAAAAACAAAATATAAAAAAAAAAAATTATTTTTTCAGTTGTTTTAGCTCAGTGATACAAATCCATTTTACTCAGCTGCGTGTAACCTTTCTGTGTATCACAGTTCAGCACACTCGCTCCAATCTGTATAATCTGTCCAAGTGACACTTTCTGTACGTCACTTAATTCTACCAGACTTAATTATTATTTTTTTTTTATCATACACCTATATACAAAAAATGTTTAACCCCAGGGCTAAGGGTCGAGGGCGTGGGCGTGGGCATTCAATTACTGCAGGGGGCAGAGGCCGTGGTCCTGGGCAGGGTGAGACAGTACCCGCTGATGAGGGAGCAGGGGAACGCCGCAGAGCTACACTCCCTAGCTTCATGTCTCAACTTACAGGGACACGTGGTAGAGGACTGTTGAAACCACAACAGTGCGAACAGCTGATATCGTGGATTGCGGACAATGCTTCAAGTAATTTGTCCACCAGTCAGTCTTCCACGCAGTCCACCCACGTTACCCAAGGGAGCACTCCTCTGGCTCCTCCACCTCAACCTCCTTCCCCCCAGTCTGCCCCCTCCCAGGAAAATTTGGAATGTGATCCGGCATACTCTCAGGAACTGTTTTCTGGACCCTTCCCAGAGTCACAAACCACTTCTCAGGTTGCTGCTGACCTCGTTCCCGATGCCCAAGTTTTCCAACTGTCGCAGTCTGTGGGTGATGATGATGACAATGTTGAGTTAGTGGAAGAAGTTTGTAAAGAGATGTCAGACGATGAGGAGACACGGTTGTCAGATAGTGGTGAAGTTGTTGTTAGGGGAGGAATTCCGAGGAGGGAGCAGACTGAGGAATCGGAGGATGACGAGGTGACTGACCCAAGCTGGGTTGATATGCCGAGTGAAGACAGTGCTTCTGAGGCGGAGGCGAGTGCTGCACCAGAACAGGTGTAAGAGGCAGTGGTGTGGCCAGAGGGAGAAGCAGGGCCAGAGCTGGTGCATCATCAGCAACTGTTTCACGTAGTGAAGCTCCCGTGGCGAGGCCTAGATGTTCGCAAGTCTTGAGGTTCTTTAAAGAAAGTGAGGATGACCGACGGACTGTGGTGTGCAACCTGTGCCACACCAGGATCAGCAGGGGTGCCACCACTACTAGCCTAACCACCACCAGCATGCGCAGGCATATGAGTGCTAAACACCCCACTCAATGGACCCAAGGCCGTTCACCACCTCCTGCGGGTCACACCACTGCTCCTTCCCCTGTGTCACTCGCTGCCTCTGCTAGTCAACCCCCGCGTCACTCGCTGCCTCTGCTAGTCAACCCCCTGCCCAGGACCCCGGCACGAGCGCCTCCCGCCAGAAAACCACACCTTCGCCTCCACGATCCTCAACAGTGTCCACCAACGTGTCCCAGCGCAGCGTTCAGCTGTCTTTACAGCAGACGCTAGAGCGCAAGAGGAAATACAGTTCCACCCACCCACATGCCCAAGCCCTCAACGTCCACATCTCCAAATTGCTTAGCCTGGAGATGCTGCCCTATAGGCTGGTAGAGACCGAGGCCTTTCGAAATCTCATGGCGGTGGCTGCCCCTCGGTATTCCGTCCCCAGCCGCCACTATTTTTCCCAATGTGTCGTACCAGCCCTACACCAGCACGTGTCACAGAACATCATCCGTGCCCTGACCAACGCAGTTAGTGATAAGGTCCACCTAACCACGGACACGTGGACAAGTGCTGCCGGGCAGGAACACTATGTCACTGACGGCACATTGGGGGACCGAGACTGACCCTGGGGCCGCTCATATACTGCCCACACCGAGGATTGCGGGGCCTACCTCGGTCACGGTCTCTCAGAGGTACTATGCCTCCTCCTCCTCCGACCCCTCCTCCTCCTCCACCGAATTACCATCCGTGGGCACGGTGCCTTCAGTCGGTAGCTCTAGGCGCAGCAGCAGTGCCGTGGGTAAGCGCCAGCAGGCGGTGCTCAAACTGCTGAGCTTAGGTGACAAAAGGCACTCCGCCCAAGAGCTGTTACAGGGCATCACGGCGCAGACCGATGTGTGGCTGGCACCACTGAACCTCAAGCGAGGCATGGTTGTGTGTGACAACGGGCATAACCTGGTGGCGGCTCTGCAACTCGGCAGACTGACACATGTGCCATGCCTGGCCCACGTGTTTAACCTAATTGTTCAACGGTTCCTCAAGACATACCCCAATCTGTCTGATTTGCTCACCAAGGTGCGCTGCATCTGTGCGCATTTCCGCAAGTCGAGCACAGATGCTGCCACTCTCAGGGCAGCGCAGCGCCGCCTACAACTGCCCGCTCACCGACTGTTGTGCGACGTGCCCACGAGATGGAATTCCACATTAAACATGTTATCCAGAGTTTACCAGCAGCGCAGAGCGATTGTAGACTGCCAGATGTCATCTTCCACCAGAACTGGTAGTCAGGTCTCTCAGATTCCTCAAGTCTACAATGAGGAGTGGACGTGGATGTCTGATATCTGCCAGGTGTTGAGCAACTTTGAGGAGTCAACACAGATGGTTAGCGGCGATGCCGCCATTATCAACCTCACCATCCCGCTGCTTTGCCTGTTGAAAAAATCACTGCTCAGCATCAAGTCGGATGCCTTGCGCTTGTCACAAGAGACGGTGGAGGAAGATACGTAGCTTGATAGCCAGAGCACCCTCCGGTCTGTTTCTCAGCGCGTATCGGAGGAGGGGGATGAGGATGAGGAGGAAGAGGAGGAGAATGTCGGCGAGACAGTAGAGGGTACCAGTGCTCAGTCCTTAACTCTTCAGCGTGTATGGGCTGAAGAGGAGGACTTGGAGGAGGAGGAGGAGGAAATGGAGAGTCAGGTCAGTGAGGAGAGGGAATTCTTGCGTGTTGGGACTCTGGCGCACATGGCAGACTTCATGTTAGGCTGCCTATCCCGTGACCCTCGCGTTAGAAGAATTTTTTCCAACACCGATTACTGGGTGTTCACTCTCCTGGACCCACGGTACAAGCAGAACCTTTCCACTCTCATCCCTGCAGAGGAAAGGAGTATGAGAGTGAATAGGTATCAACAGGCCCTGGTGCACAAGCTGAAACAATTCTTCCCATCTGACGCCGCTAGCGGCAGAGGGCATGGTTCTGTGGGCCAAGTAGCGGGGGAGAGGAGCCGAGCAGGCAGCTTGTCCTGCACTGGCAGGGGAACGCTCTCCAAGGCCTTTGCCAGTTTTATGTCACCCCAGCAAGACACTGTCACCTGTCCCCAGTCTAGGCAGAGTAGGGGGGAGCTGTACAGAAAGATGGTGAGGGAGTACCTAGCTTACCATACCAAGGTCCGTAGCGATCACTCTGCTCCATACAACTACTGGGTTTCAAAGCTGGACACGTGGCCTGAACTGGCGCTGTACGCCTTGGAGGTGCTGGCCTGCCCTGCCGCTAGCGTGCTGTCAGAGCGCGTATTCAGTGCAGCTGGTTGCGTCATCACCGATAAGCGTATGGAAAATGTGATGAGGGGGCACACCAGAATAACCAATGGAGTGCTGGTCAAGGTCTGGAACAAAACCACTATCCAACCGTACAAAAAGACAGACCAAATTAGACCGCACCTCCAAAAATATATATTTTATTTAATTCAACCTACTAGCACATGATTAAAAATTGTATACAAATTTAAAAACAACAAGATCTAAAGGGCCGAGCTATGATAGGCTCTCCCTTCCCTCAGACAGCAAAATTTATTGTAACATCCCACACTAATAGTAATATAACATGATTGAGCAAAATAAAAAAATTTTCAAGAATACATGACATGATTCAAAGAAATGTGACATCCAAAAAAGTAAATCAAATGCATCATCAAATAAATACTCATCTCATAGGGCATGTGTGAGTCGTGCTGCCATGAGGGTCAGATCCCCACGCGTATCGCTGATCTAGTCAGCTTCCTCAGGGGTAGCAATAATAGTTATGCAAGTGCCAGTATTTATGTGTAACATAATTAAATAAATTAGCAATACCTGTGGCAATAGTGGTTCCAATCATGTCGGCATTTCAAACCTATAGCGTCCATTGATGACCAGTACGCATGCATCCTCCCGGCCGGAAATATGACCCGGAAGTGAATGCCATTTCAGAATGAGAGAGATATCATTTAAGAATATTATTATTCAAAATATTTCAACAAAATATCTAGGGAGGTACCCGGTTATTGATTAAAGATAATCCATATCCGGTTACAAATAGAGTTTGGAGAAGGAATCCAATATAAATGCAAACAGAGCAATAAAGTTCACTTCCGGGTGAATTCCGGAGGATGAGTTCTTCACAAAACACGTCATTTTGTATCACCTGGTACGTACGTGCTGAACAGACATGCGCACTAGTTCACTGCCGGGGCCGATGCGTTCCAAAATGCGTTCCAAAGTCCGGAGCGCCCAAAACTAGCGCTCCAGGCCGTGGAAAGAAGCCGGAAAACATCACCCCAGCCAATAAAACAATGTATAAACTGTTCAACAGCATGACTAAATAAAAATATAAAAAATACAAAAAATAAAAAACAAAAAACAATGGAAACAATAAAGCCAAACAATGAAACCTATAGAATGACAAACAATGGAGCAACCATATCAAAAACCAAAAAGTGCACCCAAATATAAGTCATAACTGTTATTTTTATTATTCAATTTTTGTCTTATAATATAATTGTCATATAATTAAATTTTATTCTATTCCTTATCAATAACAATTAATAACAATATAGACAATTATTTATTCTATTGTATCTAATGATTTTTATTTGTTATTTTCTACTATTTTTATTATTTTTTATTATTTATTATATATTATTATTTATTTATTTATTTTTTCTTTATTTATTTATTTATTTATTATTTATACTTTATTTCTCCCCTTCCTACTTTTTAACCTTCCTTTTACATAATTATTTTTATTTTTTTCATTTTTTTCTTTTCTTTTTCACCCTTGACTCTATTTATTTCCTATATTTATTTAATATTTATTTACTTCTTTGATTTGTTGTTATTCCATTGCCCGTCAAAAAAAAAAAAAAAAAAAAAAAAAAAAAGGATACATTTATATGTATATTGTTGCCATAGGCATATTTTAGATGAGTTCTTGTTACATCTTCTTTTTAAAGCTCATCAAAACACAAAGGGAGACAGGGTCATCAATTTCATCATTATTTCATCTTTAGGTCTTGTTATTATCTTGGTGGTGTGTCATCATGGTCGTCAATTTCATCATTATTTCATCTTTAGGTCTTGTTAATGTCTTGGTGATGTATCATCATAAGATCTTGTCCCAGGTTTTGTAGGGAAGTTCGTGAAAGGATCCGAAGATCATATAGAAACACCCGTGTATGTGTGTGGCTATAAAATAAAAACAACAAAAGTCAATAAAAACCCTAAACAAACAACAACAAAAATCAACATAACCAAAGTGCACAAACAATGTCAGATTTCTAAATCAGACATCAATATAGTGAATTGAAATCAATTATAAAAACCAATGAAGGTCAATTCTTCGTTTAAACCCCTAGGTGCCAAAGAATCCAGAACATATATCCATCTGGATTCAGATTTCAATAAACGGGACATAACCGGTGCTCCCCTAATATTAGTGCTAATCCTTTCAAGCCCTATTATTTTGATCCCCCTACAGATACCTCCATGATGATCCAAAAAATGACTGGCCACCGAAGATAAGGGTTTCTCCTTTTTAGTCCTGTCCCGCCTTGCAAGACCAATGTTTGAGAGATGTTGTTGTGCCCTTCGCCGTAGTTCTTGTGAAGTTTGTCCAACGTATGTCTTGCCACAAGGGCAAATTAAGGCATAAATCACATTTTGGGTCCGACAGTTAATGTAGTCCCGTAAGCGAATATTAGAGCCGTCCACCGGGTTAATAAAACTGTCTGTTCCCAGCATGTACTGGCATACATTACAATTTCCACAGGCATATGTCCCTTTTATGCTGGTTCCAGTACCAATATTTCTACGGGGACGTTGAAAGTGACTTCTGACCAATTTGTCTTTAAGATTTGGGGCCCGACGTGCAACAATACGTGGTCTCTCATCAATATATTGGGCCAACCTCTTATCTGTTGTTAAAAGGTACCAATGTGTATTCAAAATATTATATAAGTCCTTCCATTGATTGTTATAACGACTTATCAGACGTACCTTATTGTGACGAACCCTCGATACCGGTTTAAGCAGGGCTTTTCGATCTGCCCCACTGGCTTCATTATAAGCCTTGGACATCACTCGTTTCGGGTAGCCCCTTTGTTGAAATCGTGCAGTTAAATTAGCTGATTCTCTTTTAAAGTCATCCACAGCTGTACAATTACGACGCAATCTCAAGAATTGTCCCTTTGGTATTCCATTTCTCAGATGACCCGGATGAAAGCTCCTATAATGTAACAAGCTGTTTATCGCTGTATTTTTTCTATATAAGGATGTGGCCAAACCTCCATCTCTATGTCGGACTTTTAAGTCCAAAAAGTCAACTTCCGTATCAGAGAGATTATGCGTAAGATGGATATTGAAGGGGTTGTTATTCAAGGTCGTAATGAATTCCACACATCCCTCCCTTGAGCCCTGCCAAAGAAAGAAGATGTCATCAATAAAACGGAACCAGCCCATCACACACTCCTGGAAAGCACCCAACGGGAACACGTGTGCCTCCTCCCACCAACCTAAAAATAGGTTGGCATAAGAGGGGGCACAACGAGCCCCCATTGCGGTCCCGGACACCTGTTTAAAGAAAACTCGATCAAAGACAAAATAATTGTGGTGTAAAATAAAATCCAGGAGACTCACCAGGAATGTGCGGTGAGCCGGGTCCCCAATCTCCGATTTGGTGAAAAAATACCTCACTGCAGAGATGCCATCCATATGTGAAATGTTAGAGTACAGTGCCTCAACATCACATGTTACAAGGAGTAAGCCATCCGAAACTTCCAAATTTTCCAATTTTTCAATCAGATGCATGGAATCTCTTATATAGGAGCGCAAGCCTAAAACCAACGGTTGAAGAAAAAAATCCACATAAATACAGGCTTGTTCGCAAAGACTCCCAATTCCCGCTACAATAGGACGTCCGGGAGGATTGTCCAAATCTTTGTGCACTTTGGGCAACAAGTAAAAAGTAGGGACTACCGGATGATATACCTTTAAGAAGTGTAGTTCTCTTTTTGTAATAATTTTGAATGCAAATGCTGTATCCAATAAGCTATCAAATCTTCTCTTAAAGGTATCAGTCGGGTCTGATGGTAGAGGAGTATAGAAGGTCCTGTTATTTAACTGCCTTTTAGCTTCATTTAAATATTTCTCTAGATCCCAAAGCACTACATTGCCACCTTTATCCGCTTCTTTAATCACAAAAAGTGGATTCTGTTGTAAATTCCGTATGGTGGTCAATTCTTGTTGCGTCATATTCTTACTCCGGATCTTATTAGGCTGCAGTTTACGAATCTCCTGTAAGATTGCTTGAAAAAAGAAATTGATATTAGGGAACAAACTCAAAGAGGGTGTAATAGTGGATGGACGTTGTAATGTAAATTGTCTCCTACCCAATTGTAGTTCATTTTCACGTAGAAGATCCATAAGATCTAGAAAGACCTCCCGTTCATCTTCTGCAAGTTGTTGTATCAAAGAAGGTTGATCATACAATAATTTGAAGCAAAGTTGTCTACAAAAAAGATATGTGTCTTTAATAAACTCAAATTTATCCAAAACAATCATTGGTGAAAAGGACAACCCCTTCTCTAACAATGACCTTTCTAATGACGACAATTGGTGTGTAGAGAGATTAATCACCTTAAGAGAGTCCGACCCATCTGTGTTGCCATTTAATGTTGCATACGCCTCTTGTGGAACATTGAATGTTGATTGTCCCCGCGATGGTATGGCCTCCTTTTTCTTGGATTTACGTAATCCCCTCCTGGTCCGGTATCGTCGCTGGTGTCGGATAAAAAATCCCCTTCACTTGTACTTTGTTCCGGGGTAGCTGATACATTTTTCATTGATACATTTTTAGATGTCACATTATCGTCCCTAACTCGTCTATGACCTCGCATATTACCCGCATGTTTCCACTTATAGGCCTGTTTTTTCTCAAAATCAGTTTTGTCACGTTGGAATTTGGATTTCTTCCCCAACATGATATCCTTATCATATTTTTCCAATATATCCTTCAAGTGTAGATAAAACGTTGCAACCTTATCTTTGTCAAATGACGCCAGTCTCTTCTCCATTTCCAACAATTTTTGTTTAGTGTCACGCAGCAGTTCCCTATCGTGATCAATCAACATACTCATCATGATTTTGGAGCATTGAAAAAGTCCCTGTTCCCATATTGATTTAAATTCGGGGGTCACTTCCCAGGCAGGGAATTTCTGGACCCTCAAACCTCTAGGTACTATGGAGCATTTCATATATTCCTCCAAACTTCTAATGTTCCACCAAACTCTCGTAACTAATTTGTGTGATTCCGTGATATCCATGCTAAGTTGTTTAAAGTCATTGGACTCAACAGGTTCCATAGCCTCATTAAAGACTGAATTTAGTTGGGAACTCCATGTGGCCTCCCTATCCTCAATACTAAACGCCATAGTGACCAAGAGAACAACACTATTCAATACAATATAACTTGGGTGCCACACCCCAGAATGTGTGGGAACTCCACACCAAGAACTCAAATGGAAAATGTGATGAGGGGGCACACCAGAATAACCAATGGAGTGCTGGTCAAGGTCTGGAACAAAACCACTATCCAACCGTACAAAAAGACAGACCAAATTAGACCGCACCTCCAAAAATATATATTTTATTTAATTCAACCTACTAGCACATGATTAAAAATTGTATACAAATTTAAAAACAACAAGATCTAAAGGGCCGAGCTATGATAGGCTCTCCCTTCCCTCAGACAGCAAAATTTATTGTAACATCCCACACTAATAGTAATATAACATGATTGAGCAAAATAAAAAAATTTTCAAGAATACATGACATGATTCAAAGAAATGTGACATCCAAAAAAGTAAATCAAATGCATCATCAAATAAATACTCATCTCATAGGGCATGTGTGAGTCGTGCTGCCATGAGGGTCAGATCCCCACGCGTATCGCTGATCTAGTCAGCTTCCTCAGGGGTAGCAATAATAGTTATGCAAGTGCCAGTATTTATGTGTAACATAATTAATAAATTAGCAATACCTGTGGCAATAGTGGTTCCAATCATGTCGGCATTTCAAACCTATAGCGTCCATTGATGACCAGTACGCATGCATCCTCCCGGCCGGAAATATGACCCGGAAGTGAATGCCATTTCAGAATGAGAGAGATATCATTTAAGAATATTATTATTCAAAATATTTCAACAAAATATCTAGGGAGGTACCCGGTTATTGATTAAAGATAATCCATATCCGGTTACAAATAGAGTTTGGAGAAGGAATCCAATATAAATGCAAACAGAGCAATAAAGTTCACTTCCGGGTGAATTCCGGAGGATGAGTTCTTCACAAAACACGTCATTTTGTATCACCTGGTACGTACGTGCTGAACAGACATGCGCACTAGTTCACTGCCGGGCCGATGCGTTCCAAAATGCGTTCCAAAGTCCGGAGCGCCCAAAACTAGCGCTCCAGGCCGTGGAAAGAAGCCGGAAAACATCACCCCAGCCAATAAAACAATGTATAAACTGTTCAACAGCATGACTAAATAAAAATATAAAAATACAAAAAATAAAAAACAAAAAACAATGGAAACAATAAAGCCAAACAATGAAACCTATAGAATGACAAACAATGGAGCAACCATATCAAAAACCAAAAAGTGCACCCAAATATAAGTCATAACTGTTATTTTATTATTCAATTTTTGTCTTATAATATAATTGTCATATAATTAAATTTTATTCTATTCCTTATCAATAACAATTAATAACAATATGACAATTATTTATTCTATTGTATCTAATGATTTTTATTTGTTATTTTCTACTATTTTTATTATTTTTTATTATTTATTATATATTATTATTTATTTATTATTTTTCTTTATTTATTTATTATTTATTATTTATACTTTATTTCTCCCCTTCCTACTTTTTAACCTTCCTTTTACATAATTATTTTTATTTTTTTCATTTTTTTCTTTTTCTTTTTTCACCCTTGACTCTATTTATTTCCTATATTTATTTAATATTTATTTACTTCTTTGATTTGTTGTTATTCCATTGCCCGTCATAAAAAAAAAAAAAAAAAAAAAAAAAAAAAAGGATACATTTATATGTATATTGTTGCCATAGGCATATTTAGATGAGTTCTTGTTACATCTTCTTTTTAAAAGCTCATCAAAACACAAAGGGAGACAGGGTCATCAATTTCATCATTATTTCATCTTTAGGTCTTGTTATTATCTTGGTGGTGTGTCATCATGGTCGTCAATTTCATCATTATTTCATCTTTAGGTCTTGTTAATGTCTTGGTGATGTATCATCATAAGATCTTGTCCCAGGTTTTGTAGGGAAGTTCGTGAAAGGATCCGAAGATCATATAGAAACACCCGTGTATGTGTGTGGCTATAAAATAAAAACAACAAAAGTCAATAAAAACCCTAAACAAACAACAACAAAAATCAACATAACCAAAGTGCACAAACAATGTCAGATTTCTAAATCAGACATCAATATAGTGAGTGGGTTTTTATAATTGATTTCAATTCACTATATTGATGTCTGATTTAGAAATCTGACATTGTTTGTGCACTTTGGTTATGTTGATTTTTGTTGTTGTTTGTTTAGGGTTTTTATTGACTTTTGTTGTTTTTATTTTATAGCCACACACATACACGGGTGTTTCTATATGATCTTCGGATCCTTTCACGAACTTCCCTACAAAACCTGGGACAAGATCTTATGATGATACATCACCAAGACATTAACAAGACCTAAAGATGAAATAATGATGAAATTGACGACCATGATGACACACCACCAAGATAATTAACAAGACCTAAAGATGAAATAATGATGAAATTGATGACCCTGTCTCCCTTTGTGTTTTGATGAGCTTTAAAAAGAAGATGTAACAAGAACTCATCTAAAATATGCCTATGGCAACAATATACATATAAATGTATCCTTTTTTTTTTTTTTTTTTTTTTTTTTTTTATGACGGGCAATGGAATAACAACAAATCAAAGAAGTAAATAAATATTAAATAAATATAGGAAATAAATAGAGTCAAGGGTGAAAAAAGAAAAAGAAAAAAATGAAAAAAATAAAAATAATTATGTAAAAGGAAGGTTAAAAAGTAGGAAGGGGAGAAATAAAGTATAAATAATAAATAAATAAAGAAAAAATAAATAAATAAATAATAATATATAATAAATAATAAAAAATAATAAAAATAGTAGAAAATAACAAATAAAAATCATTAGATACAATAGAATAAATAATTGTCTATATTGTTATTAATTGTTATTGATAAGGAATAGAATAAAATTTAATTATATGACAATTATATTATAAGACAAAAATTGAATAATAAAAATAACAGTTATGACTTATATTTGGGTGCACTTTTTGGTTTTTGATATGGTTGCTCCATTGTTTGTCATTCTATAGGTTTCATTGTTTGGCTTTATTGTTTCCATTGTTTTTGTTTTTATTTTTGTATTTTTTATATTTTTATTTAGTCATGCTGTTGAACAGTTTATACATGTTTTATTGGCTGGGGTGATGTTTTCCGGCTTCTTTCCACGGCCTGGAGCGCTAGTTTTGGGCGCTCCGGACTTTGGAACGCATTTTGGAACGCATCGGCCCGGCAGTGAACTAGTGCGCATGTCTGTTCAGCACGTACGTACCAGGTGATACAAAATGACGTGTTTTGTGAAGAACTCATCCTCCGGAATTCACCCGGAAGTGAACTTTATTGCTCTGTTTGCATTTATATTGGATTCCTTCTCCAAACTCTATTTGTAACGGATATGGATTATCTTTAATCAATAACCGGGTACCTCCCTAGATATTTTGTTGAAATATTTTGAAATAATAATATTCTTAAATGATATCTCTCTCATTCTGAAATGGCATTCACTTCCGGGTCATATTTCCGGCCGGGAGGATGCATGCGTACTGGTCATCAATGGACGCTATAGGTTTGAAATGCCGACATGATTGGAACCACTATTGCCACAGGTATTGCTAATTTATTTAATTATGTTACACATAAATACTGGCACTTGCATAACTATTATTGCTACCCCTGAGGAAGCTGACTAGATCAGCGATACGCGTGGGGATCTGACCCTCATGGCAGCACGACTCACACATGCCCTATGAGATGAGTATTTATTTGATGATGCATTTGATTTACTTTTTGGATGTCACATTTCTTTGAATCATGTCATGTATTCTTGAAAATTTTTTTATTTTGCTCATCATGTTATATTACTATTAGTGTGGGATGTTACAATAAATTTTGCTGTCTGAGGGAAGGGAGAGCCTATCATAGCTCGGCCCTTTAGATCTTGTTGTTTTTAAATTTGTATACAATTTTTAATCATGTGCTAGTAGGTTGAATTAAATAAATATATATTTTGGAGGTGCGGTCTAATTTGGTCTGTCTTTTTGTACGGTTGGATAGTGGTTTTTGTTCCAGACCTTGACCAGCACTCCATTGGTTATTCTGGTGTGCCCCCTCATCACATTTTCCATTTGAGTTCTTGGTGTGGAGTTCCCACACATTCTGGGGTGTGGCACCCAAGTTATATTGTATTGAATAGTGTTGTTCTCTTGGTCACTATGGCGTTTAGTATTGAGGATAGGGAGGCCACATGGAGTTCCCAACCAAATTCAGTCTTTAATGAGGCTATGGAACCTGTTGAGTCCAATGACTTTAAACAACTTAGCATGGATATCACGGAATCACACAAATTAGTTACGAGAGTTTGGTGGAACATTAGAAGTTTGGAGGAATATATGAAATGCTCCATAGTACCTAGAGGTTTGAGGGTCCAGAAATTCCCTGCCTGGGAAGTGACCCCGAATTTAAATCAATATGGGACAGGGACTTTTTCATGCTCCAAAATCATGATAAGTTATGTTGATTGATCACGATAGGGAACTGCTGGCGTGACACTAAACAAAAATTGTTGGAAATGGAGAAGAGACTGGCGTCATTTGACAAAGATAAGGTTGCAACGTTTTATCTACACTTGAAGGATATATTGGAAAAATATGATAAGGATATCATGTTGGGGAAGAAATCCAAATTCCAACGTGACAAAACTGATTTTGAGAAAAAAACAGGCCTATAAGTGGAAACATGCGGGTAATATGCGAGTCATAGACGAGTTAGGGACGATAATGTGACATCTAAAAATGTATCAATGAAAAATGTATCAGCTACCCGGAACAAAGTACAAGTGAAGGGGATTTTTATCCGACACCAGCGACGATACCGGACCAGGAGGGATTACGTAAATCCAAGAAAAAGGAGGCCATACCATCGCGGGGACAATCAACATTCAATGTTCCACAAGAGGCGTATGCAACATTAAATGGCAACACAGATGGGTCGGACTCTCTTAAGGTGATTAATCTCTCTACACACCAATTGTCGTCATTAGAAAGGTCATTTGTTAGAGAAGGGGTTGTCCTTTTCACCAATGATTGTTTTGGATAAATTTGAGTTTATTAAAGACACATATATTTTTTTGTAGACAACTTTGCTTCAAATTATTGTATGATCAACCTTCTTTGATACAACAACTTGCAGAAGATGAACGGGAGGTCTTTCTAGATCTTATGGATCTTCTACGTGAAAATGAACTACAATTGGGTAGGAGACAATTTACATTACAACGTCCATCCACTATACACCCTCTTTGAGTTTGTTCCCTAATATCAATTTCTTTTTTCAAGCAATCTTACAGGAGATTCGTAACTGCAGCCTAATAAGATCCGGAGTAAGAAATATGACGCAACAAGAATTGACCACCATACGGAATTTACAACAGAATCCACTTTTTGTGATTAAAGAAGCGGATAAAGGTGGCAATGTAGTGCTTTGGGATCTAGAGAATATTTAAATGAAGCTAAAAGGCAGTTAAATAACAGGACCTTCTATACTCCTCTACCATCAGACCCGACTGATACCTTTAAGAGAAGATTTGATAGCTTATTGGATACAGCATTTGCATTCAAAATTATTACAAAAAGAGAACTACACTTCTTAAAGGTATATCATCCGGTAGTCCCTACTTTTTACTTGTTGCCCAAAGTGCACAAAGATTTGGACAATCCTCCGGACGTCCTATTGTAGCGGGAATTGGAGTCTTTGCGAACAAGCCTGTATTTATGTGGATTTTTTTCTTCAACCGTTGGTTTTAGGCTTGCGCTCCTATATAGAGATTCCATGCATCTGATTGAAAAATTGGAAAATTTGGAAGTTCGGATGGCTTACTCCTTGTAACATGTGATGTTGAGGCACTGTACTCTAACATTTCACATATGGATGGCATCTCTGCAGTGAGGTATTTTTTCAACCAAATCGGAGATTGGGGACCCGGCTCACCGCACATTCCTGGTGAGTCTCCTGGATTTTATTTTACACCACAAATTATTTTGTCTTTGATCGAGTTTTCTTTAAACAGGTTCCGGGCCGCAATGGGGGCTCGTTGTGCCCCTCTTATGCCAACCTATTTTTAGGTTGGTGGAGGAGGCACACGTGTTCCCGTTGGGTGCTTTCCAGGAGTGTGTGATGGGCTGGTTCCGTTTTATTGATGACATCTTCTTTCTTTGGCAGGGCTCAAGGAGGGATGTGTGGAATTCATTACGACCTTGAATAAAACCCTTCAATATCCATCTTACGCATAATCTCTCTGATACGGAAGTTGACTTTTTGGACTTAAAAGTCCGACATAGAGATGGAGGTTTGGCACATCCTTATATAGAAAAAATACAGCGATAAACAGCTTGTTACATAATAGGAGCTTTCATCCGGGTCATCTGAGAAATGGAATACCAAAGGACAATTCTTGAGATTGCGTCGTAATTGTACAGCTGTGGATGACTTTAAAAGAGAATCAGCTAATTTAACTGCACGATTTCAACAAAGGGGCTACCCGAAACGAGTGATGTCCAAGGCTTATAATGAAGCCAGTGGGGCAGATCGAAAAGCCCTGCTAAACCGGTATCGAGGGTTCGTCACAATAAGGTACGTCTGATAAGTCGTTATAACAATCAATGGAAGACTTATATAATATTTTTGAATACACATTGGTACCTTTTAACAACAGATAAGAGGTTGGCCCCAATATATTGATGAGAGACCAGTATTGTTGCACGTCGGGCCCCAAATCTTAAAGACAAATTGGTCAGAAGTCACTTTCAACGTACCCCGTAGAAATATTGGTACTGAACCAGCATAAAAGGGACATATCCTGTGGGAAATTGTAATGTATGCCAGTACATGCTGGGAAACAGAAGTTTTATTAACCCGGTGGACGGCTCTAATATTCGCTACGGACTACATTAACTGTCGGACCCAAAATGTGATTTATGTTTTTGCCCTTGTGGCAAGACATACGTTGGCAAACTTCAACAAGAACTCGGCGAAGGCACAACAAATCTCTCAAACATTGGTCTTGC
>ONZH01027531.1:0-73973 GCA_900303285.1 Rhinella marina
CATTTTTTCATTATTTGCATTGTACTCATTTTGAGCTAAAAATCATTTTTTCAATTGGTCTTTCAATATAGTGCCCTTTTTTTCTGTACAGAGCTGAGATGCTCTAGTAGCAGCCTCTGGTTTTTTTCTTTCTTTTCCGTCAGTTGGGGAGCTGAC
The DNA here is from genome assembly GCA_900303285.1 of Rhinella marina. NCBI lineage: Eukaryota > Metazoa > Chordata > Amphibia > Anura > Bufonidae > Rhinella > Rhinella marina. Next base: position 157 of record ONZH01027531.1, read on the forward strand.
AGGGCTCCTTTTCTCTGATCTCTGACCTTATAAACACTCATGATAGATCAGATCTTATCTTACTGATAAGAATGTGGCTTAAATAAGCATTTCTGACCTCTCAGTAGTTTATAGATAAGGCTTATTAGATGACTGACACAAAGTGAACCTACCAGTCACACAGCTCAAAAAACAGTTAACCCTTTGTGACAGAACGGCTCAATATTTTTAATAAAGGCCAATTGAAAAAAATTATTTTTAGCAGAAAATGAGTAAAATGCAATAATTAAAAAATATTGCCTCTGAAGGTGTTCATAATCTTTAAGCATACCAAAACAGTTTAGACGATTGTATGCTTCCACATTTGTGGAAACAATTTGGGGAAGGCCCTTTTCTGTTCCAGCATGTCTGTGCCCATTGCAAAAAGCAAGGTCCTTATAGGCATGGTTGACTGCACAGAGCCCTGATCTCAACCCTAATGAACACCTTCAGAATGAACTAGAATGGAGATTGTGAGCCAGACCCTCACATCCAGCATGGGTGTCTAACCTCACTAATGAGCTTCTGGATGAATGGGCAAAAACTCCCTAAAATTTTCTAAGGTCACGCTACAAATTCTTGTAGAATCCTTTCCCAGAAGAGCAAAGGGGGGACCAACTCCATATTAATGCCTATGGGTTTAGAATGGGATGTCATATAAACTCCTGTACATATAGTATATCTGGAATGGAACCAAACCAGAATAACCACATCCAAGACTATAATAATAATTTCTTCATGTTGCTCAGCAGTGTACTACATGATTTTCGAATCTTGCATTCATTCAGTAGAATGTATTCATCATGTCTTCTCTAATGTAAAAGATTGTGGGTTTAGTAGTGTGTATGTTCTTGAAAGGAATTTCTTTGGAAATTGTATTTTGCAACAATAGTGAGAACATTTCTTACACAGGGCCATTATATGGTGAATTCTCCGCTGAGGTCTCTTACCATTTTTAACAAGAACAAAATGTCTCGGCACTCACTCTCAGCTGGATATGATTTACTTCATCAAATACGAAGGCGCTCATTGTGTCTCAAGACTATGAAGTTGTTCTGGGAACATTCCTGGTGTTTTGTCTTATTGTATTGTATTGTATTGTATTGTGTCATTGCCAGGACATAAATCTGTATTACAAATGTGGGCCATGTATGTGTTGTATTGAAAGGGTGTCTGTCACCAGGAAATTCACTGCTAAAAAACACAATGCCCCCTGTCTCCTTCTTGATTGTCAGGGCTAGGTTCTACATGGTCATCTCATCTGGCTCTATCAATCAAGAAGGAGAGGGAGGAGATGGCAGAGGAGGCAGGAGGAGCAATGATTTTAACTTTGTAGTTTCAGCCATGGGGACGCATACCTCGGCATTTACTTAATTCTACAGGTTGTGGGGACTAACTTTGTCTTCTGTTTTTGCAGCATGTGGGATCCATAAGGAGGGGGCCCCGTGGAATTATTGACATCCCTGGTTTAGCTTTTACAGTTTAGGCGGAAATTTTCCCACCATTTCTGCTCTGCCATCTCCAGGTAGATTTTCTGGTGATGGTGGAGTACAGTGATGGGTTTATGTTAACCATATCAGGAATCTGTTGCTGGTTTTCCTCAGTGACAGCATGTTATTGGTAGGTTCTATCAGGGTAGAGCTACTCAAGATGAGCATTTTGGACCGGATGTGTATGTTGCCATTCAGCCCAAAGGAATTAGTGTTGTTGCGCCCGCCCTCCCAGCCCTAAATTTTTTTTTAGCTGAGATGGATTTTTAATTGACATTGAAGCCTACGGCTGGACTTTGGGGTATATTTGAAGGTAATTCAAGTTAAAGTTTTGGTTAAGCAACTTGAATTATCAATAAGGAAGGCCATGGTCATTATTTTTCACCTATCCAGTTGTCATTGATTGTCTTTATTTTGTATATGTACTGTAATAGTACATAATTGTACTTATATATTCCCATGTACTATATATTCCCATGCACTTAGAGATGTGGCTGCCTCCATCTTGGTCATGCACTCCTAACTAACCCATTTTTTACACAGGCCATTTTAAATACGTGCAGTATACAGTGGAGAAAATAAGTACAAAGTGATCCCTCAAGATACAATGGCCTCAAAATACAATATTTTCATAAGTTAAAAACTAGACTCAACATACAATGTCTCCAATCAATCAAGGTCACTTCTCTGGTAAAACAACTGTATTAGTTGCTACTGTAGTTATCAGCTATTCCTGACTGTTATATGTAAGGACTTGTTTTATATGTCTTAGTTATCTGCTTATGTTTCTTAAATCTTCATTTTCTCTTATCTTGGATGACATTTTGGGGCTTTGGAACCAATTACTCAACTTACAATGGTTTCCAACTACAATGGTCGTCCTGGAACCAATTAATATTGTATCTTGAGGGACCACTGTATTTGATACACTTGCAGTTCTATGAGAGACAGAATCTAAAAGAAAATATAGAAAATCACATTGTATATAGGTATGTTCTACTCTCCTTGAATTCACTTGAGGCCCACTGGCATAGAGGGAGGCAAAAAAGTGGTGCAAACACAGTATTCATGTGAAGCCCGCTCCCTTTAAATCAGAGGCTGGTTGGCACAGAGAGAGGTATCATATAGAATAGGTTTCCATCCAGAATGAAGTCAACTTGTCGTGGTGGATGGGCCCAAAATAATTTTGTTCTTTGATTATATTGATTTACATAGTGAATACAGCATTAGTTTATATGATCTACCGTATGTTTGCAAGCGCTGTGGCATTATGTTTAATTTAACTTTTGTAGTTTCAGCCATGGGGAAGCTCACCTATGCATTCATTTTACAGGATGAGCTGGTCCGAAGCTTGATTTGCTCAAGACTACTGATGATTAGAGATGAGCGAATCTATTCGCCGCTTCGTAGATTTGATACGAATCTTAGGAATTTTCAGCTGCGAAGCAAATCCGAATTTTTTGAGATTCGAAAATGTTCTTAAGGCTTTCTACGCATTCGCTAAGTACTTGTCAGATAAATGTACGCTAATGCTACGTATACGTTACTCTATACGCTGTTGATTACAATTCAATTAATTAGCGAACTTTTACTGTTAGTTCGTTATTCGTGCGGCAAAAGCCCGGGAAGAAAGCGGTCACCTGACCTAGTGGGCAGGGCTTGCTCTGATTGGCTCAGGCTCGGTAAGCCAGTGACGCATCAGTTGTGCTGCGACTGCTGAGACGAGCAGAAGCACTGTGTGTGAAGTTCTTAGAGAGTGAGACCTGTTTTGTTAAAATTGGGTGTAATTGCTCTGGGAATCCATATTACACATATCAGGGATACTGCAGAGCAAGTGCAGGGCCAGTGCAGGGCTAGTAATAAATCAGGCAGGGAGAGAGACAGGGAGAGAGACAGGGAGAGAGACAGTGAGAGAGACGTGGAGAGAGACAAAGACCAGCTGCAGGGACACAGTCAAGTGAAAAATGTCTGGAATGGATAAGCAAAATGGGTCCAGTTCCAGCCAGACCTCGAGCTCTAAAAAAAAGGAGATGGTGGCACAGGGCAGCACTGCCAAAGGACCTGTAGCCGGAGCTTCTACTTGTAGAATTCGCAATACTTGGCCAGTGTTTCACCAGGCTAACCAACCAAGTCGCAAAATTGTAGTGGAGGAGAAAGTGGATGAGGTAGTGGAGTGGATGGCACGCTCATCTCAGTCACAGCTGGATGATCTGCTGTCATCTGCTGATACATTACATGTATCACATGTATTACGCAATCGCTAGACAATAGTACGCTGAGGATGCGTATGCAATTTGTACGCTCATGCGTACGTGTTCACAGAAGTTGCGTACCTTTTAAAACTGAACGTTCGTTATTGGTGCGCGAATGTTCGCAAAACGCCACATAATAACGTATGATTTGTACGCAGATTCACCAAATTGATTTGTAGGCTATCCGAATCTTATGAAAAGTTCGATAAATATTCGGCGAAGCGAATTTTGAATGATTCGCTCATCTCTACTGATGATCTGCAATTTATCAGTGGTGTAACAATAAGAGGTGCAGATGTTACTGCCAGGTGGGCCTTGGAGCTTTATGGGGCCCTTTTTGCTCCATTTTGAGTACTCTAAAGGACATGTTATACTTGGGTCCCATTAAAAATTTTGCACTAGGGACCAATGATCCTCTCGTTACCCAAAACTGAGTGCTATTAATGATTAAAGAGTGAGATGCTATAAAAGTAAGACCTCATGTGGCAGGCTTTTGGTATCTCATGGAACATGTAAAGTAATAATAAATTCATCGTCTGCTCTTTTTATGAACTTTATACACAGTGTGTGACTACAGAGGCAGAAAGATTTTATGAACCCAGGACCAGCTCTAGGGTTCAGTTATAGCTGCCATAACTCTGAGAAGACTTCACTGTTATGAGCGAGGATGTAATAATTACAAAAAGGCACGCTTGCTTTTCAGCGTCTTGCTTTGCTTTACAGTTAAAGGGAACCTGTCATCAACTTTATGCTGATCGTACTGAGGGCAGTATAAAGTAGTGACATAAATGCTGATTTCAGCGGTGTGTCACTCATGAGCTAAAAGTAAGTGGTTGCTGAGAACCAGCATCATAATGATTGCAGCCCAGGCCTGGAAAAGAGTCAAAACTACATGAGAAGAGTCATGGTTATTCATAATCTCCTGCTTTCCCACTCATCTGGTGATTGGAAGTTGTCTCCTAGAGAGAAAGGGAGAAAACTAGGTAGAAGCCTGTCAGTCATCATCAGGAGGGGGGCGGGGACAGCAGGAATTCATAAATAACCATGACTCTTCTCATGAAGATTTGACTCTTTTCCAGGCCTAGTCTGCAATGTTTGTGACGTTGGTTCTCGGCAACCACTTACTTTTAACTTATAAATAACATACCACTGAAATCATCTCACCTGTCTGTACTTTATTCTGCCTTTAGTATGGGTAGCATAAAGGTGATGACAGGTTCCATTTAATTGTCTGTGGCTCGATTTCAATGCATTCTAAGAATGGAGTTGTTAAAATACAAAATGATTTATTGATGAAACATTTCTCATTGGAAGGACAGGTCTCCAGGGCTGGGACTGTACATGTTTTCTGAATCCATTAGACATAATTCCTTGTATTCAATTTAATAAGATAAACATAAAAAACAATAGCTTACATGCAATGTGCACCACAGATAATATGTATTTTCATGGCTTATGAGGAGGAAAAAAAGGACAAGTTACAACATTCAAGAATATCCAACTGTGGAAGTGCACATAGACACGCACCCGTCCCGGCCACCTCGTATATGTGCCGCAGCAGTAGCCATAACTAGTGATAAGCGAATGAACTGAGCATAAAACTTTGTTAGAATTCTGTACAGTATGAAAAACCTTTTACCGAACTTGGTTTTGGTTCCAAGTTGTACCTTGGAACCGAACCCGAGTTCGATAAAAAAGATTTTTCCAGTAGAAATTAAGTTCTGAAGTTATTACCTGAAGTCTCGCAAGACTTCGCAAAGTAATAACTTCGGCTCATAGGAGCCAATTCAAACAAAGTTTTGTGCAAATTGACTTCGGATGTTTCATCCAAAGTCGATTCGCTCATCCCTAGCCATAACCCCTGGAAACGAGCAGTGTATAATGTGATGGAAAAATGAATGAAGCCAGCAAAGGAAGCAATATGGACAATAACAATACATTAGGAACTGCCTTGTATTAATTTTGTCTACATGATGAATGCCATTTGCTTAAGGGAGACAACCCCTTTAATGTCACTGTATATCATGCATTATATTCCTGTATTATATGTCCTATAGGCTGTGTATGGTGGGAGAGGGTGGGAGGTTCCCTAGTGGCTATTCAGGGCTGGCTCCGCCCCTTCCTCTCTAGGAGGTAAGGAGCCGTGCTGACAGGGAAATCATCTTACCCTGTGGATTATCAAAGCTAAAGTGATAGCATACGTGCCAGTTCTTGACGGAAGAGAGAACCTTTTAAGCCAGAAAAGGAAAGGAGAGATTATACTGCTTAATGAAAGCAGAGACCAGACTCTCATACACAACATTGGGAATTGCATATGTCACCTGTAAACACTGCATTTCATGTGTGAATCACCTATTGTACTGCTTCAGGAAAGTATGAAACTTGACTTTATCATTGACTCAAGTTTCAGGAAATCGCTAACATCAAGGGCATTTCTATACATAATTAGACAGAAGAACCCAGACATCAGGGAGTGGCTGCTGAAGGCACTTGGGCACGCAAATCATCAAGATCCATTGCTGACAGCTCCCTTTGCAATTGCCAACCAATCAAGTCCAAGATGTGCTTGATGGGAGACAAGTCTGGAGATGCTGCAGGACATGGTAACACTTATAGGCCACACAGGTGGCTGTTAGTGTACCTGAAATGAAGATTAAAGAGGTCTGGATACTGTACCTTCTGCCACCCCACACCATAACCCCGGGAGTAGGACAGTGTGACATTTCCTTGTGAAAGCTTCTTCAGGGAGTTGCCCACATGGTCTTCAGTTCAATCTCTGACTATTATTGCATCCAAGATAAAAGCAGGATTCATCTCTGTAGAGGGTAGACCTTCATTCCAGCCTCCATTTCTATCTTCTTGTGCACCATGATAGCCTTTGAGAGCAGTGATGTGAGGTCAATGGAACACCTGTAGCTGGATGCCTGGCTCATAGCCCGATGTTGTGCAAATGCCTGATGGTTTGTGTAGAGACTGTTTGCCACCCTAGGCTTGGGATGTGACATTCAATTTCACTTTCTGTACAGAATGGATCACTACGCACCATTCTTCTAATTAGATGATCCATCCAGGCAGAGGTTCTCCTCTTGCTGTCACTCCAGTAAATCATTGTTCTCCCAACCAATGGGTCATGCAACGTTGACCAGTGCTGCCATCTCGGCCTAGATGCTTAGCAATCTGCTGGAGTGATAAACCAACGAATAAAAGGGGAATGGCACAACTCACAGTTACAAGAAAAGATGCTCCAGAATCGTTATTTCATGGGGAATGCAAGAATTTTTTAAAGCAGACATGTTGGGAGGGCAGCCAGGTCCTCTTTAGCTTTATGTGATTAGAAGCTGAGGTCCCAGAATGCAATGCTCTCTGTTAATGGGAAAACAGCAGCATGGATGCAGAAGAAAACATCACCTGGCTCCAAACTCAAATTCAGTTACTAAAATCAGAGTGTATATAGAGAGCGATATGCGGTCACTGTGGCCCCTCTATCCACCCGACATGTTTATCCACATCAGATGAGTTAATAAGGAGACATCAAGATAATCCATTGACAGAGACATGTCCCCTCACATTCAGACCGTCTCAAGCAGTAACAGTTAAATTTGTCTGCACTCCCTGTTTATACCGGGTTCATTTGGCAAGTGAGATCAGAGAATGTCTTGTATCAACAAAACCCAATGAACTCGAGGATACATAATCAGCGCATGCCGAAAACACTCACCAGCATCTTCTACTCAGGGAACGTCCCTCACAGTGAGTCACAGGTCAGTAAGGTTAAGTACAGCCACACAGTCAGGTTTTCTGATGCAGTTTTGGAAGCCAAAACCAGGAGTGAATTCAAAAAAGAGGAGTCGCATCTGTCCTTTATAGTTTCTCTCCCTTTATGATCCACTCCTGATTTTGGCCTCCAAAACTGCATCAGAAAACCTGACCATGTGGCTGTACCTATAAAAGTACCTATGTAGTCCATAGAGAAATCCATAACACTTCTTGGATTGAATGGGATTAGAAAAAGACAGCTTTATTTCCCAGAAACAGTACCACTTTTGTCCATGGGCTAAGACTGGTTTTGCAGTTGAATATGAGTCCCCAGGAGCTGGTGCAGTGGCGGGGTTTCGGGTGGCCCCAACGCTACACTGGGTCCCCCAGACACTGTTGAGGTGTCACCACGTGTTGTTGCTCTCCGGAAGTGATGTTAAGGCATGGCGCACCCAATGGAAATAAGTCCAGAGAGTCAGGGTCTGCAGTAACCCAGTGGGCTTCTTTACTGGAGGAATTCAAGTGCAAAACAATACAGGCAAGGCATAGGGCTGGCTTCTCCAGTCTCCTCCTTGGCAGAAGGAAAGGAAAGGCCTGAGCTAGCTGTCCTTCTCTCTCAGAAGGCTGGTGCCCTGGTCAAAGGCTGGAGGCCTACAGTCTGCAGCTGAGTAGTTTGGGTGGCTCCTTGTGACCCATGGTCTGTGACTCAGCATCTTCTTCTGGTCACTCATGCAGACTGGCATGAGTCTCCCCCTCCAAGCACTGGTCACTAACTGCAGAACACTAGGGCTCTGACTGCTCTTCTTATATATCATTTGTAGCCGAACTAGAACCTTCTAGTGGGAGGGGTGTAGTTTAAAAACTCATCACAAACAATTACAAAGTTACAACTTCCGTCTGTCATAGACTTACATCAGAGCTTCAATAATACCCAATGGCAACGACGTAGCAGTTTTTCCAGACAAAAACAAGTTTCCAGACATAACAACAGATCTAAACCCAACATTCAAAAGGTCAGTCTGTCTGGTTTTGATGGTAAACAAGTCTGTTTTTTTCCTTCCAAAACATGCTCTTCTTTAAACCCTATTGTAGCTGTGGAAAATTACCAGCTTCTCATTAAAAGTCCCAAACGTCTCTCGGTATTCATTAACCCTTTCCACAGAGCCTCGCAAATACAGTGCAAATAAACAGGCTATATATTACAACATACATATAAAATGCAGTTACACAGTATTAAACAGTGCAACCCTTTCGAATGAAATAAAGTAGGAAGCTTATATCTTTGCATAGGGGAAATAGGTAAATGTCCACAAATGTTCAGACTTTAGAGTGTTCCTGCTCCAGGGCACTACACTGGGGTTTGTAGACACTAGGCTCCCAATTTCAGACAGACATTCTGTCCAAACCAGAGCACTACTTTATCTCAATAGAAAAGTGCCACCTAAGTGATACTAGAATTTGGTCCCCAAGTTTAGGTATCTGGAAAATCTACAGTAGTATTGTGCTGTCCTGATACACTAGGACACCTTGAAAAGCCTGGACTTTTCACACTATGGCCAAGATATTGCAATGTCTATGTGCACTTAGAATTTGTCCAAAAAGTAAAGCAAATTGGCACAATTTTGGTGCTATTTGGCGCCACTAGGGTTTCTTCTAAAACAGAACAAAACAAAGGCACATGGGGAGGGACAGGGCCTAAGATGCTCCAGTTTGTTTGAAAATCGCACCACAATTGTGCCATGAAATTCAGTCTCGCAGTTAGCCAACCAATAGTTGGTACAGAGTCAGAGAAAAGTGTCTATCCCTGCACCACACTTATCAGCCAGCCTGAGCCCCTGTGATTGATCTGGTACATGTCTAAGCTTAAGCCATCTTTAGGATTAGTAAATCTTGGCCTATGTGACCCAATTGGATGTCAGTGATCTACCAAGTTCCCAGATGGAGTGGTGGACCTTTTAGACTCTAGAACATACCCCACCCTCAAAACTGGACATTGAATCTCTGACTAAAGAGTTTCAAAGATTATTTTTCAATTTTATGTTCCAACCCTTGATGTGAATAACAACTTTTCCACTGAAAATTATTACATTTTGCCTACCAGGCCAGTGCTGCGCTACCCAATCAAATACATTGTGCATGTGATCCTAGCCTGGTTACAACCCACTATGAACATGTTGGTTACCTTGGAAAACACGTTCATGGCCTGCCCCCTGCATTCCATCACCACAGCGGGGCAGGCCATAAATCTCTGGCTAGCATTGTGAGAGCATAGAATACTATCCTGCCGTCTAACCAGGATAGCTGTGCCTGGAAATGAAATTTAAAAAATCTTGAGATACCCCTTTGAAGGTGTTGTCCAGGAATAATGCCTGCAGTCTTCCTCAATAAGCAAAAGAGCAGATTCAGGATACATTTTGAGCCTTCTCTCCCTGAATTAATTCAAGGCTGGTTTGCACAGAGAGAGGTATCATGTAGAGTAGGTTCCCATCCAGAAAGAGGTCACCTTGCTGTAGTGGATGGGCACAAATAATTTTGATTGAAATATGCTGTTGCATTGTGTTTGCTTTTACGTCATTAAGCAGAAGATTCATACTTACCTGCTCCCCGTCACTCCGGACCTCTGCGACGGCTCCATTGTGTCCATGTTCCAGTCTCTGGTGCAGCACGGACATGCTTGTATGCTCCTCTGCAGCCAATGACTGGATTCAGAAGTGACATGACCACAGCAGTCTAATTTGTCAACAACTGGTGCATTTTAATAGTGAATAATCTGTTTCCGAGGAGACCAGAAAATCTAATGGAAAAGAAAACAGAGCAAAAATAACATTTTATGAAAACAGAATAGTAAATTACATTACATGGCTTAAGGCAATGCTCCCATTGGAAGTAGGATTAGAGACATATTAGTTTGTTGTAGTAAGGTTAAGCAGAGGGTAAGAACCTGCGCTCAGTTTATGTAATGAGATTGTTTTTAATGAAAAAGCACATAATGGCAAAACAAAACCATGGGTGTATTATATAAAAACTCAGGGGGAGGGGTACTGTCACTCATTAAAGGGATACAGTGATGTATGAGACTTTTAGGCAATACTCCATAGGAAAAAGTATGGAGCATTTAGGGGACATTTATTAAGACCAGTGTTTTATATGCCGGTCTTAATCTCTGCCCCATTGGCATGAGATGTGGCACATTTCAGAAGCACACTCTTAATATCTGCGATGTGCAGTGGACCTGCCAGGGAGTGCTACTAGGAGGAAAGGAGTCGCACTGATGGCACAAATAGGAGTAGTAGTGGTTCACGGTAGTTGTCCTCACTCTGGCGCTCGCTAGGGACGTGCAGCAGTGGACAGAGGGCACATACTTTCTTCTCTCAGGCACTTCCTGGGCCTTCTGAGGACTCCTGCCCAGTGGTAGTTAGGGTGCACTTGATGGTGAACGGTTGTCAGGGTGCAATGCAGTAGGGCAGGTACAGAGCTGAATAATAGCAGAGGTGCAACCAGGGGCATAGCTATAGGGGAAGCAGGGGAAGCGGCTGCTTTGGGGCCCAGACTCACAAGGGGCCCCCTCAGGAGGAATACTAAAAGATTTTATTGTTAGGGCCCCCTCAACAGTATTTTACAATGACATTATATATAGTATATACGTGTAGGAAACGGACGGAGCGGCTGCTGGGCTTCGTCTGAGAGAGCAGTTTTGACCAGCCACAGGAGTGGGGGATGCGCGAGTTGGGGGTTGCGAAGAAGTTGCTGAGGGGGGGCCCCATTCTAAAATTTGCTGTGGGGCCCGGTCAGTTGTAGTTACGCCACTGGGTGCAACAGTGGTGCAGGGCAATAACTAGGCCAGTGTAGGGGTAACAAATCCAGTGTTCTTTACTGGGGTAGCTTAGGCAGTTCATAAACAGAGACGCCAGTAGCCTTCAGACTATCCAGAGAACTTGCACAATACTTCCAAGGCTGAGCATGGGGTAACCAGCACTAAGATGGCTGACTCTCTCTTTCTTGCTATCAGATTCAAACTACTTTTCAAATTGGCATTCACATTATGTACTATAGTTCCCACAGCAGGGTGCAGATCCTCCAATGAGTAGCTAATCTGTGGTAAAAGCGTGGTTGGCACCTAAGCAATATACCCTTTCCATTAGCAGTACGGCCTGTTACCATCCATGAGCGATTGTCCTCTATATCAGTTCTTTAAATTGGCTCTCAACAATCTGTATATCCTGTACATATTTCCTTCTGAGAGGATGGTGGTAGTTGTTGGGTTGCATTAGGTCTCACTTCAGCACAGGCACATGCAGATGTTTCATCTCACTCAGTCTGTCAAATTCCTGACCCAGAGAAGATGGGCCCTCCTCTTCCCACTGAGCAGGGCAGAATAACTAAATGGTGCTCCTATTTCAAATCTTGGATTACAAATATCACATAGAAAAAGTGCATTAACATTAGCAATGAACATTAACCCAAGTTAACCATTTGCAGTAGCCCTCTTGGGTACTATGCATCTCTACGGGTCCGTGCTCCAGAACTGAAATCTATGCCAGCAAGGGAGCAGCAGATTTCAGATACAATTTATACCAGATTCCTGGATTCCTAATAAATGTGCCGATCACTTCCCACCCTGCTCAGCCCACTTTTTGGACTTTTTGGTGCCAGTTTTCTGGTATACAGGAGCTGATAAATATAGGCCTTAGTCTTCATACTGTGCTGTGTAATTTCAGTCGGTACCCCCACCTGAGCTGAAGGCCTCAAAGGCATCTCACCTAGTCAACCAGTACTCTGTCTGTACTGATGAGAGGCAAGAACTACGAAAGTGCCCATCTACACAGTTGGGTGTCTCTGGTTTGGCTGGTATGAACTATTTTAGATGCAAGAAACTGCTGCAGGAATATTGCTTTAATCCATGATGAAAAGTAACATACAGTACTTCCTTAATCCACAATGAATGCCAAGTGACTGGACTGCAAGTGTAAGAAAACTTCTAGAAGGACATGTTCTTTAATGTCACAACAGTCTTATAACTTGTTGACAGCTCAGGGATCTCAACAGTGAATCATCTATTTCCAAGGAGACCAGAAGATCCAAGACATTCTTGTATGTGGTGGCAGTATTATAGTGCTTATGTCCTCAGCCTTGTTATAGAGGCGTCTGAGATTCGAAGTTGTCCCACGTACATAGCCTGGTGACACAGATTCACCTCCCCCTGTCTTCCTCCCTGTGGGTCCAGCTGCCAGGTCAGCTCTGTCCCTCCACATAGGCTTCAGCCTGCTAGCCAGAACTACCTCTCCTCCCTCTGTCTCTTAAAGGGCCAGTGCACATGCACCAGGCAATGGCTGACAACCCCAGGGTACTTAAGGCACCTTCCTCTGTGGTGCATGAATAATACCTTTCATAGCTTGCAAGTGCCTGCAAAGATGTGCTGTTTCTGATTGTCTGCCTGTGTACTGACTTTCTGCCCTTTTACTATCTTATGACCCTCTGTTGCCTGCCCTGACCTGTGCTTGACCTCTGTATTGACACTCTGCTGCCTGCCCTGACCTTGGCCTGTCCCTGACTATGGTCTTGTCTGACCCCTTGGTGCTCTGCACCGGTGTCATTTGACCCCCTGTCAACAACACAGAGACTACATAAGGAAGATAACAGCTTGGTGGTTCCATGCAGGGAAGTCCAGACCCTTGTACAGGGGTTAAAGGATGAATGCCAGAATAAGGGCCTTAGGACTAGCTCAAATCTATTGGTTGACACAGCAGTTCCACACCAAATGCTGTAACACCTTTGTACCCTGATAGACCTGTCCGCTATTGTTGGTGGACACATAAGTGCTAGCATTAGTGTCCCTGAACCAGTGTCATTTACTGTCTCATGACCCCTTTTGGCCCAATTTCCAATAGCAATGACTGATTACCAACCACGGAGCCTCAATTACCAGCCTCAAATCTCTACGACTTTGGAGTCAAGCAACAGTAGAGGGAAGGTCGATCTGACTTGTAAGGAGCAATGCAGGACTGTATCTACAACATGTGCAAATTATTCAAGCACCAGCACAGGAGGCCAGTAGGTAACGGGCCCATTGGCAACAGCTTTCTACTGTCTATTAAACTGCATGTACACGTCTGGGCTTACAAGTATTAGTGTATTGTGAGACACAATTAAAGGGGTTGTCAAGGTTTATATTTTTTAATGTGACTCCAGCCCTCAGTACCTGTTAAAAATATCATACCTGCCTCCCGCCGCTTCCTTCCCGCCCCATGGCTCCTGGGCTATCTTCGCTGGACTTCTGTTCCATGTCTGTCAACTTCACCAGCGCTGCTGCAGCCAGTGACTGGCCTTAGCGGTGACATGTGACTAAGCCGCACGTCACTGCTGGGTCACATGCCATTTGGAAACACATCACTGCTAAGGCCAGTCATTGGCTGCAGCTGCGCATATGACCCCGCCTGTGAGGAACTTGACAGATGGGGACTGGAAGTCAGAGAGCTGGAACAGAGAAGAGGGGAGCTGGGGGAAGCAAGTGACAACACTTTAAGGGTAAATGCACATGTTCACGATTTATGTGCGGACAATCCACACTGAAATCCGCAGGTGTTCGCAGGGACATCCGTGCAGTCAATCCACATCAATTGGTGCGGATTTCCATGCGGATTTCCTCTCCCCATTGAATTGAATGGAGAGAATCCGGTCAGGAAAAAATAAAATAAATTGACATGCTGCGAATTTTAAAATCCGCACAGTATGTCAAAATCCGCGCTGAAAAAATCCACATCATGTGCATGAGGATTTCACATTCTCATAGACTACAATGTACATGACCTATGGTGTGGATTTTCCGCACGCAAATCTGCATGGAAAATTTGCACACAATCCTTAAGGGGGAAGTTCCCGTAAACCGATTTTGCAGCAGCATAGGACTAATCAGATAAAAATCAAATTTACGTCACGTGACAATTGGGTCAGATTGGAAAATGTACGTTTATTAATAACAGGAACAGCGTGCCTCACAACAGCGGCTGCACGTCCCGGCGGTATAAACGGGAAATGTCATTGTGACTTTGAGGTCGAGCCATGGCTTTAGTGGTTACATCTAAAGAACGCACACAAACAAGGGCTGGAAAATGTGACGGCAGCCCATGTAAAGTTGATAAAACTCCCCAATGCACGCTGCTCCTCTCCGCGAAGCTGATGTTAATCTTTCTGCTTTATTTTCCGGAGCTGAGTTGTTGTTCGCAGTATTTTTTTGCAATCAATGAGCCAAGCTGGATTCAGGGGAGAGATGGCTCTCAGCTGCTGTAGACTCAGATTTTCCATTCGAAAGGGTCAGTGACAATTAAGTCATATTACCAAAAGCCAGAGTTATGTGTGTCTCTTGGCAGGAAATGCTAATGGAAAGGAAAAATTGCAAGGGGAAAACAGAAAAGCTTCATTTTTGCATCATACGGCAGATCCAGAGCTGCTCTTATTTTTCCTATGACATCAATTTTATCTATTTTTGAAGCAAGATTGAGACCGAATACTGCGACATAAATAGCAGTCACATTTTCTGATCATATGCTCCTATGAAATCAGAAAAATATTTGACCTCAGATATGTATGTCTCGTTAGGCAGTAATGTGGGGGGAGGGGTGTATCACTGCATCAGTGGGGAGATATGTCTTTCTGGGGTATGGGAGCTGGGATGGTGGGGGCTGCTCTGGTTGTCACCCATCTCCCATTTTCTACTAATAATGGATAAAAGGGTATTAATCAGTATAGTGATATAGTGGCACAACTCCCACAAGATACAACTGAGGAATTCAGAAATATTATACTACAGAATTGTAATTTTACTGATACTCTAATAGACCAAGGTGACATAATGGATTACGAAAAAGCACTCGGCTGTTGGATTGATGACTGCTGCTCTCTATATGTCACCTCACCACGGTCATGGGGAGGGGCGGGGACTGGGTCCTGCGTTGTGACAATCAGGGAGGGTCCCAATCTGAGCCCACCAATCTAACATTTAGAAACTATTTTGTTAGATATGGTCATCAGATATTAGAGAGAGAGATAGATAGATATAGATATTAGATAGATAGATAGATAGATAGATAGATAGATAGATAGAAATAGATAGATAAATAGATAGAGATAGATAGATAGATAGATAGATAGATAGATAGATAGATTACTTTCAGATATGCATCATCTCTCTTGTGAAATGCAGACTGGAATGTCTGTGGGATCTGGAATATATGAATACCAGACGATAATGTGTGTGGAATTAGGGACTTTCTTATTAGTTTGGACAGAGAAGTCAGCTGTTCTGTGAGATTATCGGAGAGAGGCCAAATCACCGACTGAAATTATTCTAACCCAGAAGTTGAACGCCAAAAAACTATTCTAGAGAGAAAGGCTGAATTTCAGATTGTAAGCATGACTTTGACTAATTAAACAATTGTGCAATTTTGAAATTTGACATTTTTTAAATTATTATTATTATTTTAAAACATTCCCAGCAGTCAGAAAAAATGGGGGGTTCCTTAAATATGCCTTTAAGCATGATAAGTTTTCTAATATATCCTCCTAAGTGATCAAAGCTCTATTTTTCAGTGAAAAAGCTCGAAATCACTTACAAAGTCATAGAGTTAAACCATAAAATTCTTCCTGCCTACATCTACCACAGTATGCAGTCAGCTCTTATCGGGACCAGACACATACAGCAGAAGGGGCTTGTGCAAACAATGTGCCTGCCAGCCCCCCACGCCCCCTTCTCCTTCCTCAGTGCTTTGTGGCCATGGACAGGGGACCACCTAGCCTTTCTGCTGCCAGAGGCAAAAATTGAAATGGGGCTCCCCCCTCCGCCCAATTAGCAAATTCTCAACCTAAACCCTTCCCTCCAGCCCTACTGGAAACTATTACATGCAGCACTACAAACATACAGGAGAATACAGTGCACATACCTCTTACATCCAGTGATGTCTCCTCTGATGTAGATGTTCTCTTTCCTCATCTTCTCCATTCAGACCAGACCACCATGATGACTTCTTTCAGCCATGTCTCGTCTCTGCCGAGTTTAACAAAAAGACAATAAATAAATTAACAATAACAAACTAATAAAATAAAAATAGCATTTCTGACACTACGTGTATCCATAATGTCCCCCAAAAATATTTGTGCTAAGCTGATAGTGTGCCAGAGTGTCCCCCACAGTAATAGTGCTCCCCAAAGTCCCACCTATAGAAATAATTATCTGCCAGAGTGCACTCAGTATTAGCAGTGCCCTCAATAGTAATAATGTTGTGCCTCAAAAGTAATAATGCCCCGTTAGTGTCCATACAAGTAATCATGTTCCCCGTAGTCCCCCAGTAGTAATAATTCTCCTTACAATGAATGCCAGTAGAAAAATGCCCCCTTATAATGTACACCAGTGCAAAAATACCCCCGATAATGTGTGACAATACAAAAAATAACCCCCTTCCTTTCACATCAGTCCCCCATATCAGACCTCAAATCAGATCCTCAAATCAAACCGCCATATTAGATCCTCAGACTCCCATATCAGATGCTCATACCCCCTTATCAGCTGCTCAGACTCTGATGTTAGATGCTCAAGCCCCCCAATATCAGATGCTCATTTAGGCCCCCATATGAGAAGCTGAGGCCCCATATGTTCAGGCAGACCTCCCTATCATTTGCTCAGAACCCCATATTACATGCTCAGGCCCCCCACCCATATCAGCTGCTCATTCAGGTCCCCATATGCTCAGACAGACCCCCTATATCAGTTGCTAAACCCCTCCCCCCATATTGATGCTCAGACCACCATCAGACCTCACATCCGACTCAAAATAGATTCTTACCTCTCCTGCTCCGCCGCTGCTCTCCATGTCCGGAAGTCTGGCATCAGGTCATAGTGCACGCTGTACACAGTCAGGACACAGCAGTGTGGCTCGGAGGAGACCTGGGAGCATAGGTGAGTACAGCGCTCACTGCGTTTCACTCCCCTGCCTCCTGAAGACTAGTGAGTGCTTTCATAATGGAAGCGCTCACTAGTATGAATGGGCTCCCTCCCATGCTGGGTCCCTGCGCATCTGAACCGACTGCACAGTGGGTATGTCTGTCCCTGACTCTTATGCTCCCTCTAGTGGTGACAGCTGAAATGTTATACTTTATGTCTATGCAGGGGATTTTCTGTATCAGAAAAACAAAACTCCGACTGCTATAAAGATATGAATTTAATCAGTCCAGAATCTAGGACCTAGACTGAATAAAACAAGCTGGTGTTCTGCGCTGTAACGTTATATATGTCAGCCATAATTCCATTTAGATATAAACTTTCCAGTTGCTCCCAGTCCCTGACATAAAGGGATGGAGAAATATCTCCGAGAGGTAAACAGTTGGTGTGAATTATGGAGTGCGAGGCTCAGTTTTTATGCAGCTGCATTCATCAACGTTTTAGAGCAAATCTATTTTTTTGTTCTCCCTCCTGGCCCGCAGCAATGGCTCCTTATAAACATCAAGGAGATAAGGCGATAAGGATGGAAATATTACAAATCATCGTAGGTCACAGGAGCTAAGAAGGTGTCTGCCAGGAAAAATGCATTTCAGCCCCTGATGCCCATACATCACCCCTAGTTTTTGTGGTACATAGTTTGAAGGTATATACCTTATGTAAAGGTAAAGTTAAAGTTAAAGGGGTTTCAGACATTTTGATATTAGTGACCTATCCTCAGGATAGGTCATTAATTGAGATGAGCGAAGTTTTAAAAAAAATCGATTTGGCAGTTTCACTGAAGTTCACCAAGAAATTTGATTTGTTGCAAATGAATTTTCCAGGAATCACTATAAATCAGGTATACCCAGGCCACTCTACCTTAGGGTATGGCCACAAGGGAGCGGTCTTGATGTGGGCGGGTTGCGGCCATGCTCTGATGAAGAACCACGCGGCTAATTAGCCCGCAGCTGCCTTTATTTTAATTATGAAGACTGCATGATAATGGCCATGTGGCACCTTTAATGCACCTTTAAATAGGGACTGTACCCACTTCTCCAACTCCAGCACTCTTCTGCCCTACAGGTGGGAGGCCTTCTTCTGCCATCTGCTTTTCCTCCTTTTCCACATCATCTAATGTTGATGAGAATATGTCATCAGGAACATCCAGCTCCTCATCTCTCTGAATCTTGCTGACTTTTCTAGGACATGGAGACCTAGAAGAAGTAAAGCCAGCAAAAAGTGAGGATGGTCATCATTAAGACCTGGCCCCCCTAAGTGGTGCAGACTGGATGGTATTGGTTGGCACAATGGCACCAGAATAATAAAGGCCTCCATCTTATTGGTATTGAATTAAATATCTTAGTTTATGGTTGATGTAGGAATAAGTAAATAAAACTGACGCAGCATAACTCTCCCTGCACTCTCCCTGTACTCTCCCTGTACTCTCCCTGCAATCTCCCTCCACTTTTGCTGCACTCTCCCTTTCCAATATTCTTCTATTCTTCTAGTGAACCTAATTCCACTTTGAATGCTTTGCGTCGCTCAACACTCGTCATTAATATCAGATCAGTGGTATCTAGCGAGAGCTGCAACCTCCCGACAGCATACTAAGCCCAGTGCTGTACATTGGATAGTGGCTGCCCTTGGTATTGCAGTTCAGTTCCATTCACTTGAATGGGACTAAGCTACACCTAGGCCATGTGACAAACGACTGTGACCCCCACTGAACAGATACTCTTCACCTATCCTTTATGACAAATATGGCACATCTTGCTAGACATGTTAGACACGTTTTCTTATGCTGCCTATTGCCTTAGTTTACACCAGTCTGTCACATTTTATGAACCTTCTTAGCCACACCATTTTTTAGATGTTTTTCAAAACTGTTGAAGAAGGTGCAAAAAGTGCCTAAAACACATGATAACTCTGGTGCAAGACGTGCATACCACCTTTTGCCACTATGTGTGCCAAAAATGTCTAGTGCATTTTGCTTAGTAAATTTCTCCAATGTTTAAATTACCTTTATTTGGCACTAAATGGCAGTATTATTTAACATTATGGAAGTTCCGGCCATTATTTACAATCTTCTCAGTAATGTTGACACCTCTGTATATATTTTACACAGTATTTGCATTGACCGTTGCAGCAATCCCGCAGGGAGGAGAGCCGGGAGGAGGATTGTGGTAGTTGTGGCACTGTTAGGAGTCGTAGTGGTTCACAGTGGCTGTCCTCACTCCAGCGCTCCCTGAGGCCAAGCAGTGAATAATAGGTGCACCCTTTCTTTCCTCGGGGGAAAACCTGGATCTTTTGGGGGCTCCTGTTGTTAGGTGGGATGCACTTGATGATGGGTAGATGGGTGCAAGGCTGGAGGGTAGATGGAGGGGCCAGTGGATAGATGGTGGAGTCAATGACCAGGCCTGTTTGGATGCAATTCTGTTCTTATTAACTCTTTCTGCTGTTCCCAGTTGTGGGGTGCAGATCTAAGATGCAGATGGTCAGTCCATCATAAAGTGCGGTCGGCGCCAAAGCAATATACCCTTTCCACAGCAGTAAAGTCATATTGCCATAAACGTGCGGTACCTTACTGTCTAAATCCAGCATGGTCTTGATGGTTTTAGACCTTCTGTGAATGTCTGTTCCCTTTCCCTCAGGGGTAGTCTCTCAGATAAGATGTTCTCTGGCAGCTTTCAGTCTCTGGAATGGTGTTTCCTGGATGAGGCTTCTCTTTAGTCCAACTTAGCAGGAGCTGACACATACACGTCTCGACTCCAGATTTGCTCAACTAAGACTTTTTACTAGCCAGGGGGCGGGACCAGCCCATCACCCTGGAAACTAGAAACACTGCCAGTCTGTCCATACACAACTATTTTGAATACATATTACATAAAGAAATAAGTGTTTTTAGCAATAAATCACAACATTTAATCTAAAAATCCCCCCCCCCATTTGCCGGGCCCCCCACACTGAGTATACTTACCCGGGTCCTGCTCCCGGTCCCCACACCACTGCTGCTGCTTCTCCCCATGCCCGGATGAAAACATCCCGTGTCGGGGTGGGGAGGCAGCCAATGACAGGCGGGGACAGGGACAAGCCTCCCTAGCATCGCGGGTGACACTAGGGAGGCTCGAACATGTCACTGTCTGCCATTGGCTGATCACCCCACCCCCCAACACCGGATGTTTTCATCCGGGCATGGGGAGAAACAGCAGTGGCGGTGCAGGGACCAGGAACGGTGCAGGGAGCGGGTCCCAGGTAAGTATACTCAGCGTGGGGGGAGGGGGCGGCATATGGGGGCAGGCTTTGACTGGCCCCCAGGGGTACAGGTGAATCCCCTGGTGGGCCCCTGAGCAAGATGGGCCCCTAGTCTCTTACCCCCTGCTCAAGTGGCACATGGCACAGTAGACTGACATATAGACAGGCTGGCTGAGATGCTATACAGTACATTGCCTATGTCCATATAAAAACACTGGGTAGTGTGGGCAGGTAGTATATGCATGTAGCTTTATAGTGGGCCCCCAGAATAAATTTTACTCCCCAGTCCCACACTGTATGGGGGGGGGGGGGGGGCATTTTTTCGGATTGGATAACCCCTTTAACTCTTGAAAAACAATTAACTTTTAGCAGTTGATCCACAAGGTAGGATCTGAACAGATTGAGGCGCTGGCACTGGGTATCGGACAGAAGGATCGCTGTGTAGCACTATCTCTTATACACTATTTATTAACTATTACACTGTGGTTTTTCATATAGATATATGCATGTTTATAGAAGTGGTCAGAATACATTGCACTTTAATAAACTACAGACCACAGAGTACCATTATATTGACAAACTGTTTAAACTAGGGTGACATAAAAGCTTGGTACGGGATGTATGAAAGGTATTTTTACCACCGCATATTACTGGAAATGACTTGGGCATCCCAGCAGCAGCTACTGGAGAAGAAATATAAGCACCTAAATTTCCATCTTGTGCGGCTGTTAAACTGAGCCACTAAATAATGGCTCTCCTAGTAAAAGTGACAATATTAAAGAGAATCTGTCAGCAGTTTTGGCTACATTTGATTAGTTAAAGGGTTGTCAGTAGATGGCATTTATCATGTAGAGAAAGTTCATACAAGGCACTTACTAATGTATTGTGGTTGTCCATATCGCCTCCTTTTGCATTATATTATACATTGCTCATATCCAGGGGTTACGTCCACCCTAGAGTCCACCAGTGATGGTCGTGCTTGCATACTATAGGAAAAAACATCAGCCTCTGGTGGTCGGGACCATGGGAACGCTCATAGGCATGCATGTGCAACATCTTTCATACTGGTCACCTTGTATCTGCGCTGCAGCCATGGCTAACACCCTACATATGAGCAGTGTTTAATGTGCCGGAAAAATGAATCAAGCCAGCAAATGAGATTAGTAAATGTCTTGTATTAACTTCCTCTACATGATAAATGCCATTTACTGTAGTGAGACAACCTCTTTAAGGGTTGGGCACAGTTGTGCAAGCATATCTTTTGTTGAGAATTTATCATCAGGAGTAGTGACAATATGAATTTTTATTCTTCTCCTGCAAGTGCCCAGAGGCGGAGCTTTACTGAGATGCTGTCTGCATTGAGCTGCTTCACAGCCCCTCCCCTCTGCTCTGAGTGACAGCTGTAGCATCCAACCAGGAGACAACTATAGCTGTCACTCAGAGCAGAGGGGAGGGGTGGGATGTGGCTCAATACAGAGGGCGCTTCAAAAGTGAAGCCCCACCTTCTGGGCACTTGCAGGAGCAAGAACCTGACAGAATAACATTCATATTCATATTACTTCACAAAAGTACGTTTGTACTGCTCTCCCCAGCCCCTTCCTAGTTTGGAATGCTGACAGACTCCCTTTAATAAAGGCTCCTTGGTGCAAAATGGATAATGTAGGCAGGGCCAGATCTTTAGAAAGGACCTAACCACTTTTGGGGGAATATTGGGCACCACCACCACCGTCATTACTATCCAGATCTTCTTCAAACTGTCATGACTGTCCAGGCCAAACTGGAAACTGTAGTTTTCTACAGTCCAGGCTACAAGAGGTTCATAGCAAGGGTAACTCTGATCTGGGGATAGGGGGTTTCTTATCAACAGTTTGCTATGGGACCCAGGTGGGTAATGTATCTGCTGGTCACCTCTGAGACATCCAGCTCTCAGGAAAACAAGCGTCCTGTCCTGTGACAACTATTTGGGGACCCTAAAAAGAAGTAGAGAAGCAGCCACACAAAAATTTCACTCACTTGGAGGGAGCTCCTGGTTGTCTGTCTCTATAACCTCTCATAGTTCAATGGAGAAGACCCAAGACATGTGCAGCCACTCCTCTGCAGCACAATTATTGGCAATCCCACAAAATTTGAATGGAGGCAGTCTGCACCCTCTCATCTGTCGCTCCATTGAAATGGGACATGGGACCCCTGTTCTCATGATCGACGGGGGTCACAGCATACAGATCCCCATCAATCAGACATTTATAATCTATCCTGTCAATAGTCGCCATTCTGGAATTTCTGGGACAACCCCTATAAATTGAAAAGCAGTGGTCAGTACTATTTTCATTATTTGCATAACTTGTTTATACCCTTTTCTTATACTATGCCCATATGCACAGTGCCATATAGTGGCTGTGATAGGTATTGCAGCAAAGGCCCTTTCACTTAAATGGGACTGAGCTGCACATGTGCCACGTGACCAATGAACATGATGTCATTGGTCTAAGAAGAGGCTGCAGCACTCACCAGAGCACCGCAGCCTCTTGATAACATTGATCGCTGGAGGTCAGAACCCCCACCGCACAGATATTGGTGACCTATGTGGCTAGTCAGATCCGTGGCCATGACCAACTGAAAATCCATGACAGAAACTAGAATTCCTGTCCCCACTGGGGCTCACAATCCATGTCTTCCAATCAGCAAAAATTAAAATGATGGGGGTTTCATCAACAGCAGCTTTCTGAAGGTTTCCTAATGAGAAATGAATAATGTTTTCCTAACTGCACAGATAAGTGAAAACAGTTATAAGGGAAGAAGATACATTACAGATACGCAAGATCTTACATCATCACCCCATTTTAATAAAACAAATGTCTTCTACTTAAATACTTACTAAAATATGACTCCTGCTCACAGGCCAATGACACAGCACATTGCACATAGCTTTACACCAGATGGATTGACCGTGCGGTACCTGGTTTGTTTCTTGTACAGATCTTAGGTAAAATGTTTAAAAGTGAATTTTGAAAAAAAGGGACTGGAACCGTTCAACGCCATCACGACTCAATGCCTATTATTCATAGAAGGCTAGGTGTAAGCAATTCAATGGAACGCAGGGTGAAATATAACTGACTGCAAAGAGGCCCGGATTACCACGATGACATTTATTTGGCATTTGTACTCGGTATGAGCTCATGTGAGTAAGTGCTGTGTTAGATGTTCTCCCGCATATGTAGAGTGGTGCTTGAAAGTTTGTGAACCCTTCAGAATTTTCTACATGTTCTCATGTTTTTCATTTAGAATTTGCTGGTACAATGCAGAATTCATTTTTTCACCAATGATGGCAAGCCATCCTGGCCCAGATGTAGCAAAACAGGCCCAAACCATGACACTACCACCACCGTGTTTCACAGATGGGATGCAGTTTTTATGCTTAGATGCAGTATTTTCCTTTCTCCAAATATAACGCTTCTCATTTAAACCAAAAAGTTCTATTTTAGTCTAATCCATCCACAAAACATTTTTCCAATAGCCTTCTAACTTGTCCAAGTGATCTTTATAAAACTGCAGATGAGCAGCAATGTTCATTTTTGGAGAGTAGCGGCTTTCTCCTTGCCATCTTGTCATGCACACCACTGTTGTTCAGTGTCCTCCTGATGGTGGACTCATGAACATTAACATTAGCTAATGTGAGAAAGGCCTTTAGTTGCTCAGAGGTTACTTTGTGTCCCTTTGTGGCCTTGTGGGCTTTTACACACCTTGATTTTGACATGATCTTTTCTGGTTGACCATTCCTAGGGAAGGTAATAATGCCCTTTAGAGATGTTTTTTTTTTAACTTTTTCCAGCCTGATGAGCATCAACAAGTCTTCTTCTGTGGTCCTCAGAAATCTCCTTTGTTTGTGCCATGATAAACTTCCACAAATATGTGTTGTAAAGATCAGACTTTGATTTCTCTAAATAAAACAGATCACCCAGTCATACCTCATTGTCAACCAACTGACTGAAAACATCTGACTCTATCATCTTCAAATGATCTGCTAATCCTAAAGATTCACATATTTTTACCACTCATAGATGTGATATTGGATCATTTTCCTGCATAATTAAATAACCAAGTCTAATATTTTTACTCATTTGTTTGATTTGTTTCATCTTTACCCCTGAAGATGCCAGGGATCTGGCAAAACATGTTGGGGGGCAGTGAGTAGTAATGCTTTTAATAGCTACCTCTGCTGTAGTAGACAAAGTAGACCAATCAGTGAAGAATCAAAACTGATAGGGCACAACAAACAGAAGTAAAGGCACCTTTACACAGGCTGTGAATCCCAAAGATAAGATTATCTGGTGGTGTAAATGTACCACTGATTTCCCGATGAATGACCAAAACACTTGTTTATCAAGTAATTCAATCATTTGTGCACACACAAAAATCATTGTTTGCTGGCAAACAATTAGTCAGTATGGGGAAGAGCTATGGCACTAGCAATCGTTCCTCCCCATACTGTGGAGATCACTGCTTGTATATACAGCACTCTCCTCCGCTGACAAGCAGACGCTTGGCAGACAGGGACCTTTAGGGCGCATGCAGACAAACGTGTGCCGCCTGTGCCATGCATTGGGGACTGCAAATTGTAGTCCCAAGGCCAAGGCACTGGCCGTGTGGCTGAGGCTTACGGATGGGTCCATGATCCCTCCGCACCGCAAAAAAATAGAGCATGTTCTATTTTTTTTTTGCGGTGCGGAGGCACAGACGAAATGCCACAGAAGCCTTCTGTAGTGCTTCCGTGGCATTCTGCTCCATGTCTCCACACTGCATCTTTCAGATTGCGGACCCATACAAAAGACAGATCCTATCTGCTCATCGTCTGAGTCAAGAGGATATTCCCGTATTGTTCCATTACTTTGGGATGCCCCTGATCTGTCTCCAGTCACTGCCTTCGTTTCATGATAATAAACACGTTCACTAATTTGTGCCTACCGAAGACGTGCTTAAAGGACAATTCTAAAGTATGGGAGAGAAACTCACCATTAAACATAAGACCTTACGGCATCTTCTGGTGGGATGTGCAAAACTACATTTACCTGTTTCTTAACCATGAACAGAACATTTATTTCTTGGCAAGTTGGTTGAAAATTGACATGGAGCCATTACAAATCCCACTACGGTTGGCACCAAACTTTCCTGGAGTCCCGACCAGAATATCTGCATGCATGTTAATGTGCAAACAGTTGTCTGCATGCATGGATGACAATTCATTATTAGGACCCTAAGATATCCCTTCTCCCCAACATAACTTTTGGTCAAAAAGATTACCTTAAAGGGGTTGTCTGGATTCAGAGTCCCCACAGTCATTTTGAATCAAGCCCTCGTGGGAGCTAGAGCAGAGGATGGGAGTGGTAGTGGCCCTGATGTGATGTTGTTGTGTCTTGGTGTCCTACCTTAGGCCGTTGCTCCCTGGACTTGAGTGCAGTGAAGGTAAAGTATGGAAGAATGAGGCGAGAGTTAAACGTAGCAAAGTCTTGTTTCTTAAGAGCAATGTAAAACTTGAGATACATACAGTAGCAGCAGGCTTTAGTGCACTTCTTCTCTGGCCCGAGATGTGGAGGTATGGTGGCAGGTTAGATGGCTGTGGTGATGGGTGGCCTGGCTGTTGTCCCTCACCTTGCAGCAGGGTATTTAGAACTATATCTCACCGATCACTCTGCTATCTGGAATCTCAAGGCTTTACTTGAGGCCGAAGTCACCAGTCTTCCTGTAAGGAAAGGGATATTTGGAACCGGAACTTTGATGTGGTTCATGGGAGTGGGTGGTCTACTAGCTACTTTTCAACTCCCCCACTATCAGGACAGGACCTCTCTATGCCTTGCACTCCCTCAGTCTGAGCCATCATCCTAGACTTCCCCCTCCTGGCAGGAAGTCGGACCAGCCCACTGTACCAGGAGGGGTGGAAGAGGGTGGTTAACCCTGTTACAGCCAGCTATTGCTAACTATTCCCTCCCATGCTAGATAAAATGACATAGTACATATGAAATACATAACATTACATATAAAACATATAAAAATGCAGCAATGTAAAGATACAACAGAAGCCCAGGTCTTAGGTACTACAACTTCTACTGGCTCCCTAGTCCGACACTGGCGAGGCGGCACATGGTACTAGATTCAGGACAGGTGAGTAACGCAGCACCATTCATTAGAATGGAGTTATGTTGCAGTGCCCAACATGGCATGGTCCGCAATGCCACCATTCTGGTAGAAACGGTCAAGGAGACACAGAGTGAAATCAAAGCTGTCACCCCTTCATTCTCAGGATCAGATCCCCACAGATCATAAAGTATCTAATTATCTATCTCCGCGGGGGTATTCAGATTAATTTATTATGTTTAGCGCTGGTCAGAATATTTCACCGTCCTGTAAGACTCGGCGAGGAATTCTGTTTATCACTAATATAAATATTTCTCCTCCGGATTGCAATAAAATAAATCACACCTGATGCTTCTGAACGTCACTTCTATTACAATGTCGCAATTTCAAACTCTTTCTAGTAATATTTTTGCCAGTTTTTCCTTCGTTAATGCCCTTCATTAGGGTTGCTTTCAAATAATATTAGTGTCTGCATTACAGCTGCAATACTTGAACCCCCTCCAATCCCAGAAGTAAGACGCTAGGCATTAGATTTCATTACTTATCTTGCACTGTTACCAATTTACATGCTGTATTACAGTCCAGAGCAACATTCATTAATATGTAGGCTTCAGAGCTGGAATCCTTTAGCATTCTTTGGTGGCTTGTATCCAGGGAAGGATCATTTTTTTACATCAGGCCCTGTATGGCATTCTGATGTGAGAAAACTTGAACGCCCTCGCTGAATTATAAGAGCTCAGGTAAACTTTTAGATGTTTGTCTGTCAACAAGACTGTTGACTGTTTCCAAAAGTGACCAGCAGAATTTTTAATGCAGTTCTGGACGATGACGAGGTGTGTAACTCATTATAAGACGGGACAATTTGCAGTTGTAGATCCACTTTCATCTTACCAAGACCTACTTTTGTATAGCATGCACATCCTACAGAGCAGGGGCACATTGGCCATAGACCTTACGGTGGGCCAATGTCCATGGGGCCACCTAGGCCCTCCACACAGACAGCCAGTGGAAGTTTTTTGGGATGTATTTTGTGCTGCTGGCAGTATTTTGTGATGGACTGTGGTATTTGGCTCTGTTGGGGTGGTATAATGTGCCACAATATGGTATTGCTGGCCCTGCCTTACATCAGTTTGGAGCCAACTACAAAACGGGGCCACTTTTAGTATTTTTTTCAGGGCCACTTTAAGTTCCCAGTCCGCCCCTGCTACAGGGGATACACTGTATTTCGATGTGAGATTTATAGCCTGCTCATGAACCCCCCTTGCAGTGTTAAAGTGATGGATGATGTACCGTCAGGCTGGTTTCACAATTATTATAATGGTGACCAAGTGAAGAAATCCAAATCTTCAGGATTTCAGCCAGTGCTGTGGTTTTCTTCCAGAAAAGTTTGTCAAAACAAAGGAGAAGAGCTGGTAATTTTAAGATTTAATGTCAAATTAATATACTTGAAGTTGTGGCCAGAAGTGTTCGGGTTGCTAGGTGACTATTCCAAAACAGATGCTAACAAAGCATTGAGATGTGTGAGACTGCACGCCGGGGTGAGTGCTGGAGACAACGTGACCGTCACAAGCTGCAGTTCACATGATGTTATTGTGACTAGGCGTAAAATGCATCTCCATAAATTGTAGAAAAGCATCAAGACATAAGGAATAGTGATATACACTAGTGGAAAATGACCAAAGAACATCTAGAAGGAGCTAAGATTAAAACAAACCTTTTTTACAATATAGCAACAATAGAGGGGGGTTGCATGTAGTGATCAAAGGTTGAAGATCCTTACTTCACAAACAGATGCTCCACAGACTTTCTTGTCTGACATCACTGTTGTTGTTTTTGTCTGACAGCGCTGTTTTTCGTCTTCTCTCTAACAGGAATGTTGATTGGGTGTTGTTGAGGTGTTCATCATGTCTGCTAGATGAAGGTGTGCACCCTTTGTGCAATTTAAGGGTCTTTGAAAAGGGCTGAATAGTGGGACTTTGACCAGCTGGAAGGAAGGAAGAGTTGGACAAGACGTTTATGTAGTGCATTGGTGGTGTGGACAGTGGTCGGAGGAGGACCTTCACACACATGGAGAGGGTTCTTGGTGGTCAAGACAGACAGATGCACGCCAAGATCACTGTATGGGAAGAGCTGCTGTATCCCATTGGACAGTCATGGCATCACAAATTGGTTCTGCAGTAGCCCCCCAAGTGATCGCCCGGACCATAAGAAACCATCTACTTGATGCAGGACAGCACTAACACAGTTCATCATCGCCTAGAACACCTGCCCTGGTGTTGTGAGAGAACTCATTGAAGGCATGGATTGCAATTAATAGTGTTCAGTGATGAAAGCTGGTTCTGCCTTCGTCCATATCAGAGTTTGCAACAGTCTACTGCCATCATGCATGGTGCAGAGACACACAGGTCCAACACCAGGTGTCATGTTTTTGGGTGCCATTAATTAGCGTTGCCGTTCCCATCTGGTATTTATGGAGGGGATATTGACCAGTCTTCTGTATGTTTAGGACATTGTGGAACCAGTCCTACTGCCTTTCTGACTCAGGAGAAGTGGTGTTCCAACAAAATAATGCCCCCACCTCACACACACACACACACACATACTGGCCATGCTACAAATCATGGTCTTCAAGGCCTCCAGAAACTCCCCTTACCAGCTACATTGCCAGATCTCTCCCACATCAAGAATCAAGAATGTCTGGGACTGGATGGGACTTGAGGATATCCAGCATCTATATGACTGTTACCATGCCAAAGTGGTAACCTGTATCACAGCAAGTGGAGATGTCACCCAGTAGTCATGTAATCCTGCCTCAACATATACCCTGCTGAAAAACTCAAAATAAAGGGTACACCACCTTGGTTGTGTGATCATTGACCAAGCACCACTAGCAGTTTATATTTTGTCAATCTCAGCTCAATCGTATTAATTTTTCCAGTTTTTTTTTTCCTATTTTTAGTTTTTACTTTTTTCATTTTTTCAGCAGCGTAATTAGCTATACACTTATTGACAAAAAATAACACACCCAGATAGAAATGTCAGATTGCTGCCAAAGTCAACTTGCAGTTATGTCTTCAGCAGATATGAAAATGATTACAGATCTGGTCTGATTAAACACTGGTTCTTATAAGAGGGCGTAAAAGTGCTTCCTCTGCTGCCCTATACAAAGACGCTCAGAGGCTACTTTTGGGTAGTGTACCTCGGTGACAGATTGTTGACTGCTAGACATTTAGCCAATTGTATAGACTTTGAGAGGGGGCACATCATTGGACTAAGAGAAGTCGGATGCTTGTTTTGACAAATTGCCCGCCACCTAGGTGGTTGTGACTAGAGATGAGCGAATCTCTAGTTGTGACCTAGGTGTTAGGCGGTGTTGGAAGCAGTGGCTAGGTGACACACGGTCAACAGGCTCTGAAAGGCCAAGACAGACCACCAGTAGAGAGGATCATTTGATCCACTGACAAGCAAGAACAACTGCCACTGTTTCGTTGTCCACCATCCAGACTCAGGTGGCCTCTTCCATACACATCCCTGTCTCTGGCCGGACCATTTCTAGGCACTTAGAAAAAGGAAATTTGTTGTCCTTGCACACATTACGTGTCCTGTCATTGATAGCCAGCACTGTTGCCTTAATTTGCTGTGGTGATGTCAGTGAGAAATCTGGAAAGCTACAAACTGGAACTGTATCATCTTTAGTGACAAATCCAGGTTCTGTTTGGGATCTCCATGGCGTACATAGAGAAGTAAGGGCCCCATAGCAAGGATCAGACCAGGCCCCCCACAAAGGACAGAAGGGTTTCTGCCTAAACCCCTTTCAATGACCCTTGGGGCCATTTTTTCACTGCTTCATTTGCAAAAAGTTGTTCTTTTAGAGGGTAGAATCCTGATCAAGTTTTCACCTCCAGTCAAAGAGGAGATAATCCCAACTAAGACTGGGCCCCCTCTTGCCCTGGGTCCCATAGCAGTCACATGGTCTGCTGCTGTGGTAGTTACACTCCTGCCTCGCCTTGACCACTTCAATCCTGCCTTTGCTGTGGAGCTACACACTGGTCAGGCGCTGTACAGGGTATTATTTCTGTGGTGTATAATGGTAACGGCACTATTGTTATTTGTACACTGAATGACAGTAAATATAGGGAGGCAAAAGATGGCGCTGCACAGGACATAATTTAATGTAAGGTTGCCTTTATGGGATACCATAGCCCAGGCATGCTGAAAACAGCTTTATAGTAAAGCCTATGCCAACTATACTTAGAGGGTCATCCCACGCAAAACATATTCTACATTTTTCAAAAGAGCACCTGGATCTGAATACTTTTGTAAGTGCATGTAATTAGAAATCTGGTGTAGCTGAGTTATTCAACAAAATGTATCTGTATAGCGCCATCTGCTGTTTGTTCTTTTATTTACTTCTCTGTCCACCTCAATAGCATTGCTGAGGTGGACACAAATGCTCAGTCCCATCCTTCAACTACCACCAGCCATATCTTCTGATAGAAGCTGTGACAGATACAGGGAGAGAGCTGAAGCAGCAAGAACACACGCTCTGAGGTGCAGCAGTAAAGAAATGCCCTCTCAGTTGCAGCAGAAAGGACTTTGCCCCTGAGTTACCAGCTTTTAATAAATCTAGCAGAGCAATTGGAGTAATGAATGAAGGAAGCCCTGGATCTAAGTGAGGTAGAGGGATGGTTCTAAGTGTATAATAAGTGTATGTCTTTTCAGAATATCGGATGCAGACTGAACAGTACAGCTTTATTAGATGATCACACCGATGAGAGTCCTGTGTCCACGGCAAAAATGGGTTTATACGATGTATCTCTGGGAAAATATAGCATCTGATAGAATATCCTCAGATTCCATATGAATCCACTAGGAAAAGCCTCTGGTACAGTAAGACTTATAGACTTCTAACTACAGTTGCTCTGCTCATCTTGGAAATCGTACAGGGCCATAATCTGGTTGTGTGTTTTATTTGAATGGCAGCACTCCTCTTATGAGATGAGCAGGGTTCTCGGATTTTGGCCCTAATAATGTATACACTCCAATCTGTTAGATTTCACGCCAACTATTACACAGTATTCGGCTTGGACACATTTTAGTGAAATGACTCTAGAAGAGCTGTTCTCATCCGTGATGATCACTGCAACTTGTGATGAATCTTCATCACTTAAAGAAGAACTCCCGCAAAAACATTTATTCCATGTCCTGCTAGAAATGTACATGAAGTAATCTGTAGTGAATGTCATTTTCTTACCAGTGTCTCTATTTGTGAGTTATATCTCCCTGATGCTTCTCATCTGTGTCATGTGACCAGCAATCAGACTCACCACCTCACACAGCATCTTATGTGTGGACAGGAAGTCTATTTCTCTATGCATTCCTATGGGAGCCCCACTCTCAGTCTCATAGGAGTGAATACAGAAGTAACTGGCTTCCTGTCCTGGGTCAGTTGGAGGTCAGGGAGTTGGTCACATGACACAGCTACAATTAGAAGAGAGGGGATTTCTCACAAATACAGTCTCTGATAAGAAGATTGCATTCACTACAGATTATATCATGCACCTTTCTAACAGGTCAGAGAATAAATATTTTTGCGGGAGTTCTTCTTTAGCCCCTCTGTTTCCAACAAACTAGAACATCCCAGCGCTACATAAGACCATTTACAACAGGTCATCTGCTAGATTTAGTTTGGTTTACATAGTCTTCATTGTGTCCAGTGTACAAAGCAAATGGGTTCCTAGAGTGCCCTACTAACATTCAGCGATGCCACCAGGGTATTGCTATCAGGTGTCAGGCAAATAAGGAACCTAAACTGCTCTGCCACCCACAAAATACCCACAGGTCACTACATGGGAGATTTCAGTTAATAAACAACAGGGTGCAAAACTGATTCCCAAAATGGTGCCCTTCATTTTACGTAAATGTAAACAGATAGGGCCCTATTAGTATTCTGTTTCCTCCTTAGACCAACTCAATACGTGGTATGGGCATGAAACATTGACTGAAGATTATATTCATACTATGAGAAGTATAACAGCCTTCCTTGGGTGCCCACCAAAGGAAGGCCAAAGGGTACAAGATGGAGACTGATGGCTGTAATAGGGGGCTCTGACCATTTCTCATTATTGGGCCTATATCTATATATTCTGATAGTGGACCTCCTCCCAGAAAACAGGTATTGATAGTGACTTGACTCAATTAATTGACATAAACAACCTACCCTTTCCTCTATGGAGAATTATTTTCATCTGTGCAATATCTGAGACCAGGGGTGTAACTACAGCCATAGCACTTGCTATGGGGCCCAGAGATTGAGGGGGCCCAATCAGGCACAAGTAGAATATACCCTTTATTGTAGAATAACAATGTGACAGCTTCTGATATTAATTATTGCTACTTATGCTGCTGTTTTAATTTTCATACACTAGGTGGTAGACCCCCATCTTATGGGGACCTATGACTTATAGTCAAGCCCCTGGTTTGAGAGGTTTCCTGGATGCACAGCCTATTGCAAATCCAAAACAACGGGCTTTGACTTGACCATTCAGAAACCCTCCATTTCTATGTTCAGCATCATTTTTCTCTAGTGTATTGATCACTGGAAATGTACCATCTCAGGAAGGTCTGGTCCTTCTCACTTCCAGCTGTGGCTGACGTCTTCTAGAAAGCAAACTTTTGAAGGGGTAGTCTGACCTACTAAAAAAACTTCCTCCCACCCAGCAATTGTCATAAAATAATGCAGATCTCATCTTCTTGGCCATAACATATACAGTGGACAGTGATGCAGGCAATCACTGACCTACACTGTATATAGTACATGACAGCTGAGGCCAGTGATTGCTGGCAGCGGTCATGTGGTGGAGGATACGGTCTTGTCATCCCTGAGGCCAGTGATTGGCTGCAGCAATCATGTGGTGGAGCACACAGGCTCGTCACTCCTGAGGCCAATGATTGCCTGCGGCGGTCATGTGGTGGAGCGTACGGGCTCATCATCCCTGAGGCCAGTTATTGCCTGCAGCAGTTATGCGGTGGAGCATACGGGCTCGTCACTTCTGAGGCCAGTGATTGCCTGCGGCGGTCTTGTGGTGGAGCGTACGGGCTCATCATCCCTGAGGCCAGTTATTGGCTGCAGCAGTCATGTGGTGGAGCATACGGCTCGTCATCCCTGAGGCCAGTGATTGGCTGCAGCAGTCATGTGGTGGAGCACACAGGCTCGTCACTCCTAAGGCCAGTGATTGCCTGCGGCGGTCATGTGGTGGAGCGTACAGGCTCATCATCCCTGAGGCCAGTTATTGGCTGCAGCAGTCATGTGGTGGAGCATACGGGCTCGTCATCCCTGAGGCCAGTGATTGGATGCAGCAGTCATGTGGTGGAGCATACGGGCTCGTCATCCCTGAGGCCAGTGATTGGCTGCAGCAGTCATGTGGTGGAGCATACGGGCTCATCATCTCTGAGGCTAGTGATTGGCTGCAGCAGTTATGTGGTGGAGCATATGGGCTCGTCATCCCTGAAGCCAGCGCTAGGCTGCAGCAGTCATGTGGGCTTGTCATTGCTGCACAAACTATCAAAGCCTGGCGAGGAAGGTTCAAAGGGGCAATGCTGGATTGGGGAGGGATAAAATGGGTGGCTATTCAACATATTATTACTTTAAGACGTAAATTTTCATTTTTCATTTGAATGACATGACATTCAACCCCCACTTTGGAATCACTTGAGTCGTATGTGGAGTGAACGATTGATGCTTACATGACTCAATTTATTACCAACCATCGCTGATTTTTGTGCCCATGCAAACTATTAAAAGAGCAACAAACAGGCCAACTATCACTTGTTGTTCGCTCGTTCATTCGTTCGTTCGTTCCAATTTTTTCGAACGAGAATCGACTACTGTAAAGGACCCTTTGGAAAAAAAATGTTTTAATAAGACGCACAACCCATAATGTACATCTGAACTCCGTCCCTCAGGTCTCTGTGTTTCATGTGGAGAAGAGCTCCTCTTTATTCCATTATGGTCAACTTAAAGGGGTTATCTGCTTCTTTTTAAAATTGACCTTTACTTACCTGCTAAAGGTCTCTCAGGACCAGCCTTGAAGGTCCGGTCCCTGTTGTAGCATAAGTGATGAGGTCACATTCATGTGCCCACTCAGTCAATCACTGGCTTCAGCAGTCACATTGTATGAACAGTGAATGATGGGAACAACATCATCACTTCCAGTCCAACAGGGATCAGAAGTTCTGGGGACTGGACCTCCAACACTGGACCAGAGGTGACCTTTAGCAGGTGATTTGTTTTTGTTTTGTTTTTTTTTGTTTTTTTAATAAGCCTTGTTATCACTGGTTTTATGGGACTGTAATACATAGGGCATATTTATGGCTGATTGATGAAGGTCCACTGCCTCTCTTTCATCAATTACCCAGGTTAATGACCATGCTTGGTACTGCAGTCCAAAGCAGCTCAGTTCCATTCAAGCGGTCTCTTCATTCAGATGACATTCTGACTTTTTTCGACCCTCATCGTTCAGATATTAGTGGCATATAGATGGCATATTCTAAGGAGGGCCCAGAAAGTCACATAAAACCTTGAAGTTCCTTGGAAGAACCAGTCAAGCACAGAAAAAAAAATGTTTTCTTCTTCCGCAATAAAGAAAATGTTAATGACATAACCTAAATGTTATATGAGAGCAGATATCTTCTGCATAATCTTGGCCATTCATTCCCACATGAGCAGAGGGTCACCTACTTTATGAAAGCCTGTCACAACAATTTCCTTTATCCTACGGGGGGGGGGGGGCAAATGAGTGGGTCGGCCTTACACTATGACATATATTTTCCATCCCCATTCATTCTTTGATCTGAGGCCAGACTGCTCTTCTAACATCACTTTAATGGCCCGTTCTGTCTCCCGCCGTGCATCTTATGTATTTTTCCTTGCATTCTGTAACCACATAAAAGTATGTGACCCCAGTAATACAGAGGAAGACTTTTACAATCTGTGAGTGTTCTGGAAGTAAACATCAAGCCTTCAGTTGGCTCGTTACAGCTTTTCTCTGGCATATTTGGAATAATTGAATATTCTATAACAGCCTTGTATATTCACTGTACCATGGCTCCAGTGGAAAGATATGTTATTGGAATCTTTCCATACAATTCACGATAAAAGGATAACATGAAGACACTTTTTAATGAAGCGCCTCAAGCAAATATCTGCCTCGTCTGCTCATCTAGGTCCTTGGAGCTTTCCCAGATGTTTTTCAGAAAATATCTGGAGAAAAGGTTAGGAAAAGCGTATAATTGTATCCCCAGTTTACCATAAGGGATAGGGATAGGCAGTGGCCGGGTTTAGGGTGGTCCCTACACTGGGTCCCCCGGACACCATTGACATGTCACCATGTGTTGCTGGTCTCTGGAGGGGATGGTAAATCATGGTGCACCCCAATGGGAAATAAGTCCAGAGATTTAGTGTCTGCAGTTACCCAGTGTGCTTTTTTAATGGAGGAACTAAAGTGCAAAACAATAGGAAAGGCCTGAGGTAGCTGTCCGTCTATCTCTCTCAGAAGGCCCATAGTTTGACCAAAGTAGTCATTCAAGTAGTTTGGCAGATTGTCTTCTTCTATGTACTGATCCTTAACTGCACCACACTGGCTCTGACTGATCTCCTTATATATACAGTTTCTAGCTGAACTAGAACCTTCTAGTGGGTGGAGTGGAGAAACTCAACACAAACAAATGCAATGTTAGACTTTCCGTCTCTCATAGACTTACATTAAAGCTTCAATGATACTCGACAATGACACAGCAGTTTTTCCAGACAAAAACAGGTTTTCAGACATAATAACATAGTAGCACTCGGTATGCAAAAGATCAGCCTGTCTGGTGTTGTTGGTAAACAAGTCTGGCTTTCTTCCCTCCAAAAAATGCTATTTTTTAAACCTTATGGCAGCTGTGGGAAATGACCAGCTTCTCAAAGTCCCAAAAGTTTCTCGGTGTTCATTAACACTTTCCACAGTGCTGTGCATACACAGTGCAAATTAACAGAATATTTATGATAACATACATATAAAATGAAGTTACACAGTATTAAACAGTATAAGCCAATGCAAGTTAACCCTTTAAAGTAAGGTAAGGAGTTGCAGACTTTCCATAGGAGAAGTATGGGCAAATTTCCACAAATGTTCAGACTTCAAAACGTACCCCTGCTCCAGGGCACTACAGTTGCTTCTAGCCCAACAATTCTTAGCTGGCCTGCTGAATATTAGGAATCACTCACTAGCCGGTATCCGTGTTTTGTGGATCCGCAATTTGCGGACCACAAAACACTTACGGATGTCTGAATGGACCCTAAGGGCTCATGCACACAATGATATATGTATTGCCATACACAGATCCGCAAAATATGGATACCTTCCATGTGTGTTTCGCATTTTTCTCACTCCTATCACTAAAAATGGCTATTCTCCTCCGCAATATGGTCAAGAATAGGACACGGTCTATAATTTGCGGAACTGATATATGGATGTGGACAGCACACATATGAACGGGTATAGTCTGAAAAAATGTGGATCAGACACAGATAATAAATATGTTCCTGTGCATGAGACCCCAGAAGCTTCTGAGAACAAAAGGGTTAAGCATGATACTGTTGTACAAAGTCTGAATGATATATTTTACTGAACATCTGCTTTTAATAGTTTTTGAATTTTTAACAGGATATACAAAAATACACTTTTATACCCATTTTATAAAGTGAAAATAGCAAGCTAAAGTTACTCAGACACGGCAGGTTAAAGCATTAAGAATCCTATATGCGGTAACTCTTATTGCCGGTTTATTAACAGAATATCAAATTTTATTAGAAATAATAATTATGGCATCCTTAAAGGGGTTTTCCAGTAACACTAATTTTTAAGCAAGTGCCCGCAGCCTGCCCCCTGAAGTAGAAGATTCATACTTACCTGCTGGATGCCGCTTCAGTCCTCCGCTGTCTCCATCTTCTGGTCCCTGCGCTGTTTTCATCTGGCGGTGCATGTGACCATGCCCATGCACCGCCAGATGTAAACACTGTGAGGACCGGAAGATGCACATGATGGAGGACCGGAGTGGCATGGAGCAGGTAAGTATGAATTTTCTATTTCAAGTGTGTATGCATTCTGAATGGGGAGAGGGAATTAAAGGGGTTTTCCCATCACAGACAATGGGGGCATATCACTAAGATATGATCCCATTGTCTGAAAGGTGCGGGTCCCACCTCTCCGAGAACGGAGTGGGGAAAGGTGGTGGAGGGAGCATTGAGCATGTGCAACCGCCCTCCATTCATTTCTATGGGGCCGCCGAAAATAAATAGATCGGCTATTTCCGTCGGCCCCATAGACATGAATGGGTGTAGTGGCCGTGCAAGCACGGTGCACTCCCATTCACTGGTATGGGGAGAGCACTTGGCGGTGGCCAGACCCCGAGAATATCTCTGTTGGTGGCTAATCTCCCCAAGAACAAAAGGATCAGACAAGTTGAAATCATTCTGCCCAATCTTCATCTTCCCCAACATCTGGTATTCTGAAAGAGTTGGGAGGCTCCCATCAGGAAAACCCTGGTTGCCTGCTGTCTAGTTTACCCCGCCCTTGAGTTTTCCCTCAGCCAAGATGGTGGAGCAGGTTTCAAACCAGCTGCTACCTCACTTCCTGTTTGTCTTAAATATCCTGCCTGATCAAACACTCATTGCTTGAGTATCGTGTACAGCTCCTGCTTGCAGTTCTCTCGCTGGAACCGTCTCTATTTCGGTCCTTCCTCCTGTGCTTTATCCCACACGCCTGTCTGCTTCCTGCCTATTGTCTGCAGCTTCTGTGGAACTACTAGTCCCAGCTTGCTCACCTTAGTGCCAGCTTGTCAGCTCACCTGCCGCGTCTAGTGTTCTGTCTGGTCCTTGCTATTGGACTCCAGCTACTAACCGCCAGTATCGTGACAGGATACTCAAGCCCAAATGGAGTCCGCTGGGGCTGTGGAATCACGCATGAAGCCGCTATGGCCAGTATGCGCACTGAACTTCAGTCTTACAAAAACAAATATGACGCCTTTGAAGGACCGACTAATCACAATACCCAGGTCTATGGTCAAGCAATTCAAGAGCTACGCAGTACCGTGCAGGCGCTATCGGACCGGCTTAACCTCCTGGAAAATCAGCCTCCTGCACCACAAGTCTCAGCACAAGCAACAGTGCCCAAGTTGCCACCATTTAGATTTGGTGGAGACCGTGACAAATTCCGAGGCTTCCTCAACCAGTGCCGATTATATTTTGACACAAATCCCACCCAGTTTCCTACGGACCGATCCAAGGTACCGTGCATCATTATGTTACTTACTCATAAGGCCATTGCCTGGGCCAATCCATTATGTGAGACTGATGACCCCCGGCTGAATCACTTAGAAAATGTTCTTGATGCTATGAATCAAATGTTTGATGATCCCCATCGTGGCGCCACGGCCGAGGCAGCCTTACTAGCATTACGCCAGGGCCGACGCCCTGTCACCGAATATACGATGGAATTTAAGAGGTGGGCTGTCGACACGGATTGGAATAACACAGCAAAATTGTCTTTTTTTTAGAAAACGCCTTGAAGGATGAGCTTGCCCATGCTGAGGCCCCAGTACAACTAGATCCGTTTATTAATCACTGCATTCGTATTGACAACCGACTGTCTGAACGGCGACAGGAGAGATGGGCTGCTTGGAATTATGACATTAATCAACCTACTTCTCCCTCTGTCTCTATGCCCAGGGAGGTCCAGAAGAGGAGTCCCCGAGAACCTGTGAGTGAACCCATGCAGGTAGACTCCATCTTGAGACGGGAAAGTGCAAATCGAAGGGAGCATAGGCTCCGGGAGGATTTGTGTCTTTACTGCGGAAAGTCTGATCACTTCCTTATCAACTGCTCTAGCCGGTCTCGGAAGTTAGTAGCAGCCCTCACGGATCTCGACTTCTCCGATGGAGAATCAATTGTTTCAGAGACAGAACTACCAGAGAAGACAGTTGTCCATTCCATCTCCTCAGTGGCCCCTCACATCAAAAAAAGAAAATAAAGACTCTCATTGTTTTCTCCCAGTCAAGCTCCTAATTAACTCTCAGTGGATTTCCACCTCTGCTATGGTAGACTCCAGAGCTAGCGGCAATTTTATGGATCTTTCCTTTGCCCAGAAGTGTGGGGTTAAATGTCAGAAAAAACTCTCACTCATGGTTATGGCGACAGTAGATGGATCCCCACTAAGCTCGGGACCAGTGAATCAGGAAACAGTGCCACTTGAAATCATCAAGAAAAATGTGAATTCCACCAGGCTGAGATACAATTCCTATATTATCTCCCCTCAAGGTCTACGTATGGACTCCAGCAAGATTAAGGCAATTCTGGACTGGCCGACCCCTAAGAGCGTGAAGGAGGTTCAACACTTTATCGTTTTTTCCAATTTTTATAGACGCTTTATCAGGAACTTTTCGGAGATCATTGCTCCTATTACACAGCTGACTAAAAAGAAGAACATCTTTGCGTGGTCCCCCGAAACAGAAGAATCCTTTTCTCATCTAAAATCCAAGTTTACGACAGCTCCTGTATTAATCCATCCCAACCCAGAACTTCCTTTTATCATGGAAGTAGATGCCTCAGACTGTGCTATAGGGGCTATTCTATCCCAGAGAAGAGGAGACAAGAATTTGTTACATCCCTGTGCCTACTTTTCCCAACGGTTATCTCCGGCAGAAAAAAATTATGATGTAGGAAATAAAGAATTGCTCTCCATCATTGCAGCTTTCAAGGAATGGAGACACCTTCTTCAGGGAGCCACACAGCAGATTATAGTATTAACCGATCACCGCAACTTGGAATTTATTAGATCTGCTAAATGTCTGTCTCCGCGCCAAGCTCGTTGGAGCCTGTTCTTTAACCAGTTTAATTTTATTGTCTCCTATAGGCCGGGTTCCCGCAACAGTAAGGCAGATGCCTTATCTAGAATGTTTTCCAGCGATTCTGTCACTGCGACTCCTCCCAAGACCATCCTGCCTGAATCTAATTTTGTGGGGGTAATCCATAATAAGGATTTGATGGAAGAAATACGAGAGGCCTACAACTCCAACTCTTTTCTATCTCAACCACCTGATGATGTCCATTTGATACTCAAAAACAAGGTCTTGACCCACGGGCAGCAGTTATATATACCTAAAACAATGAGACTGAAAATTCTAAAATTAGTCCATGACTCAAAGATGGCGGGTCACAAAGGTGTACAAAAGACCCAAGAATTTTTGTCTTGTTTCTTTTGGTGGCCCAATTATTAAAAGGATGTAAGGGGGTATGTCACATCCTGTGACGTCTGTGCCAGATGCAAGACTCCTCGTGCCTCGCCCACGGGTTTGTTATAGCCATTATCGGTCCCTTCTCGCCCCTGGGGGTCTGTTTCCATGGACTTTATTGTAGACCTACCTACCTCTAAGGGGAAAGATACAATCCTGGTAGTAGTAGATCGACTCACCAAGGCTGCGCATTTTATTCCATGCACCGGTTTACCTTCCGCCAAGGTTACAGCAGATCTGGATCTGGTAAGTCAACAATGTGTTCCGTCTCCATGGGGTTCCTGATGAAGTTATCTCGGATCGTGGAGTTCAATTCACATCAAAATTTTGTCGGAGTTTCTGCAAGGCACTTAATATTAATTTTAATTTGTTCACTGCTTTCCACCCACAGTCTAATGGACAGACCGGGCGCACCAACCAGACTCTAGAACAGTACCTCCGGTGCTATATCTGCCATCTACAAGACGACTGGATCGACTTACTTCCAGTAGCTGAATTTTCCTATAACAACTCTTAGAATGCATCTACCAAGCAAACCCCTTTCTTCGCGAATCTAGAGTATGATCCAAATATCCTCCCTAGAGTACCTGTCACCCCATCTATTCCAGCTGTCAAGGAAAGAATCTCTGCTCTGCAACAAAATTTAGAACTACTGAAGGAAACGTTGGAGAAGGCTCAAGAAACATACAAGAGGGCAGCAGATAAGTCTCGTAGACCAGCACCAACATTTAAAGTTGGGGACAAGGTATGGCTTTCCACCAGGCATCTGAGACTTAAGGTCTCTTCACCAAAACTGGGACAGAAGTTCATTGGGCCTTATAACATTACAGGGCTCATTAGTCCAGTGGCGGTTCGACTCAAGCTCCCACAAGGTATGAAGATTCACCCTGTTTTCCATGTGTCTCTCTTAAAGCCTATCATGCCCAATCCTTTTCCAGAATGCATACCTTCTCCTCCCGATACTGTGGAGATAGATGGCGAAGAATAATTTGTTGTGGAAAAAATTTTGGACTCTAGAATCTTCAGGAACCGCTTGCAATATCTTATTAAGTGGCAGGGTTATGGACCGGGAGAGAATTCCTGGGAACCTGTCAGCAACATTAATGCTTCCCGACTGATCAGACAGTTTCATCAGAAACATCCCGGCAAGCCAAGTCAGGTGGCGTCCAGAGGCCGCTACTGAGGTGGGAGGCTCCTGTCAGGAAAACCCTGGTTACCTGCTAGTTTACCCCGCCATTGAGTTTTCCCTCAGCCAAGATGGTGGAGCAGGTTTCAAACCAGCTGCTACCTCACTTCCTGTTTGTCTTAAATATCCTGCCTGATCAAACACTAATTGCTTGAGTATCGTGTAAAGCTCCTGCTTGCAGTTCTCTTGCTGGAACCGTCTCTATTTCGGATCGTTCCTTTCTCCTGTGCTTTACCCCGCACGCCTGTCTGCTTCCTGCCTATTGTCTGTGGAACTACTAGTCCCAGCTTGTCAGCTTACCTGCCACTTCCAGTGTTCTGCCTAGTCCTTGCTATTGGACCAGCTACTAACCGCCAGTATCGTGACAGCTCCATACATAGATGGTATGATATTGGCAGGTTCAGCAGATATTAATCTCATGTGTATGGGCATCTTTATGCCAAACCTGAGTGCTGTTGAGTGTGCACTGTCTATATGCTCCCCGTGGAGAGGATCTGTGGCCTGTAGCCACACCTGAGCAAAAAGTGACTGAGGAGACGTGTGTGTTATTGCGGAATGTGGAGAGAGGCCGTTGGGCTATTGCTCAATTTGCCTTCCATTGCTCCAGCTCCGGTCACATGTAATGCACACTGCTCATACACACTGACATAGCTTCCACGTTACATGGTCTACACATTTCCAATGACATTTTTATAAATGACCCCCAGTCTGTAGTGTGCATGATCTCTGGGAAATTCACATTTCAATTAAGTCTCCAATTACTGATTGATGATGAATGTATATGAGAATCGTATCTTAGAAGATAAGAATATCCCTAGTAAAGCCCTTGACACTTGGCCCGAAATAATTGAAAACAACAGTGCTCTATTTTGTCAGAAGTTTCATCAGACTCATGTGGAAAATGCTATTTTGGTACACATTTTCTCCTAGTCTGGAGATTTATGTACTCTCTGCAATGTGAGCACAGATCCCGGGGCTGAGTTATTGACTGTCAATAAAGGCATACTTAAAGGGTTATTCCAAGA
Source organism: Rhinella marina (assembly GCA_900303285.1). Classification (NCBI taxonomy): domain Eukaryota; kingdom Metazoa; phylum Chordata; class Amphibia; order Anura; family Bufonidae; genus Rhinella; species Rhinella marina. The sequence goes on from ONZH01027531.1 coordinate 43,566, forward strand.
TTTTAATATTGGTGTCCTATTCTCAGGATTGGTCATCAATAGCTTATCAGTGGGGGTCCAACACTCGGCACCCACGACAATCAGCTGTTTAAAGAGGTTGCAGCTGTCCTGTGAGCACAGTGCCATAGATTGTATAGTGGGTGTTACATCCCAGGCCCATTCACTTGAAAGGTACCGAGCTGCGCCTAGGACATGTGTCACGAGTGGTCTTGCGTCTGGAATCAGACGTTCTGCGCGGCTTTCTAAGTGACAGGTTTGACAGGCTATTCCCTGTGGTTTGGGTGCTGTTCTCCACACCCCTTTCCCTCAGCTGTTGCCGCTGGGCAATTAGCTGTCTCCTACTTACCTCTTCCTCTCCCAGTTATCCCTTGCGGTTTATATCTGCTTCATACCTGGTTGAGAGTGGTGTGGATCTCGGCTGAGATCCTGTTGCTGAGTTCTACTTAAAGTTAAGTGTTTTCCCTTCCTTTGGTTATTCCTGTTTGAGTCTCCTGTTCCTCCTTACGCTTGGAGGAACAGGTTACTCTTTTGTGTCATTAGACTGCAGGGTGTTCTAGGGTCTATTCAGATTAGGTTCCTGTGTATGAGCTTTCCTACCACCCGGGTTAGTTCATACTGGTAGCCAGCTAGGGCCTAGTCTTAGGGTCCCCTGCAGGAGGTGACCAGTTCCCTGGTTTTGTCTGTTCCCATCCCTCATACGCTCGGTGTGGCTTTTCCCCCCACACCCGAGCGTGACATTATAAACCGCCACTAACAAAAATTTATGTCATTTTGTGCTGACATGGATGCTATTGCTACACTGGCTGAACGGCTGCAGGGACTCAGCTTGGAGGTGGCTGACATCCGCAACCAAATTCAGAGACCACAGGCTGGTGGTTCTGGGGGTGCTGAGTGTCAGGCCTGTTTGGAGCCTAAGGTCCCCCTCCCGGATAGATTTTCTGGGGAATGTGATAATTTTGTTCTATTTAGGGAGGCGTGCAAATTGTATTTCAGACTGCGTCCACATTCTTCTGGTAATGAGGAACAGAAGGTTGGTGTGGTCATCTCGCTGCTTAAAGGGGATGCGCAGTCATGGGCCTTTTCTCTACCGGCCGGATCGCTGTCTCTCCGGTCGGTAGATGAATTTTTCAAGACCCTAGGGATTATCTATGATGACCCGGATCGTATCTCCCTGGCTGAGACCCAGATACGTAACCTTTGTCAGGGTGAGCGGCCGGTTGAGACTTATTGCTCTGAGTTTCGGAGGTGGGCGACCAATACTGAATGGAACGATCCGGCTTTACGTAGCCAATTCTGTCAAGGTTTGTCTGAAAGGCTGAAGGACGCTTTGGCCTTTCAGGAAACCCCTGTGTCTTTGGAAGCCGCTATGTCTCTTGCTGTACGCATGGATAGGCGCCTGAGAGAGCGATCTAGGGGCCCCCGCTCTCAGGACGTACTATCACATAGTGTACCAGCTTCCTATGACACTTTGGGTGAATATTCCCCTAGGTTGATGTCTGGGGATGAACCTATGCAATTAGGGGGAGCCACTCCTGTATCCACCCGTAAACATCTTGGTAATAAAAGGGTGTGTGTTTTTTCTGTGGTCAGAAAGGACACTTTATCAATGTATGTCCATGCTTCCTATCTCTAAAGGAGAGAAAAGAAAAGGGGGCGTTGAATTCTCATCTCACTCTTGGTGGAGTGGGTAGGGAGACTGAAAATGTGCATTTGTCTTCATCCTGCAGTACCCGTTTTCTCCTGACTGCCGAGGTGGCGCTAGAATCTAAGGTTGTGAAAATTGAGGTGTTTATTGACAGCGGGGCAGGGGTGAACTTGATTGATGCTCAGTTTGTCCGTATGCATGGATTGTCACCAAGTTCTTTGGATAAGAGGATTGCTGTGTTCGCCATTGATTCTGCACCTCTCTCTCAGAAGTGTTTGTCTCAGATGGTGCATGATATCAAATTAAGAGTGGGTGAATTTCATCAGGAGCTTATTTCATGTTTTGTGTTGGAAGGTCTTCCTGCTCCTGTGGTTCTGGGTTTACCGTGGTTAAGCAAACATAATCCGTCCATTGACTGGCATACTAGACAAATTGTGGATTGGGGCGATTATTGTGTTGACAATTGCCTTAATACATCTTTTTCTGCTTTAACCACTAAGACTCTTCCTTCTTTTATATCGGATTTCTCTGATGTATTTTCTGAAGGTGGATGTCAGGATTTACCCCCTCACCGGGAATACGATTGTCCTATCAATCTTATCCCTGGAACAAGATTGCCTAAATCTAGGCTGTATAACCTTTCTGGACCTGAGAGAACGGCCATGAAGGAATATATTGCTGAGAGTTTGGCCAAAGGACATATTAGGCCTTCCAAATCTCCTGTGGCAGCAGGGTTCTTTTTTGTTAAAAAAAAGGACGGATCCCTTAGGCCATGTCTGGATTTCCGTGAACTCAATAGGATTACTGTCCGTGATCCGTACCCCCTTCCTTTGATTCCTGACTTGTTTAACCAGATTGTGGATGCCAAGGTGTTCTCCAAGTTGGACTTAAGGGGGGCATATAATCTGGTCAGGATCAAGGAAGGGGATGAATGGAAGACGGCCTTTAACACTCCTGAGGGCCACTTTGAGAACCTGGTCATGCCTTTTGGGTTGACCAATGCTCCTGCTGTCTTCCAGCATTTTGTTAATGACATTTTTCATCATCTTGTGGGGAGGTTTGTAGTCGTGTATTTGGATGACATACTAATCTATTCTCCAGATATTGTGACACATCAGGATCACGTGAGGCAGGTGTTGCAAATCTTAAGAGATAACAAGTTGTATGCAAAATTGGAGAAATGTGCTTTTGCTGTACATGAGGTGCAATTCTTAGGATACCTGCTTTCATCTTCAGGTTTTCGTATGGATCCAGAGAAGGTCTGTGCTGTTCTGAACTGGGACCGACCTGAAAATCTGAAGGCTCTTATGCGATTTTTGGGGTTCACCAACTATTACCGAAAATTTATTAAGAACTATTCGACGATAGTTAAACCCTTAACTGACATGACTAAGAAAGGGACGGATGTCTCTGTGTGGTCTGATGCAGCGTTGCAAGCCTTCTCCGCTGTTAAGGAGTGCTTTTCCTCTGCCCCTATATTGGTGCAGCCAGATGTGTCACAACCTTTCATTGTGGAGGTTGACGCATCCGATGTGGGGGTAGGAGCTGTGTTATCACAGGGCCCGTCACCTGGTAAATGGCGCCCATGTGCTTTTTTTTCGAAGAAACTCTCTGTGGCGGAGAGAAATTATGATGTGGGTAACCGAGAGTTACTGGCCATTAAGTTGGCTTTTGAGGAATGGCGTCATTGGTTGGAAGGGGCGAACCATCCAATCACGGTATTCACTGATCACAAAAATCTGGCTTACCTGGAGTCGGCTAGACGACTTAATCCGAGGCAGGCCAGATGGTCTTTGTTCTTCACCAGATTCAATTTCATTGTCACATACCGTCCTGGGGTTAAGAATGTGAAGGCGGATGCCTTGTCACGTAGTTTTCCCGGGGGTGGTGATTTTGAAGATCCTAGCCCTATACTGTCTGAAGGAGTGGTGATATCCGCTCTTTACCCTGATCTTGAGGCTAAAGTGCTTGAGGCCCAGGGAGATGCGCCGGAGTCTTGCCCTCCCGGGAAGTTGTTTGTTCCTTCTGATTTGCGTTATAAGGTTTTTGAGGAGCATCATTCTTCGGTGCTTGCGGGACACCCTGGGAGTAAATCCACTGTCGACCTCATCTCTCGTAGATTCTGGTGGCCAGGTCTGCGTAAGTGTGTTGAGGAATATGTGTCAGCCTGTAGTGTCTGCGCACGCTCTAAGGTGACACATACTCGTCCCTCTGGACCCCTACTTCCATTACCCATCCCGTCCAGACCATGGACTCACCTATCCATGGACTTCATCACTGATCTGCCTGAGTCGTCTGGTAAGACAGTTATTCTGGTGGTTGTAGATCGTTTTAGTAAAATGGCGCACTTTATTGCATTACCCGATCTCCCCAATGCTAAAACTCTTGCACAAGTGTTTGTTGACAATATTGTGAAACTTCATGGCATTCCCACTGACGTTGTCTCTGATCGTGGGACTCAGTTTGTGTCCAGATTCTGGAGGGCGTTCTGTACTTGGCTCGGGGTACAACTGTCTTTCTCCTCTGCCTTTCATCCCCAGACGAATGGACAGACTGAGCGTACCAATCAGAATCTGGAGACTTATTTGAGATGCTTTGTCTCTGAGAACCAGGAGGAGTGGTCCTCGTTTTTGTCTCTGGCTGAGTTTGCCATAAATAATCGCAGACAGGACTCCACTGGTAAGTCACCATTTTTTGGTGCATATGGATTTCACCCGCAGTTTGGCACATTTTGTGGTTCTGATACTTCTGGTATTCCTGAGGAAGAACGTTTTTCGTCATCATTGTCTTCCATATGGCGAAAAATTCAAAGTAACTTGATAAATATGGGTAACAAGTACAAACGTGTGGCTGACAGGAGACGCATGAATGGTCCGGACCTAAATGTGGGTGATTCTGTGTGGCTGTCTACTAGGAACATTAAGTTGAAAGTTCCTTCATGGAAGTTGGGTCCAAGATTTATTGGCCCATATAAAATCACGGCCATTATTAATCCTGTAGCATTTCGTCTTGAACTTCCGCAGGCCCTGAAAATCCATAATGTGTTTCACAGATGTTTGTTGAAGAGGTATGTTGAACCTCTGGAGCCATCTCCCTTGCCACCTGCGCCTGTCTTGGTGGATGGTAATTTGGAATTTCAGATTGTCAAGATCATTGATTCTCGAGTTCTTCGTGGGACCCTTCAATATCTGGTTCATTGGAAGGGTTATGGTCCTGAGGAGAGGTCATGGGTACCGGCATCTGACGTGAATGCCAGTCGTTTGGTAAAAGCCTTTCACAGATGTCACCCTGATAAAGTTGGTCCTGGGTGCCCGGAGGTCACCCGTAAAAGGGGGGTAATGTCACGAGTGGTCTTGCGTCTGGAATCAGACGTTCTGCGCGGCTTTCTAAGTGACAGGTTTGACAGGCTATTCCCTGTGGTTTGGGTGCTGTTCTCCACACCCTTTCCCTCAGCTGTTGCCGCTGGGCAATTAGCTGTCTCCTACTTACCTCTTCCTCTCCCAGTATCCCTTGCGGTTTATATCTGCTTCATACCTGGTTGAGAGTGGTGTGGATCTCGGCTGAGATCCTGTTGCTGAGTTCTACTTAAAGTTAAGTGTTTTCCCTTCCTTTGGTTATTCCTGTTTGAGTCTCCTGTTCCTCCTTACGCTTGGAGGAACAGGTTACTCTTTTGTGTCATTAGACTGCAGGGTGTTCTAGGGTCTATTCAGATTAGGTTCCTGTGTATGAGCTTTCCTACCACCCGGGTTAGTTCATACTGGTAGCCAGCTAGGGCCTAGTCTTAGGGTCCCCTGCAGGAGGTGACCAGTTCCCTGGTTTTGTCTGTTCCCATCCCTCATACGCTCGGTGTGGCTTTTCCCCCCACACCCGAGCGTGACAACATGTGACTGATGAATGTGATGTCATTGGCCTAGGAAGAGACAACACTCACCAGAGCGCCATAGCCACTTCAAACATCAATAATATACTCCTTGAAAAAATCCTTTAATTTTCTTGTTTGTAAATTCTGGGTATTTAAAGGGGTTGACCACTTTCTGGTCAGTGGTGACCAATGTGTTTATAAGATGACTATATGACACTAATATGGTATTTGTTAAAATTCTGTGCCATTTTCTAAATTTCATAAGGTATTTTCCCTTGTTGGCCAAGTCTTTTTTGCTGTCCGCCTATAGTTCCTGTCCCTAAGATGGCCTCTGATGGAGGATCATGTGACCAGCCACATCACACTGCACCTGCCATCTCCATTTGCACTGTGAGTTTAGCATCGCTGCAATGTGTTAGAATGTAGGAGGCTGAGTGCTGTGTCTGGTCAGACGACCCTCCATCAGCAGCCATCTTATGGACAGGAACTCTAGGCAGACAGTGCAGAATATTTGCCCAACAACCTAGCTACTGTCTTTATAGGTTAACAAATAATGTCACCTGTGTATTTATCCCAGGTACTCTTACACTGTGACTTCATAATATTTCTATGTAAATTATGTATTGTATTTCATGCACTGTGCCTGGTTGTCCAGAAGGTGGCAGTGAAAGAGAGAGATAGAGAGAGAGAGAGATCTTTAGATAGAATGGAACTTACCATTCCATTCTCCACCCATTTGGGCAGAAGTGGGCTAGTCTTGCTTCCTACCAAGGGAAGAGTTGCACGAAACTATAGTTAATCTAAAGTGGAATTGAACACAAGAGATGGCACAGTGAGGGGAAAGACCCCACCTCCTGCAGAAGGAGTCTCCCAAGGGAAGCAGCTCACAGAGCACCATGACTTGCAGTTTATAGACTGAGTATTACAAGGGGGTCAACAGCCAAAGGCACCCCACTCAAAGGTACTAAAACTGTCCGAAAGTCCAGCTACCAGACCAAAGCTTGAGTTTAACAAAGCAGAGCGAGAAAAGTATCCAAATTTGCTTGCCAGTTTACCCCAAAACATGCTGGAGCCAAGAGAAAAATCAAGTGTTGTCTGGATGCAAGTTTATTCAAGTAAAGGGTTGAACTTTATAAAGTTTGAACTCAACTTATTCGCCACCTCCTACAACTCTCCCCTTTATTGCTACGGAGCCTAACCCTGGGGAGCTACGATATCCAGGTAGGAGCACTGTGACATAAACAAAAATACTAAGGCTGCATCACCACTCAGCATTTCTTAAAACCTGAGACACAATTGGCCCTGTGGGGCGGCATGTTGCAGGGACAGTCCCTGAAAATTTGTGACTGTTGGCCACTATGGATTTGCTGGAAGCAGAACTCTGATTGCTTGCCATGACCATGACTCTGATTGCTTGTGCAGATTATGCACAGAAAAGCCACAGTAAATACATCATACTGTACAATGCCAGCTACTTAAAAAAAATAATTTCTGATGTGAACACAAGCCAAACACAGGTAGATGCTATGGCCCAATCAACTGGAGGCGCATTCTGGTTATCAAGCTGAGACAAAGGGCCTGTATACACCTGGAGTCTACCCTGCATGCTGCATAAATTACAATCTGTTGTGTGGGATGTTATTCATTTCAACCAATTCATGTGCAAAATCCACATGTCAACATCTTTCACTATATAGAAAGGTTTTTGATTCTCTGACACAATATGTTGTTCTGGGGTGTCCAGAGAAGTCCCCCCTCCCCTCTTCATTATGTAGGCAAATACAGAAGACAAAATATAGATAAATTCCCTTCCACTATTCCCTTCTATCTCTTCCCCCCTCCCCTCAAGCACTACACTAATGTATGTATATAGCTATACTCAACCAGGTTGCATGAGTCATTGAATGTGCATCCATGGAGTGAGGAATTTCATCACAATGCAGTAGGCATTAAACAAAGGATGCCAACACACTCATGTATACCATGTTTACAATAAGATACATCAGCTATAGGTATAGTTGTTCCCCATAATGTAACCTAATAGAGACATATGAGATCATTGCAGTAGGGTGCAGTAGGTTCACAGTTATCAACTGTGTTGGCGCATGGGAGGAGGGACTAGATGAGGAGGGGAAATCTACACCTGAAGGAAGGTAAGTAGCCGCCCTCGGGAGGGTGCGGCATTCACCTTTGGCTGACACCTATTGGTGGCCACATGAGGAGGAGTTGAAGGAGAGGGTTTAAAAGGACCCCAAGACTACGGGCGCACGCCAGTACCTTTTCTTTCCCTTGACAAAGCCGCATAGCGGCGAAACATGTCGGGAGTGGGTGCGCAGTGATTTTAGACACGGGTGGTGTCTCTCTAATTACAATGGTGGAGTGTGAATGAGTGCTTGGTAGTTGTGTGTGCCATTAGCTAGCAATAGTGCAGCCATCCTAAGGCCTGCACAGTTCAGAATGATACAGCATGGTTGTGTGACAATACAATTTAAGCTTTAGTGCAGCCCATCAAGGTCTGCACAGGGAGAAATAGGTGTGCATCCCCCTTTCATAGGGGGTGATTGCAAGTTCTCCTATTTACCGATGTTCTATAAGGTAGTAAGAATAAAGTATCCTACCAGATATATGTAATCAAGCAGGAGCTATCAATAGGTGGCCTTGATCATATTTAGCAATACAATTAAATAGGATCTTATCAACGTATGCCTAACTTACTCACCCCTTAGTGTTGAGAATACGTCATAGCGGGCTTGAGGACAGGGGCTGCATTCTCCGTGGCCCCCCCCCTCCCCCTCCTTCACACATGCTATAAGTGCCAAACAAATGCTATATACATCCTAGTGGACACAGTGCGCCTCACAATATGGGCACAACACCCACAATAAATGGTCATACATGAGAGACTACCTTCTGTTGAGAATTTTAAGATTTGGTGTCAGTTTTTTTAGAGAGTAATAAATTAAAGGTTAATTTTTATGACAACATTGGAACCCATAGTGGGGGTCATTTTTGGGCTAAAGCCCATCTGATGTACGTACCTAGTAAACCCCTGAGGTTCCAGTGATGGGGAATTGTTGTTGTGATTCTCTACTATCTTCCATTAAAAGGGTTGTACCACAAAAATATCCTATATTTTTCAAACCAGCACCTGAATCTTACACTTTTGTAATTGTATGTAATTAAAAATTTTGTCTAGCCACTAGGTTAATCAATAAAATGTATCTGTATAGCGCCACCTGCTGTTTGTTCTTTTTCTTATTTCTCCGTCCACCTCTTCAATGTGGTCACACATGCTCAATTCCATCTTTCAGCAGCCATCAGCTGCATCTACTGTTAGAAGATGTGGGAGAGCTGAAGCAGAAAGGACTGACTCCCTGAGAAAGGACAAGTCCCCTGAGCTGCCAGCTTGAAATAAATCTATCAGAGCAATTGAAGCAATGAATGAGGAGATCTCTGGATCCATGTGAGGTACAGGACTGGTTCTGGCTTTGTTAGAAAAGTATTGTCATGTACTATATGATGTCTGATTTTAATTTTTTATTATAATCATGGGATAACCCCTTTAAGGTTTATATGTTTTTGTAAAATCTGCATCTTTATAAAATCTAAATTTGTTGAGTAATTTAGCATCATGGACTTAAAATATCTGGTGAAAACTGTGGGTTTATTTACTTTTCCATGGAAACTGAAACTCAATAGTCCCAGAGAAAACATTGTTAATCTGGTTTATAAACTGTCCCAAACAAACACAGCAGGGAACATTTCTTCTTTTCCATCAATGTGAAGGCTCACGGTGGAGGAGATGTACTAAAACTAGTGCAGAGGGTAAATGGAGCAGTTGCCAGAAGCAACCAATCAGATCACAGCTCTTATTTATATATTTCACAGACTGAAAAATGAAAGTAGCAACATGATTGGTTGAAGTGAAAGTAACTCTTACTTTAAATACCTCCCCTTATAGGTTCATTTTCACCAGGGCTATATTAGGATAAAAAAATATCTGTGGCACACAAACCCCGGCAGCCCATATATGATGTTGCCGTACACCTGCCCCAATGCTGCTGACAGCAGCACTGTTACCCTTAATCACCCCTTCTCCACTGGCAGCAGCATTGTTACCACTAAACACACCTCCTACACTGGCAGCAGCATTGTTACCCCTAAGCACACCTGGAAGCTTTATATATTGTTATGTGCTGAGCTCCCTCTAGTGGTGGCTGCAGGCAAACCATTTTATAACAGACTGTGAAGAAGTACTCCAGCACAATGAAGAATAATATTGATAATTCTTTATTGATCACACGGCCAAAAGAAGTTGTGATGTTTCGGCCAAACGTGGCCTTCATCAAACCGACACGTTTCGCCAGGACAGGCTTCCTCAACGGTGACAGGACAAAGCTTCCTCTTTGTCCTGTCACCGTTGAGGAAGCCTGTCCTGGCGAAACGTGTCGGTTTGATGAAGGCCACGTTTGGCCGAAACGTTACAACTTCTTTTGGCCGTGTGATCAATAAAGAATTATCAATATTATTCTTCATTGTGCTGGAGTACTTCTTCATTGTTACTACGGGGTGGAAACCCGACTCCAAGCGCATCACAGCGGAGTGCCACAAAGTTTCTATATATTATAACAGACTGTGCAAGGGAAGCAGGAGATTTATGGCTGTATGGGGGTGGGAGATTTATCAATGTATTTAGACCAGTTGTCTGGTGCAAAGAAATATGGTTTCAGAATGAGCGTAATATTTATAAGAACCTGTTCCACTTTTTCCTAGAAATAGAAGTTGGGTAAAGTTGGTGAGGCAGCATGCAACTTGTTTAATTGAAAAATTCCTCCAAGTCTTCCAAATATGCCAGAAATCTCACAGGGAGGGCAACATTTGGTAATATTTGCTATGGGGCCCAAAATGAAAGGACTGTCCTGATAAGATTTGGACTGTTGGCAAGTATGTATCCTTGATACAGTGTAGAAAACAAGTGGGTCTATATTCTCCTGGTTGTACATACCCCCATGTACTCCCCCCTTCCCCCATGCAGACCTTGAAATGCTCACCACTTATTTGGCCTCCAAGTCCTTGTAGGACAGAAGAACAAGATGCCTTTTGTGTTAATTTATTGCCAATACAGAAGAGAAGCCTAGTTGGTGTCTAGGGAACTAGGACCAATGGGTGATCAAATTGTGACCAGTCTGAGCATAGGACTCCCCCATCCACAAACTGCATATCATCTGCTTCTATGTTCTGTATGTCTTTAGAACCTTTATAAGGAAGGAAAGAACAGCTCCAAGGTCTAAGGAAGGTGGTGGGAAAGGGTATTAGGCCTCCTTTTATGAAGATAGCACCATTTCCGGCAGATGTGTGACCATTGTAATTTTTACAATGGCATCTCATTGATGGTTTCCGATACACAGTAATATCATTCATGGATCCTTGGAAATAATTTTCTAAGATTTGATAGAATGAGCTCCTTTCCCATTTATGATATGTTCCCCATTTTTGGGAACCGTCTGTAAGATACTTCCTTTTTTGTCTTTATTATTATAAAGAAAAATCTCTTACTGCACGTAACTGGCCTGATATTACAGCGGCTGTGGAGCCTCTTCCTCTCTCACTTCCTTCTACTTTTACATAATTCAGCTTATGTGACCTAAGTGCTCAGGAGGTTACATTACACGAGAACACGAACATCATCCAAAACATACATATACACAGCAATAAAAAGACATAAAAAAACAATAAAAAAGTAATTTGTCACGGTATCTACTAAGGAGAAACATACACAGCAAATGCACTGAACATTGTTAATACAAAATACAAATCATTTCATGACGTTGTCCACATGTAAACTAGGGGGCTAAATGAGTGGGCAGGGGATGTGGAGGTGCAGTCAATCTTTGCGCTTTAGTCAGGCCGCAGTCGTCCCAACGGCCCCCACCTAAAACAAACTAAAAATTTCATGAACTTTTATAGAGTTTACTGGACTCTGCTTGTGCTATAGGACACTAGGCAAGTAAGGCTACTTTCACACTAGCGGCAGGCCTGATCCGGCAGGTGAAAGGTGCTGCCGGATCAGGACTGCTGCAGCGACATGTGTGGAGCCGGAACCGCGCTCCGGCCCCACACATGTCACACAGTACATACATACACACAGACACACACACACATATACACAGACAAATACACATACATACTTATATGCTCCCGGCAGGTCTTCAGAGCGCCGCGCACAGATGACGATTCCACCAGGCGCCAAGCAGAGGGCGCTGTGGGGAATCGTCACCTGTGCGAGCCGTCCTGTTCCTCCTGCGCTCTGAAGACCTGCCGGGGAGCATGTAAGTATGTATGTGTATTTGTATGTGTATATGTCTGTGTATGTTTATGTGTATGTGTGTTCGTGACGGATCCGTCATGAACTCCATTGAAAGTCAAAGGAGGGCGCATCCTGTTACCATTGTGGTCACACCAGACTGATCCGTCCCCATTGACTTGCATTGGGGGTCATTCCGGATCCGTCTTGGTGCGGATGCCTGGACCGAAGAGCAAACCGCAGCATGCTGCGGCTTGTTCTCCGGTCTGAAGACGGAACGGAATGCTTTTAGGAGCCTCCGTTGTCTTCAGTTCAGTTTTGTCCCCATTGACAATGAATGGGGACAAAACTGAAGCGTTTTATTCCGGTATTGAGCCCCTATGACGGAACTCAATACCGGAATTTTAAAACACTAGTGTGAAAGTAGCCTAACACAACAAAAAAAGGAGGCGAAGTAGAGCCAAGAAAAATCAATAACAGGATTAAAGAGGGAATCTAGGTTCTAGGTTACCACGAGAGGTCTCACTATAAGCCTATGAAATCCATAGCAAGGTACTGCAGCTGTAAAATAGAAATATAATTGTCAGAAGTGTAACTTGAAGTTCCTGGGCCCCAATACAAAATGTGTGATACAGCCCCATCACCCATGTATCAATTGGGTTATTTGTGTCTGCTTATGGAGTAGAAGGACCTTTGGGTCCTTCAGCCATCAGGTTACAGGATAGGTCATCAATGTCAGCTTGGTTTAGATGCAACACCCAGCACCACCACGACCACCACCAATCAGCCACCGGCAACTATACAGTGGATGGAGCCAGAAGCATAAGGTTCCATCCACTGTTCTCTTGAATAGGAGCCAAGCAACAGTACCCCGACATGGCCACTGCACATTGGACTGGACAGAACCTTGTGCCTCTGGCCCCATCTACAGTATAGTTTCTGATGGCTGCTCAAAACAGCTGATCAGTGGAGCTGCGAGGTTTTGGACCTCCACCGTTCTGATATTCATGACCTGTCCTGAGGATAGGCAGTCAATATATAAGTCCCGAAAAACCCCTTTAATATGAAAAAAGGTTGGGGTTCTCTGACTTTAGGCAACTTTTTAAGGTAGAATGACAATGTAGACAATGATCTAATGCACTTTGTGTTTTAGTTTTTCATCATTTTCAAGGACTCTGCTTGTCCCCAGTCAAGGACATGTCCAGGATTAGTAAGGGTCTACTTCCAGAAACAGCACCACTCTTGTCCTTGAGCTGTTTCTGGTATTTCAGTTCATTCCCATCCAATGGAGAAGGTCTGCGCCTTTTCTGGCATAAATATAGTGTGAACGTCCAGCAATGATGAATAAAAATGTAATGCATTATATCTTCATCTTAAAATGACAAACAGGAACATACAGCTTACACTTTTGAAGACTCTTACTCAAGGTGAGGAAGATGCATGGAGTTAGAGATGTTCAGACTAGAAATGCTGTAAACTGGATTTTGCCGCTCATTATAAAGAGTATGCTGGATTTCACACTATTTCCTTGGAAGTTTTCCATGGCTTGCTGGTCCTCAAGAGGTCAGCGTACAGTACCTCTCTATGCATGCCTAAGGAGCCAGCGTATTGAAGAAAAGGCCCCAGACGGATGAGCTTTGCTCTTTCTATTAGGCTGGGGCTACACAGCGATCTTGGCCATGACAGTCATCATCTGACCAAAGATTGCTGTGAATCTGTGGAACTGAATGGGGCCGCAACTGCAACACCAGAATCACAAAAATCCCAACATTACTGGATTTTTTGTGATTCTGGGGTCTTGGTCATGACAACTTGTGGGTAGCACTTCGGCCCCATTCAGTTCAATGGATTCACTGCTACACAGAAATCTTTGGTTGTAAGACGTGTCAAGGTCAAGATCTCAGTGTTGCCTCAGCCTTATTGTATGCCTTTTTATTTTCTTTTATAGACAACCCCTTTTACTGATACTCTTTTGTACTGAGTAGTAATAAGGCTTCCATTCCTGTACATAGGGCCTCTGTTATACCTCCATATGCCTCCAATTTTATTGAAATTTTGGCTTGGTCCATCACATTCTGTATTTAGGGAGCTATTTTTATCTAGAAGTATGGCTCCAGGAGAAGACTACTGCTGCACATACGGCATAAGATGGATTGCCTTGGGTGGTTAACGTCAATGGGGCATTACAGCATTCAGAATGTCAGATAAATGTGTGATTTACCATAGAAACCATTCAAGGAACATTTCCTAGAACTGGAAAGATACCGTGTCTGCATTCCCAAGTACACAATTTCCTTGCGTTGACCCCCTTATGGTACTTAAAATAATCAATTCCAACACCAGTCAGAACATGTGAACGTAAATGCCATATTTCATAGAAGCAACTCTAGGAACATTTCTTGGAACTAAGATTTTACAAAACAAAAATGCAAAAAAAAAATTGCTAGAAAACCACATGTAATACACAGTATACCACAATACGTCCTTGATATTTTCAGCAGTGGAGCCGTTCCTGCTGTGCCACTATTGGAGTATGTGGGGCCTCTGCCTCAGCCAGACAAAGATAGATCATGTTTTCCCAGAATGTAAGATCCCGGCCATTGAGAAGGAATCCTCACAGGATTATTTACATCTATAGTATGCTAATTTGCCAGGAAACTTTCCAGCCTTTAGCTGTGTCTATCACTGGACAGATGATTTTTCTACTGATATGACCCCCATTGGATAGTTAGAGAACCTATGGTGTCCTTGGGATGGAGGAAGGTTAGGACCAACCTTAGGCTACTTCCACACTAGCGTTAGTACGGATCCGACGGGTCCCTTCACCCGCCGGATCTGTACTGAGTAATACAACCTTGTGGATCCGTAATTCCGGATCCGGTTGTATTAGCGTTTAAACGGATCCGGAATAACCTCTATTGAAAGTCAATGGAGGACGGATCCGTTTACAAGTGTGTCCACACCAAACGGATCCGTCCCCATTGACTTGCATTGGGGGTCATTCCGGATCCATTTAGGTGCGGATAACTAGTACGGAGAGCAAACCGCAACATGTTGCGGTTTGTTCTCCGGTCTGAAGACGGAACGGAATGCTTTCAGGAGCATTCCGTTGTCTTCAGTTCAGTTTTGTCCCCATTGACAATGAATGGGGACAAAACGGAAGCGTTTTATTCCGGTATTGAGCCCCTATGACGGAGCTCAATACCGGAATTCCATAACGCTAATGTGAAAGTAGCCTTAGTGACAAAGGGTCATTGGTGGTTAGGAGGGACATGTAATGGGTGAAAGGGCTATATCAGAGCAGACTCCGGGAGGCTGTATTGTCTTATGTCGTGGCTTGGATTGAGCCCGACAGCTCAAAATTTCATTTTGTTTTTATGATTGACGGTCTAGCTTAGGATTGGTAAAAGTCATCCTAGGTTGGGATGGACTTATTGTTGTTTATTAATATTGAAGCCCTATTTTATGACTGGGCTTATGGTTCTTATGGTGTAATATTTCACATTTAATAAAGTAGGCCGTGGCCGCTTTTAACCTCCAATCCTCAGTTGTATGTTAATTAATTCATTAAGGTATTTAATTAGGAAATTTGACCATGTGACCAATGTTCCCTGTGTTGACCTCAGTCCTACAGTTTTTTCTCACATCATGTGAAATGAGTCATACATTGTACCACATGATATATCTATTGTAGATCTTCAGCGCAGCATCCGCACTGAAAATTCACAGTTTATGAGCCACATGTGAAAATGGCCTTATTCGGTGAACTGAATCATTGGCCTTCCTTCACCAAAATTGTTCAGCAACCAGACTGTAGTCACTGCCCATAGCAACCAACAGGGCTCAGCTTACATTTCTTAAACTGCTCTGGAAAAATGAAAGCTGCGCTGTGATTGGTTGCTATGGGTGACAAGGCCAGTTTTGCTGTTAACAGGAGGACTGCTAGGATCTAAAATGATCAGGGACACAAGTCATATGTATTGATCATATGTATTGAAGACAGCATAGCACAGTAGATTTGGATACTACTTTATAATAAAACCTGTACCTATACAAAATATAAACCCTGCCCTCACCCCAAGTCATGAACATTAGTATCTATATAAGTGTAATGTGCATTTCTCACACTTTTTGCCAAATAAAACAACTATACTAAGGTCAAATATATATATCAAAATTTGTCCTTCCCTTAGTGCACTACATGGTAACAGTGCCCCATTTTCAATCACATATTACACTAATGGTGCTCCCTGTGTGTCCCACATAGTGGTAGTTCCCTCCTTTGTCCCCCACATAATAATAGTGCTCCTTGTGTGCCCTTCACATAGTAATGCCACCCTATGTATGTACTTCAAACAGTATTATCCTCCATGTGTTCCTCCCCACATATTAATGGATACTCTGTGTTCCCCACACATAAATGGCCACATAAATTCAAAATTTAAATCTAGTGATTGACAGGTAATGTCTTTTCTAATTGGAATCATTTACTTTCCCTTTACTTCTCCATTTGGCCCTGACCGCCATGACAACTTCTTCCAGTCACAAATAGTTCTTCCCTTAGTGCACCACACAGTAATAGTGCTAGCTGCTACATCTTGACATGTCTGCTTCCAACACTAGCTTAGAACAACTGACCTAGAACTTCCTGCAGCCCCTCCCTTGGTAGGAAATGGGACTAGCCCACTTCTACCCAAAGGGGGAGAATGGAATGGTAAGTTCCATTCTATCTAAAAATCTCACTGCCATATATGCTGCCACCTGCTGGCGAACCAGGGACATTACATGAACATTACAGTTACATTACAAAGATTATGAATGCACAGTGACAAAGGACCAGGAATAAATAAACAGATGTCATTATAGTTAGGTTATCAAAGACAGTAGCAGGGTATAGGAATGGTAATACCACTCTGGGGTATTACAAATGTATTATACAATTTACATAAAACAACTTTACACAATCTGTATGGGCCTTGGATCATCCTCAGAGTACTGTAGTATTTAAATGCCGAAATATTGCTTCCTTTTCAACATGTCTACAGCAGACGCAAGGAGTATGTCTAACTAAAATAATATATATCAATCAATATCAATCAATAAAAATCCTGATTCTTGAGTTGTCCTCTTCTGTCAAGTTCTTAAAGAATTGGAATTGTGACCTTCTTTTATAATGATTTTATAATGATGTTGTTCAGAATTATAATTTGTTTAGTTAGCCCTCTATGCCATGATTGATGCAAAAATAAAAATCAGACATCCCATGGATCCAGAGATCTCTTCAGTTGTTCTGGTAGATTCTGGTAGATTCTCTTCAGGCTGGTAGCTCAGAGGTCCTGTCCTTTCTAGTGTAGCTCTTTCACTGTAACCGTTGTAGCAGAAGATAGGGCTGGTGACAGTTGAAGATTTAAACTGAGCATGTGCGACCACCAAAGTGAGGTGGACAAGAAATAAGGAAAAGATCAAACAACAGGTGGCGGTATTCAGATACATTTTACTGAATAGCTCAGTGGCTATGCTAAATTTGTATTAGTGGTATGCTCTGTTACATT
Source organism: Rhinella marina (assembly GCA_900303285.1). Classification (NCBI taxonomy): domain Eukaryota; kingdom Metazoa; phylum Chordata; class Amphibia; order Anura; family Bufonidae; genus Rhinella; species Rhinella marina. The sequence continues at coordinate 60,929 of ONZH01027531.1, forward strand.
CTGTCCTCTTCTAGAAGCATTGCACGTAGAACAGAATACCTAAATACATACATGTGTGATGGATTCATGTGTTGTGATCGACTTCCACTGGGGCATGGTGTGGCAGTTTCCCCTTTAACCAAATTAATTTTGTCTATGGTACTAAAAATGATCAGTTCCAAAATCTGTCGTAGGAGTTATCCTTTATGTAAACAGCATTTTTCATACAAGCAACTCCAGGAACAATTCCTAGAAGACACAAAAATGCAATAAAAGTCTTATAAAACCGTGTGCATTTAAAGGTGCTCGGCTATTTTCGGAACTCACAAAGCAGTGAGCGGAACAGGTCCCAGACTTGGGACCAGTCCTATCGATAGGCCATAAACGTCCAGATGCTTTACCAGACTGCATGCAGGTTATTTTCTGGTACTTACTGTTGAGCGAATCGAAGTATCTGAAGTGGACTTTGATCCGAATTTCAGGAAAAATTCAATTCACCACAAAGCCGAATTTAATTTTGCTTCATGGTAACGAATCAATTTTTCCTAAAATGGTGGCTGAAAGTAAAAAAAAAAATATACTCACTTTGTCCACTTGATCGCGGAGAGGACGTCCGCTCCTGTCTACATTGAAGAAAACCCGCCGAAGGACCTGCGGTGAGCTTCAAGACGTCTCCATGTGATCACACTGGCTGAGCGCAGTGACATCATCAGTGATGACATCACAGCACACGGCCAGCGTGATCACGTGGTGACATCATCACGCACGCCACAGGTCCTTTGGAGGGTTTTCCTCAATCAAGACGGTAGCAGATGGCTTCTTCGGAATCAAGTGGATGTGGTGAGTATAATTTTTGTTTTTAACACCAGATTAATCCCTGAGGCGATGAACATGACTCTGAGATGCCGCGTTCAGCGATGAATGCGGCATTTGATGGGTTAAATGGCGAGGGGTGGCGCGATTGCCATTCCCCGTCATTGCACCTGCTCCATACTATGGAAAATGATTTGTTACAAATAAAAATTTCTTGACGAAGGTCGGTGAAGCTGCCGAATCGAATTTTTCAAAACTTCGCTCATTTCTACTGGTGCTGTTCCTGCCGTACCATAGCTGGTTCATGTGAACATACACTAATACTCACCATTAGGGATCATGCACACAAACGTATTTTCTTTCCGTTTCTGTATGTCCGTTTGTCTGTTCTGCAAGAAAATAGAACATTTCCTATCCGCATTACGGACAAGGATAGGACTGCTCTATTAGGGGCCAGCTGTTCCGTTCCGCAAAATACGGAATGCACACGGACGTAAAATACATGCGGTCATGTGCATGAGCCCTTATTGTGAGACTTGCTGCTGTGAAAACAGATACAAATCCATTGAACTATAAATAAGCACAGGAGACCGGCATTCACCATGAGTCTGTAGATGCAGAAGCTTTACAAATAGATCCATTGTGAAGTATTAGAGCCCCACCTAGTGGGAAAATTCTTAATTGCTAGAGAATAAGGGGGAGATTCGTGAAACCGATCTAAAGCAAAACCCAGAAGCATCTAATTACAGTGCAGCTCCCATTTGTAAAAGGCACTGCGCTGCGTTGTGATTTTTCTCTTGCAGCGGGGGTTTCGTCAGGAGTCTCCTTTGCAGATTCTAGCAAAAAATGTTGGACAAAATATCATATGGATAAGATGGAAACCCAGCGGACCCCATTATAGTCAATGGGGTCTGTCAGGCGATACTGGGGTCCATTATAGGAGGGATGTAGCCATTTTTTTCCTAGATTGAAGCAGTGAACAAAAACACAGATGTGAACCTGGCCTTAGATAGTTTTGTAAATCAGTCAAATAAATAAAAGTAAATAAAGTCAAATAAATATCTCAATTTTTGATGTGATCTGCCAAACCGTTCAGTCATTGTTAGGCAGAGGCTAGACAGCAACATGAAGATTGTGGTGTTGCCTTCAGATAAAGCATCTAAGGATTTCGATCGGGTCAAGAGAGTTTTCCACCACAGGCTACAATGCAAGTCGCCCCTTGTGATATTTCGACAATTTTGTTGTGCTAACCACATCTATTAAAATAATTGCACGTCAGCAAGTTGCAGAAATGTTTCTGGCTTTGCGGAGAATTGCCGTCACACTGCATCTTCACAGCGCAGACATGTTCTGTGCAGAAATCGACCTGCGGTGCAGTTTTTGAAGTCCGCAGCATCTCAGCTCTCTGTGCGAATTTTCATTGCAGATTTCGTTCTTTGCAGTGAAACACGTGTATTTTGGTGCTGATTCGACATTGGACATGCAGAGAAGCCAGTGTAACAGGCCAGACTATATCTGAGGTTAAAGTGACTCAGGCCAATTCATACCCCTCAGGCCCTAGTAGCACTGATTGATATACACAAAAATTACTTTATTTTTCAACATTTTATTGGGGATTCAGCTTTGTCTGGTAAGTTAAGTGAGAAAGCTAACTGACTTAAAGGGGTTGTCTCACTTTAGTATGTGGCATTTATCATGTAGAAAAAGTTAATACAAGGCACTTACTAATGTATTGCTATTATACATATTGCTTCCTTTGCTGGCTGGATTCATTTATCCATCACATTATACCCTGCTCGTTTCCATGGTTACAATCACCCTGCAATCCATCAGTGCTGGTCGTGCTTGCACACTATAGTAAAAAGCACCAGCCTATGTGAGCTCCCACGGTCCCGGCCACCAGAGAGGCTGACGCTTTTTCCTATAGTTTGCAAGCACGACCACCACTGATGGATTGCAGGGTGATCTGTAACCATGGAAACGAGCAGTGTATAATGTGATGGAAAATGAATCCAGCCAGCAAAGGAGGCAATATGGACAATCACAATACATTAGTAAGTGACTTGTATTAACTTTCTCTACATGATACATGCAACTTACTGAAGTGAGACAACCCCTTTAAATCTTAAAACTCTAAACCTACAGGGGGACATTTACTAAGGATGTTGCACCAGAATTATGGGGTAAAATGCGCCAAAAAGAATGGCATTTTACTTTGCACCAAATATATCAACTGTTTTCTCCAGAATTTTCACCATAAAGAATTAATCACGCCGGAAATAAATTATAATTGTCAAAGTGGGCGAGGCTATCAAATTGGCGCATATTACTTCTCATTTATCATCCTCTTATCGGCAGAAATGGCTCAAATTGTTCCTGACAGTTAAGACAGCTTATGTGGTGGTGTTTTGTATAAAAACTCACATTTATGGCATAAAGATACGACTTTTTGTCAAAAAACCAACTCATCGTGGAAACAAGTCATAGGTAAGTATTAAAACAGGATACGTTTATTTTTATCTAATATAAATGAGCTAAACAACAAGGATTTGTCTGTAAATTGACATTCAATAAAAACAAAACAATAACAAAAATGTCCCGGGTGTGAGACAAAAGTCGCAATTTATAAATGGAAATGTCTACTGTGACAAGATATGCTTCAAAAGTCGCAAGTGCAGTCTGGCAGGGGTTGGCTGAAATGGCGCATTTTGGTTTAAAAAAAGTCACATTTTTTGCTATTGGTGTTAAAATCTCGCAAATAGAGAGAAATAGGCGGATAATCAGGTTTATATTTTTAAAAAAGTCACAATTTCAAAGTGGTGTGTATCTTTTGATATATGAGGTGAAATAAATCAGCACTTTTGATTTGTAATGTTAGTATTTTTTGGCGCAAATTACACCACTATTAACCCTTTCTACCCCGGAGGTTTTTTCGGTTTTACGTTTTCGTTTTGCGCTCCCTGCCTTGATACAGCCATAACTGTTTTATTTTTCTGTTCACACAGCTGTATGAGGGCTTGTTTTTTGCGGGACAAGTTGTACTTTCCAACGCCACCATTTAATATTGCATATGGTGTAGTGGGAAGCGGGAAAAAATTCCAAATCAGGTGAAATTGCAAAAAAAACGCAATTCCACCACCGTTTTACGGGTTTTTTATTTACGCCGTTCGATGTGCATTAAAACTGACCAGTTACTTTCATTCTACTAGTCAGTACGAATCTGGCTACACCTAATATATATATAGTTTTTCTTGCGTTTTGATAGTGATAAAAAAAATTATAAAGTTGGACATTTTTTTATTTATTTATTTTTTATTTGTTGACCACTATAACTTTTTGGTATTTATGTGTACGGAGCTGTATGGGGGCTTATTTTTTGCGGGGCGATCTGAAGTTTTTATTGATACCATTCTGGGGTGTGTATGACTTTTTGATCGCTTTTTATTTAATAAAAAAAAAGCACCAAAAAATGGCGAATCGGCCATTTTGACGCTTTTTTCCGTTTCGCTGTTTTCCATATGGGAAATAATTTTTTATATTTTTATAATATGGGCGTTTTCGCATGCGGCGATACCCATAATGTGTATTTTTTTTATTTTTTTAATACTTTTATTTTTATTTTCGGGAAAGGGGGGTGATTTGAACTTTTACGTTTTTTTATATATTTTTTTTAAAACAACTTTATTTTTTTATTACACTTTTTTATAGTTCCCATAGGGAACTATAACTAGCAATCATTTGATTGCTTATATCATAGACTCCAATGCACTTGCATTGGAGTCTATGATGATTTTAGTGCTTTCCTATGGATCCTATTTCAGGCAAGGGCATAGGAAAGCCTATGCAGCAGCCTCCTGTCATTTACTATGACAGGGGCTGCTGCAGGCACGCTCCGGCTCCTCCGATCGCCACGCGGGTGAGTCGCAGCAACGGTTTTCCGCCTTCGGGTGCCGTGGTCAGGCTTGACAGGTACATTCACTTAGTAAGTACACTGCTTGCATCTGTCCATGTGAATGAGACATCATGATGTGCCCCCTCACAGTTATACCCAAATTTGTCCCCCTCACAGTAGTTATGTCCAGATATGTGTCCCCTTACAGAAGATATGCCCAGATAGTTGCCACCTCACAGTAGTTATACCCAGATATGTACCCCCTCACAGTAGATATGCCCAGATATGCCCCCTCACAGTAGTTATGCTCTGATATGTGCCGCCTCACAATAGTTATGCCTTGATATGTGCCCCCTCACAGTAGTTACAACTACATATGTGCCCCTCACAGTAGTTACGTCCTGATATGTGCCCCCCACAGTAATTATGGCCAGATATGTGCCCCCTCACAGTAGTTACGTCCTGATATGTGCCCCCCACAGTAGTTATGGCCAGATATGTGCCCTCTCACAGTAGATATGCCCAGATATGTGCCCCTCACAGTAGATATGCCCAGATATGTGCTCCCTCACAATAGCGATGTCCAGATTTGTCCCCTCACAGTAATATGCCCAGCTATGTGCCCCCTCACAGTAGTTCTGCCCTTTTATGAGCCCAGTCACACAGTAGTTATACCCAGTTATGTTCCCCCCTAACAGTAGTTATGCCCAGTTATCTGCCCCCTCACAGTATTATACCCAGATGTGCCCTTTCACAATAATATGCCCAGTTGTGCCCCTTCACTGTAATATACCCAGCTGTGCCCCCTCACAGTAATATGCCCAGCTTTGCCCCTTGACAGTAATATGCCCAGCTGTGCCCTCTTCACAGGCAGTAAAAATATATATATATGTAAACTCAACCTACTCACCTAGTTCCCCAGCAACAGCAGCAGGATACACAGAGCTCCAGGCCGGCCCTGCCCTCTGACCAGACCTGCAGTGTGGAGCAGCGTCAGGGGGGAAAAATGATGGAGCAGAGAGCGGACAGACAGCTCTTGCTTCATCATTACAGGCAGCTGTATATGCTTCCTATGGAAGTAGAGACAGCTGTCTGAAAGCTGGACATACCTCCCCCGTTCAACCGCATCCTAACTGAACGGATGCATCCTGATGTGCAAAATCAAAACGGATCCGTTTAATTCTGGTATTGAGATCATCTGCCGGATCTCAATACTGGAATTAACAACGCAAGTGTGAAAGTAGCCTTAGGCTCCCATCCCCCTTACTGCAGGAGAACACAGTGAGATCACAAAAATAACAGTGTGACAGCCCTGATAAAGGCTCCTATAGCTGGTTCTGCTAATACATTAGAGCAGAATAGGATACCCAGTGCTACTGAACATGTGCTAGTGCCGTCCTATTCTGCTCTATGCAGAGAGGAGGCTGGGCTGTGAGCTACTGCGCATGCTCCATCCAGAATGCTCAAAGAGAACCCGGCTATCCTCCGTGTGTAATGTCCAGTCACAGCAGCGCAAGTGCGGCCACCCCTACTGAAGTGCAGCAGTGGTCTTCACCATGGGCAACTGTGGATATACAAGGAGGGGAATCCTGGGTGGAAAGGTCAGGAAATCTAGAAGACAGTACATTTATGAAAAATTTATGTGTTTTGCTGATATCAATATTATTACAATGCCTATCATATTGACTAAGATGCCAAAGATGGGAATACCCCTTTAAGTCTCTTCTTATTCTGGCCTTACAGGGGTTATCTAATTCTAAAAATGCCACCCATGATGCAAGGGGTTGGTCACCATCGTGGCTATTGGCTATTAGTTGGGCAGAGTGCCAAAACAGTGTACATCGGTATACCACATTGAAAACCCGAGATGGAATACATGCCTCCTAACAGTCCTGGATTTCAGCAGCTGTCCCACTTTCAACTGTCTCTGCATCCTGAGGACGCAGAGACAGTTGCGTGCAGTGGTGAAGCAGGAAGCCGTCAGCTCTCTGATCCACCATTCACCCGGCCAGTGCTCTACCAGCAGCGGGCCCTATGAGGTGACCTCATCAGGCCTGCAGGGCTGATTAAGACAGCCGGCAGGCGGAGGAATGATGATCATCCCCCAGCCTGTGTGATCTTGTGCTCAGCACAGCAGGCGCGGTGATGTCACTTCTTCAGGCCTGCTGCGGGGAAAGCCGGATACGCATCATTCACTGGAGGAACGTGGCTAGGTGACTGCTATTTTTTTTTTTTCATTAATAGTACAGCTTCATGATCGCGAGGGAGAAATCGTATTATGTGGGAGGGCACAAAGGGCACTTTAATGTGTGTGGGTACAATGGGACATTCTACTCTGTGGGAGCACAAAGGGGCATTCTATTGTTTGTATGGGGGCACAACGGCTGCATAATGGGACATTTTACTATGTGGAGGCACAAAATGGGCATAACTACTGTGTGGGGGCACTAAAGGGTTATAACTATGGTGTGGGGACACTAAAGGGGTATAATTAGGTTTCATTCACACGACCGTATTTTGTTTCCGTGTCCTTTCCGGGTTTTTTTGTGGACTGTATGCGGAACCATTTATTTCAATGGGTCCCCCCAAAAAAACGGAAGGTACTCCATGTGCATTCCGTTTCCGTATGTCCGTATTTCCGTTCCGCAAAAAAGATAGAACATGTCCTATTCTTGTCCGTTTTGCTGACGAGGATAGGCATTGTTACAATGGATCCGCAAAAAAAACGGAAAAATGGATGCTAAACGGAACATCATCTGTTTTTTATTGCGGATCCGCAATTTGCGGACTGCAAAACACATACGGTCGTGAGAATGAAGCCTTACTGTGTAGGGGCACTAAAGGGGCATAACTACTGTGTGGGGGCACTAAGGGGGGTATAACTAATGTATGGGGGAACTAAGGGGGTATAACTACTGTGTGGGGGGCACAAAGGTCACTGGGCCTGTATAGATATGAATTGGGCTGGGCTAGAGGCATGGCATAGTTTTAAAATAAATTGCCACTGCTATCTACATATCTATAGCCTATTTCCTGGCGCTCCGCTTAAAGGGTCTTAAAGGTTATTTCTAAATGCACTTTGCAATTTACCTAAATAACCACAGACGTGCAATTCTGTACTGATTAACTCTTTACATTTAACTTTTTACAAACAATCAACCTTTAGCAGTGATCCACTGGGGCACCTGCAGCTCTCTCTCTTTTATAAGGGTACGGCCACACGTTCAGGTTTTCTGATGCAGTTTTGGAAGCCACAACCAGGAGTGAATTCAAAAAGGAGCAGAAGTCGTATCCATCCTTTATACTTTCTCTTCTTTTATGATCCACTCCAGATTTTGGCTTCCAAAACTGCATCAGAAAACCTGACAGTGTGGCCGTACCCTAAGATGTTCTGGAGCACCTGGAGTGTGTATTACTTAGTTCTGTGCCCCAGCTGCTGCAGAATGAAGCTCCCATTACTTGTATAAATGTATTCAGCTTGTGGCCTCATCTACTGTGACACCAGGGACAGATTGGCCATAGACCTTACAGGGAAATTTCTAGGTGGGCCGATGCCCAGGGATCCACCTGAGCCCTCCTCACGGCCGGCCAGTGGAAGTTTTTGGGGATGTAGTTTGTGCTGCTGGCAGTACTTTGTGATGGACTGTGGTATTTGGCTCTGTTGGGGTGGTATAATGTGACACAATATGGTATTGCAGGCCCTGCCTTCCATCAATGTGGACCCAACTACAAAACGGGGCCACTTTTAGTATTTTTTCCAGGGCCACTTTAAGTTCCCAGCCTGCTCCTGTGTGACACCACCAGATACTCCAGTTCTCATCAGCGTTTCAGAATAGTTATATGATAATGGTCACATTTTATTTTTTTTTAAAATGTAACCTTTTGGCACATTCATAGATTGCTATGTTGTTTCTGTATCTCAAAAGTTCTGGAAACAGTGAAGCTCATTGTATCAGGCTGTTAACCCCTTATTTACTTTGATGGGAACAGCGTTGCAGTAACACTAGCTCTGTCCACTACATACAATGGAAGGAGCTGTAGTTCCAGAGATGATTTCCATTTCCGGTGACAGAGCTACTGGCGAACAGCCAGTGTCAGACCCCTGCTAATCAGGTATTCATGGCCTATATTGAGGACCAGAACACCCTTCACATGGCCCATTCACACATCCACCAGAATTCTGGTGCAGACTCGGCACTTCATGATGTCCACCTTTCATTGTCTTTAATTGGAGGCTATGTTGCCCTTCTCATTTAAGGTGTCTGGACAGACAACTTAAAGACAGACTAGGGCAGCACTAAAGACGACCCATCAGAGTCGGTGACTTCACGGGGATCACTGGTAGGCGGAAGCCTCCATCTAGCAGTGTCCAAATGTAAACAAACAGCCCTTGCCCTGCGCAAAAGCTCCGATGCTCCACTCATTCATGGTGAATGAGTGCAGATCGGGTTGTGTCGGACAACCCTTTTAAACTTTTTTGAATATTTTTTTTATGTGACACTACTACTTGCCACCAGAGGGCAGCATTTTCCCATTTGCTTTTAACCAGTACCTTACATTGTAGCCACTAAAACGTTTCTTGGGACTGTTGAGAGCTCAGTTCACATTGTCACCATCAACAATATATAAAGCTGGCCAGAATCTATAATAATGCCTTATAAAGGTTCTAAATGTTTTATAGATTGTATTTTTTTTAAAAAAAGGTATGTTTTTACCGTTTTCCCTGGCATTTTTTTTAAAAAAAGAAGTCTGCTGTAAGTTATAGTTACATGATTTGCATGGTTGAAAAAAGACACAAGCCCATCGAGTTCAACCAAGGCATGGGGTTGTAAATTAAGGGAGGAGAGTGAGACCCAGACTTCTACACATTATCATAAGCATTAATGTTATTTAATTAAGAATTCATCTAAGCCCTTTAATAAAGCCACCCACTATTCCCGCTGTGACCACGTCCAGAGGTGACTATTCCACAGATTCAAAGTTCTTACAGTAAAGAATCCTTGACGCCTCTGGAGACTGAACTTTTTCTTCTCCAGTCGGAGGCAGTGCCCCCTTGTCTTTTGAGGGGATTTTACATGGAACAGCTTAACACTATATGTTTTGTATGTGTTTGTTCAGGAAATCATTTCCACCCCTTACATGTATCTTCTCAAGACTAAATTAATGTAATTCTTTTAATCCTACCTCATAAACCTTATCAGTTTAGTTGCTCTCCTTTGTACTTTTTCAGCTCCAGGGCATCATTTCTATGGACTGGTGCCCAGAACTGAACTGCTTAATGCATGAGCCTTAGAAGCAGCTGACTGACATTGTATGCCGTTATTTAATCTATGATCTACAAGGACACCCAAATCCTTCTCTACAAGTGACTCACTCAGTGCTACTCCCCATAGGAGCATAGGTGTAGATATAGGGGTCGCAGCAGCCGCAATTGTGACCTGGCCCCTTCCTCTGACGTTATCTTCTGGTTTTAACCTTGCTTCAGTGTTGACTCTGTATTTGTTCAATTGTGTCTATCTTTGCCATACCTGGTAAGTCTGTCTTCCCTCTCTCCTCTTGGGTAGGTCCCATTCACTTAGTCAGGTCAGGGACCATCGACCAGTTGGGGTCGTCATTTTCTGGCGCATCGTCCAAGTAGGTAGGGACAGTTGTGTGCGCGGGCAGCACTTTTCTCTAACATAACAGATTTATCAAGACCAACGCTTTTGACACCATTTTTTATATCTCTTGCGCTCAAGCCTCGTCATATATTAGGTGCATCATCCGGCAGTCTGTCCGCAATATTTTGTTGCATGGCATCTAAAAAGTCGCACAAGGTTTATTACTTTTTTATGCCAGAAAACTGGGGTGGGGGCATGATAAATCTCCTCCTGAGTTTTTATCACTTATTAGTTGGCTAACTTTTTGTCAGAATTTTACACCAAAATTCTGATGCAATTTTGGAGCACATTGTGACAAATTAAGCCATGCCCAATTTTTGCCAAGCCGCATCAACCTTGTTGAGCATGGCAGCAAAAGTGTTTAAAAACCAGACTGGGCGCCCTCCACCGCCTGCCTTGCCGGAGCCGCCTAGACGCTCTCCGGATCCGACCTGAGTTTGCGATCATCAAGATTTCTTGTCTCTACAGTAGCCCCTATGCCTGGAATTGAGCACTGGTGTGACAGTATGTTTAAGTTAACAGTTTTCATTGTTCATGCCTGGTTCTTTCTCTAAGCCCCTCAGGCTTAACTCACCTTTCTTGTTTTGTACATTGCTAATTGACTTTGTTGTGCTTCTCCCCAACTCCGTCGGTAACCGGGGTTGAGATAAGGCGATTTCTTAGCGCCCGACTTGGTGGTGCTGGCAAGTTGGGGAGACGTGTAGTACTATGCCTCCGCACTCCATGACTGGTATCTTATAGGTCCGCAGGCATTGAACTAGTGGAGACTCCAATGTATTAATAGATGTGGTGGTGCCTCCCTGTGGCGTTCTACGGCCGCTGGCTGCGGATAGGCGATCTCTTTTCGCCCGGCCTGCGGAGGTGGACCGCCGGGTGTTGGGATGCAGCTACCACATAGGATCATCATAACCAATATAACCCAGAGTATTAGGTCAATTACCTTCCTAACCCCATCCCTTGACACGTACCTTGATTCCCCACAAATCCGCACTAATCACTAATTGATTTCCTGTCCCCTTTTTTTCCTCTTCCCTGCCCCTCTATAAATGTTACCTATTTCTTGTTAGCGATACATTGAGCTGATTGCCGCGGCGCGGTTGCTTAATGTGTTTTCTACGCTTTGTGCGTTTCAGGACGCGATGTCGGCATGTTTGGTCCGACACGTGGCTCCTGACTGTTACTGTTTCTATGGTTCTTTACAGTCTGTTCATTCCTGGTAGACTTTCATGACTTGCACCTCAGTATTTCCGTCGAACTCCCCTGGTCTCCATTTTCTTCTTTCCTCCATCGTTATGCTTGGACGTGATTTTTTACCCTAGTCTTAGCAGTTTGTACCTACACTGACCATGTGTAGAATAATTTCTCATAACGTTAGGGGGTTTAATTCCCCTCAAAAACGTCGCAAAGCCTTCCTCCAGTATGATAGACTTAAACCAGATATTATCTGCATTCAGGAGTCGCATTTCACTCCGTCCTCCTGCCCTAGATATTTCCATAGCAGATATACTCTCCTGTCCCATGCGCCCTTCCCTTCTAAAAGTAGAGGTGTAGCTATTTTTGTCAGGAATTCTTTACCTTTTCATATAACGTCTACCACCATAGACCCGGGGGTAGATATATTATAATGGTAGGTTCCTATACAACACGCCATATGCCTGATTAACTCATATGCTCCTAATAATCAGCCTGCCTCTTTCTTTAAAACTATGGGAAACTTACTGGAACAACACCACTCCCTACCTCTTATCTGGTGTGGAGATTTCAATATGACCTTTAATGCAAAACTGGACAGGTCTTCCCCAATAGCTGATAAGTTATCCTCCAAATCAAAGAATTCTATTAGGAAAATTATGCAGGGGTTAGGCATAGCAGATTGTTGGAGAGAACACAATGGGCCCGCCCGGGGATATACATATTTCTCTCCTGTACATCACCATTACACTAGAATTGACTGGTTACTAGCTTCCACACAACTTCTACCACGCCTCTTTATGCTAGAACATTGTGCCCTGGTCGGATCATGACTGGTACAGGTGGACTTCAATCTGGACTCCCCATCTAGATGCCCTTTCACTTGGAGATTGAATGAATCATTACTTACAGACCCTTCTATTGTAGATCGTATTACCACAGCTCTTAGAGATTATTTCACCATTAATGTATCCTCGGATACTAGCCTGCTATCAAACTGGGCGCGCATAAAGCAGTCATTAGAGGGGTAATTGTGGCTGAGGCGTCTAGATTGAAGAAGGAACGCTCTAAAGTCCAGTCTGATTTGGAATCAAAATTGTCACGCCTGGAATTGGCTAACCAAAGGCAGCCCTCATTATACCTCACTTAAAGCTATAGAGCACGAAACTTCAGCTTGAGGCGGTTTTGTTGCATCGCCCTGCCCTGAAAAGGCTTGAGATGGACACAAGCCAAATTTATATAAATTGCTATAAACCTGACAAACTTTTAGCGGCTAAACTTAGATCCAGGCAGCGCTTCAATAATATCTATCACATTACGGACACAGGAGGGCGAATCACCTCTAACCCAAATAAGATCTACCAGAGATTCCATTCCTTTTATCAACAACTATACTCGCCACCTCCGACCCCCCCCCTGAAGAGACTGTCTCATTCCTTACCACTCTTCCCATTCCCACTTTACCCCAGTCTGATGGCAGGACTCTCTTAATCTTTGATGTTACGGAGGA
>ONZH01027532.1:0-61071 GCA_900303285.1 Rhinella marina
ACCTGTTAATTCTGGCCACCATCAAAAGAAGGACTTAAAACCCCGCCCCAGGTCTTGCAACGTCACTCCCCCGACTCAGTCAGGCCATGACCCCTTCCACTCCGCAGCCAATGGAGATTGAACAATTGGAGGTAAAAATCAACATCTGTCAGCTGCAGGGATGGGAGGGAGGATGACTTTCTCTCTGCAACGACACACAGAAACATTCAATGAAATAGATGAAATATACCCAGGCGAAGCCGGGTCCTTCTGCTAGTATATATATATATATTTAAAATTAAAAATAAAATTTTTACACTGTTGTTACCTCCGACTCCCATTACAAGTTACATTAGCGTAGAAGAGATTGTTATAGTCCACCGCAGTTTGTTGTATTTACCAATCACTCTCTGCTGATATACACCGCCCCCTACTACTATTTGCCGGGGGAACCCATTAAAAGCCCATATATAATTTTCACTGCCTATGTTTACAAGGTAGAATGTACTGGCTTGTTGTCCAAACAAGCTAAGCCTTTCTATTTTACTTTAAATTGTAATCGGTGAAAAGGAGTGTGTGTAATTTATTAATACTTCGGCCGGCAGACGCCGCTGTGTTCATTAATACGGGAAAATGGCTGTGGGACAATTTTTTCAGGCTTCGGCCTAAACTGACATCCCTGTCTTCTTCACACTATGTCAGGAAGGTGTTAAAGGTTTAACAAAACACTCAGAACACAGGTTTTACAAGAATATTTTAGTAATAAATAATAACTAATTAACAAATAATAAATAATGTAATAAACAAAAAAAGGAACAAAAAAAGGTTATGCGGCCTTTGCCGACGTCGGGCCATCATCTTTTGCAGCTCTTGGAGCTCCAGCTGCAGGCCGCGAATAAGCCGGGAGGCAGCATGGAGCCTGGTCCCGAAGCGGCGTAAGGCTGCATCCACTTCAAAGTCAGTTGGGATATCTGTAGGGGTGGAAACAGTAATACAATTAGTATGAATGATCGAGTAAAAATGCTTGTCCCATGAAAAACATTCTAAAATTTCAAACCAGCACCTGGATCAGAATACTTTAGCAATTGAATGATTTTTTTTTTAACTGCTCACTGAGAAGGACAGACATGGTCAGTTTGGGATTTATACTTACTGGTTACCAACAATGAGTGGTCTTCCCATGGTCCAGGGGAAAGATGCTCCCTGACGGTTGGAGCTACAATAGATAAAACATAAATTTAGCTTATATTTTGAAGACAGAAGGTCTACCCATTACACTTTTTATTTTACCTACCTTCTACCTCTAGAAGTTGGGCTTGTGGTGTTGGAAGGGCAGGTGAGGTTCTCTCTCGCTGGGGTGGAGGAGGGTGAGAGGGGCTCCTCTGTGGTGCAGCAGCTGTCAAAAATCATTAAATAATGGCATTACATTCAACTGTAATGAACAGTTGTAACTTCTGATGCTGATACATGGGAATAGTTTGGGGCTGGATGATCCCATTCCTAACCACTAGTGCTCTTATATCACTGCAGCTGCACTCCCACGTAGCTTGGATTAAAAATAAATTAAATATGTTTACTAGTGATGATCGAGCACCCGATGTTCGGGTGCTTGGGTGCTCTGGCCGAACACTAGGTGGTGCTCGAGTGCTCGGCTGAGCACCCGAGTATAATGGAAGTCAATGGGAGAAGACTAGGCACCCCTGCTCTGCAGAGGGGAGGGTGTCTGGTTGATAGGGAAACGTGAGAAAATGGTGGAAACACCACAGAAATGGTTAGGGAACAGCATGGGGAGAGTGTCTGGTTCATAGGAAAAGGTCAGAATGGCGACTTCTCCTCTTTCACTCCTTTCACTTGTAAAAGTACGTTAATTAACTGAATTCGTACGCATTAGCGTACAATGCGTAGCATTAGCATAAAAATTTGTATGCATTGGCGTACAATGCGTAGCATTAGCATACAAATTTGTACTCATTAGCGTACAATGCGTAGCATTAGCATACAAAATCATACGCATTAGCATACAATGCGTAGCATTAGCGTACAAATCAACATGGCAAACGTGCAGGGAGGAGACTCGAGCATCGCACTTGAGCACATGCAGTGTTTGGCCGAACACCGCGATGTGCCGAGCATACTGATGCTCGATCGCATATAGTGCTCGGGTGAGCATGCTCGTTCAACACCAATGTTTACACTTAATAGAAGCTGAAGGTACTGTAGGGGCCGTCCGGGCATGACACTGACTGTGTCGGTAACCCTGGTGACGACTTCCTTGGCGTTGGTCTGGAACATAAATCCGTACACAATTGTTATATGATGACTCTTTTTAATACTAACACTATTGGCACTCACTGCTGGTATATATACAATACAGTACACTCATTTTTTAACATGTTTTTACCCTTCCAATATTTTGTTACTCACCCTGCTGTATCGCTGCATGGATCTCAGTAAGCCGCTCAGGGCACTTAAACTTCAGATCGGATCATTTCCGCTGGATTTGGCCCGGGGTCCGCACAGTGTTGAAACAATGGCGCAACCCTCGGATCACCTGTGGATCACCTCCTTTTTATGCTGGTTCGGGTGGTGGTGTGTGCCATCGTAATCCTGCCGGTCCATCAGCCGGATCATGTATTTCAGCCCTGCAGAGCTAAATGCTGAGGATCGCCTGGATGCCATTTTCAAAAATTTGTTCTGCTTCTAAGGAGTGCACCGCACGGACTATCGTCGTGCGTGCCTGCATATTACGTAATCGCTAGACAATAATATGCTGAGGATTCCTACGCAATTTGTACGCTCATGCATACGTGTTCAAAGAAGTTGCGTACCTTTTAAAACTGTTCGTTATTACTGCGTGAATGTTCGCAAAACGCCACATAATAACGTATGATTTGTACGCAGATTCACCAAATAGATTAGTAGAATATGAAAAGTTCGACGAATAATCGGCAAAGCAAATTTTTAATGATTCGCTCATCTCTAGTATAAACTAACAGATTAAATGAGATTGTGGAGGCAGCTGAACAAGATGCAGGCGGCAATATATTAGACCCCCTTTTAATACAGAGGCACAGTAATTCTATGTATAAACTAACAGATTAAGTGGGATTGTGGCAATAGTTCAACAAGATGCACATGACAATTACACTCAACCTACACTGTCGCTACAGTCTCGCTTTCATCTCGCTATTCTCTCCCTAGAGTGTCTAAAAACACTCCGTATGATCTCTCTGCACTGTCCCTGCATTCTACCTATATACCTAATTCTACAATTGAAAGCTTTCTGAAATACTGCCCATGGTGCATAAGTGATTGTCACATTTTTTCCTAAGCTCAGTTCAAAGTGAAATGGTGTAGATTGTGGTTGATGAGGCTTTTTATAGGGCTATGACATCACAGGGGATAGCTATCTGTTGATTGACTTTCTGCATTGTATTTTGGGTCATATCACATGCTTCTTATTTTCACTTCACTTTGTAACACGTGCAGCCACCATTTTAGAAATAAATCTGACTTGTTACCATGAAGCATCGACTTAGCGACAAATCAAACTTTTCCTAAGTTTTGATTGAATTCTGCTTGAGCTGCTTATAATAATAATAATAATAATCTTTATTTATATAGCGCCAACATATTCCGCAGTGCTTTACAATTCAGGGGTATGCTTTAATTTGCTCAACACTATCTCTCAGCATGTAGGGACACAAAAACAAAGGGAGTCATTTCTTAGGACCAGCATTTTAGGCGCCAGTCTTAATAGCTGCTGCACTGGCGCTTGATGTGCCTAAGTTATATAGAGGCATTAGCCTCTACAGTACATAACTTTGGCACATACAACACCGGTCTAAATCTATGCCTGGTTCCTTACTGGCATAGATTTAGACCATTTTCTATGCCTAAAACAGGAGTAGAAAATTATAAATGAGATGGGTCTGCTGACCCGCTCCCCTTCCCTGCCCACCCAAGGCCCCCTTTTTCAGACCTGGTGTGAGTTGCAGATCACTGCACAAATAAACTTTGCAACGCAATCTGCTACAGATATATGTGAGAAAACAGGCATATATCTGATAATCAATGACCCCCAAAATGCCTTTAATGGGGTTGTTTGGGAATACACCATTTCTAACAGTTGCCGGCAGCCAGCCTGCCATAATTAAAGGATAATAATTACCTGCTCCCCATCGGTATGTTCCTCCTTGATAGGTCCTGTGTCTCCTTTTTCCAGTCCGGGGTTTGTAACTGCTGACCTGTCTCTTGTGCACACATCACTAGTGAAGCCAAGGGTTGGCTGAAGAGGATCAGATGACCATGCCCATGCTGGGGAGGAAGAAAATAAATCCTGAACCGGAAGATGGAGATGTGGTAGCCAGCACAGCGAACCTCAGCATGGGGAGCAGGCACATATGATCCTTTCAGTATCTGAGACAACTGTTAGAAATGATGTATTCCTGGACAACCCCTTTAAAGTGCAAAAGTAGTAAAATATACATTAAAAATCTATATAATTGTGGGATCAGTATAATCCTACAAAATTATCATTAAAAAAGCTGCAGAGGTATTAGCATAAAACTCAAATAACAGACCCCCGTTGATCAGATATATTTAAATCATGGAAAACCCTTTTAAGCACTACTGTATCTACAGTATGTATCTCCGCATTTAGAATAGATAAGGGTCCTGCAGGAGGGACCACTCAGCATTAACTCAGAACTCTGTACTAGAATATTTTCAAACTCGATAACCCCTTTAAGATGACTGATAATTTTAAATATGAATTCCCGAAAAAATAGATGCTTTGCTGAAGTTTGAAATTGACTTATGTAAAAGAAAGCCTGTATTGTATTTCCCATTGTATTTTGTAATTATCTGGTCAATTATATCGGAATGACTATAAGGCCAGAATAATCATTCAAAACAAGGAAAATTCATGCCATGTTTTCTTTGCAATTTTCCTTGGTGATACTCTGTATTTATCTCGTCCAAAAACCTTTGAACAATATGTCTGATAAATGTAAGTATAGAGTCGGGAATGTCTTGTATACTTCAAGTTCTATAAAACATATATTGGTTTTAAAATAAATGATTCTGTATTGTGTTTTTATACCTGGTCTAAAAGACAAATCTTTATGTCTGCTAATGAAAGAAAATCTCTTTGCTCTGGGAATGTCTTTGGCAGCTTGTAGACCGTTGCTTACCATCCATGTGACAACAATGTACCGAACTTAATACTGTATGACCGATTCTCTATAGTAGTATTTATTGAAGCTCATTGAATTGGGCAAAAAAAGGAAAAAAAAACAGAGAGGGTGCAACATCAGCATCTATTTTTCAGAGCCTGTCTTTCACAGATGTTTTTTTTTTTTTATCAGGGACACACAAAAATGTCATTTACACTAAGATTCTCATAAATACAGACTGAAGATTAATTCAATATTTTCAAAGCCTTTAGAAGTTTTTAAAACTTGGATTAATAATAATATAATTCAAGGTTTTCATTTTCAGGCATTTGAAACAAAAATATAGTAACTTTTCCTCTTATTATAGATTTTTAACAAAAGCGTTTTTTTTTTTAATAAATGTGTTTTGTCCATATTAACGACCACACTATTAGTTAATGCTATGACTACAGTAGAAATGAGGTTGTCTTCATTACTAACTGTAATTTATGCATTTAATTTGGTTGCTTGAGGCATTATGTATCTTATCAATATGGTATTATTATGCAGTTACTATGACTTGTTTATCTTAATGCAGAATTGTACGGACAAGATTGCTTCTGATAAGTTTATTGCTAGAAACCATTAAAAAGAAAGCACATTTTTCACATCATATTAATCAGCGTTTTCAGTGAGAAATGGCAGAGCTGGCATAGAACTGGGATAATGCAACTCTGATTTTACAAGGTAAAGCACTTAAATATGAACAATCTGGTCCTGGAGGTTGAACAAAATGATAAACAATCAAATTAGCTACAAACAGATATCGTGTGAAATCTAGTTTTTTGGGTTTCAGGTTGTCCTGACGACTTACCCTTCCATAGCTTACATCAACAGTGACTTCCTGTGGATTCAAATATGTGGATTCCACCCAGGAATATACAGTCTATTTATTTCAGCTTACTCTATCCCAAGCTTTCTATACTTCAACATTTAAAATTTAACATTTTTACATTTAAATCCTAAAATCCAAAGAAATGCCCACACAATGTCTACTTTAGGGCAGGGTCTTCATTTCAAATGACACTTGGTCAGTTGCATTCCTGACCCATATTTTATATTAGGGTCAAGGAGGAATCTGTGAAAATAAATATTGTTGGATATGGGTTTTCAC
Source organism: Rhinella marina (assembly GCA_900303285.1). Lineage (NCBI taxonomy): Eukaryota > Metazoa > Chordata > Amphibia > Anura > Bufonidae > Rhinella > Rhinella marina. The sequence goes on from ONZH01027532.1 coordinate 6,310, forward strand.
AATGTCTCCATGACAACATAGTGCCTGACACTAACCAGAAAGGGACTTTTCATTTCATCAAAGTCTCAAGGTCTCCATGACAACACTGTGTCATCACTTTGTCATCAGAGTCTCTGTTAAAGCTTTGATATTGTATGAAGCAATCATATTTTAACATAAAAGTAAAATACTGAAGGGGAAAAAAAACATTTTGAATGTACATTAAAGAGGTCATCCAAGATTAAAGTAAAAAATGAAATCCAATATTATGTAGTACATGACAATCGCTTCCTAAAACAGTTAGAACCAGCCCTGTACCTCACTTGGATCCACAGATCTCCCCATTCTTTGCTCCAATTGCTTTGCTAGATATATGTCAATCTGGCAGCTTAGGGGGCGTGTACTTCCTCAGGGAATATGAGCATGTGCTCCCATGTTAGTGAGCATGACAGAAAAAATTAGAAAAAGAAAAAACTGTTGGTGCTATACAGATAGATTTCAGTGATTAACTCAGTGGCTATGCTCAATTTTTTATTACATGCAACTACAAAAGTATTCAGCTCCTGATGCTGGTTTTAATCATGTTTGTGGTGAGTGTGTTGAGGTTTTGGAAGGGATGCAGAGAACAACAAGGACCTATGCGGAACCGCGAACATAGATTGCTCAGACCGTAGATCTAGCCTATCTCCTGGGGGCCTCAAACATTCCAACCTTTGTACTCCTGTATTGCCTTAGGTAGTAAATATTTCGCAACTAATAAAAAAATGATAGTGGCAAGTGTATTGGGAGAGTTTGCAGAGGTTACAAGATCTTGAGGAGAATAACAGCTTCAATAATGCCCTTCAGCCAAGACAGAAATGGAATCACCCAGAACTCAATGAGGGTTTTGATAGTTCGTAGTAATGTAGATAAATTTGCTGAGTATAATAACACTGGATCAGCTGTGATATTCACTCCTAATCATTTAATGGTCCCATGTGACCACTGAAATTGAGTAATTAATAGAGATGAGCGAGTAGTGAAATATTAGAAAGTTCGAAATTCGATTCGAATAGACCGCGAAATTCGACTATTCGACCGACTATCGAATCCCATTATAGTCTATGGGAAAAAAATGCTCGCCACTTGGAAATCTCAATTCGACCACTTGGAGGTCACCAAGTCCACCCTGAAACCTCAGAAAAGGATGCCAACACTGCTGGAATGCAACTGGGACAGCAGGGGAAGCATGTCTGGGTGCATATAACGCGCCCAAGTCGCACTATTACGCCACTATCACAGCCTCTCAACAATACACTCCAAAGACAATATAACCTCTCTGTAAAGTGAGACCATACAAGGAAACCTTCTTTCCTCTACATTGCCATGGACCCCAAGCCAAACTAGACAAAAAAGAAGATGAAATTCTGCACCCCTTAAAATCACGTTGCCTATAACAACCACAGATGGCATAGGCAAAGGGGAAAGCAAATAGACCCCACCCCTAATTGTCATTGTGTGTGTGTGAGATGTGGTCAGACATGTCTTCTTTAAAATGTAAAAACAACTCAAACACATGCAGAAGCCTTAAAATGCCCAAATTGTTGGCGCTTGAGATGTCAGTGACCCGACCTGGCCCAGTGTCATGTCTAGCAGGTAAAGCAGTGGGGATGTTGAGGGATGCGTAGGACCGCAAAAGGCAGGAAGAGGCCGTGGGCTGGCCAGAGGCTCATGGAAAATTTTGTGGAGGCCCAAGAGGTGAGACCTGTTAAAAATTTTGTTTAGGCCCAAGAGGTGAGACCTCTTTAAAATTTTGTGGAGGCCCAAGAGGTGAGACCTTGATAAAATTTTGTGGAGGCCCAAGAGGTGAGACCTGTTAAAAATTTTGTGGAGGCCCAAGAGGTGAGACCTTGATAAAATTTTGTGGAGGCCCAAGAGGTGAGACCTTGATAAAATTATGTGGAGGCCCAAGAGGTGAGACCTGTTAAAAATTTTGTGGAGGCCCAAGAGGTGAGACCTTGATAAAAATTTGTGGAGGCCCAAGAGGTGAGACCTTGATAAAATTTGTAGAGGCCCAAGAGGTGAGACCTGTTAAAAATTTTGTGGAGGCCCAAGAGGTGAGACCTTGATAAAATTTTGTGGAGGCCCAAAGAGGTGAGACCTCTTAAACATTTTGTGGAGGCCCAAGAGGTGAGACCTCTTAAAACATTTTGTGGAGGCCCAAGAGGTGAGACCTCTTAAAATTATGTGGAGGCCCAAGAGGTGAGACCTCTTAAACATTTTGTGGAGGCCCAAGAGGTGAGACCTCTTAAACATTTTGTGGAGGCCCAAGAGGTGAGACGTATTAAAAATTATGTGGAGGCCCAAGAGGTGAGACGTGTTAAAAATTATGTGGAGGCCCAAGAGGTGAGACGTGTTAAAAATTATGTGGAGGCCCAAGATGTGAGACCTGTTAAACATTTTGTGGAGGCCCAAGAGGTGAGACTGTTAAACATTTTGTGGAGGCCCAAGAGGTGAGACGTGTTAAAAAATTATGTGGAGGCCCAAGAGGTGAGACGTGTTAAAAATTATGTGGAGGCCCAAGAGGTGAGACGTGTTAAAAATTATGTGGAGGCCCAAGAGGTGAGACCTGTTAAAAATTATGTGGAGGCCCAAGAGGTGAGACCTGTTAAAAATTATGTGGAGGCCAAAGAGGTGAGACCTGTTAAACATTTTGTGGAGGCCCAAGAGGTGAGACCTCTTAAACATTTTGTGGAGGCCCAAGAGGTGAGACCTCTTAAAAATTATGTGGAGGCCCAAGAGGTGAGACCTGTTAAACATTTTGTGGAGGCCCAAGAGGTGAGACGTATTAAAAATTATGTGGAGGCCCAAGAGGTGAGACGTGTTAAAAATTATGTGGAGGCCCAAGAGGTGAGACGTGTTAAAAATTATGTGGAGGCCCAAGATGTGAGACCTGTTAAACATTTTGTGGAGGCCCAAGAGGTGAGACCTGTTAAACATTTGTGGAGGCCCAAGAGGTGAGACGTGTTAAAAATTATGTGGAGGCCCAAGAGGTGAGACGTGTTAAAAATTATGTGGAGGCCCAAGAGGTGAGACGTGTTAAAAATTATGTGGAGGCCCAAGAGGTGAGACGTGTTAAAAATTATGTGGAGGCCCAAGAGGTGAGACGTGTTAAAAATTATGTGGAGGCCCAAGAGGTGAGACCTGCTAAAATTTGGAGGCCAAGAGACCTGTAAATTTTGTGGAGGCCCAAGAGGTGAGACCTCTTAAACATTTTGTGGAGGACCAAGAGGTGAGACGTATTAAAAATTATGTGGAGGCCCAAGAGGTGAGACGTGTTAAAAATTATGTGGAGGCCCAAGAGGTGAGACGTGTTAAAAATTATGTGGAGGCCCAAGAGGTGAGACGTGTTAAAAATTATGTGGAGGCCCAAAAGGTGAGACCTGTTAAAAATTATGTGGAGGCCCAAGAGGTGAGACCTGTTAAACATTTTGTGGAGGCCCAAGAGGTGAGACCTGTTAAACATTTTGTGGAGGCCCAAGAGGTGAGAAGTGTTAAAAATTATGTGGAGGCCCAAGAGGTGAGACGTGTTAAAAATTATGTGGAGGCCCAAGAGGTGAGACGTGTTAAAAATTATGTGGAGGCCCAAGAGGTGAGACGTGTTAAAAATTTATGTGGAGGCCCAAAAGGTGAGACCTGTTAAAAATTATGTGGAGGCCCAAGAGGTGAGACCTGTTAAACATTTTGTGGAGGCCCAAGAGGTGAGACCTGTTAAACATTTTGTGGAGGCCCAAGAGGTGAGACCTCTTAAAAATTATGTGGAGGCCCAAGAGGTGAGACCTGTTAAACATTTTGTGGAGGCCCAAGAGGTGAGACCTCTTAAAATTATGTGGAGGCCCAAGAGGTGAGACCTGTTAAAAATTATGTGGAGGCCCAAGAGGTGAGACCTCTTAAACATTTTGTGGAGGCCCAAGAGGTGAGACGTATTAAAAATTATGTGGAGGCCCAAGAGGTGAGACGTGTTAAAAATTATGTGGAGGCCCAAGAGGTGAGACCTGTTAAAAATTATGTGGAGGCCCAAGAGGTGAGACCTCTTAAACATTTTGTGCAGGCCCAAGAGGTGAGACCTCTTAAAAATTATGTGGAGGCCCAAGAGGTGAGACCTCTTAAACATTTTGTGCAGGCCCAAGAGGTGAGACCTGTTAAAAATTATGTGGAGGCCCAAGAGGTGAGACCTGTTAAACATTTTGTGGAGGCCCAAGAGGTGACACCTGTTAAACATTTTGTGGAGGCCCAAGAGGTGAGACCTGTTAAACATTTTGTGGAGGCCCAAGAGGTGAGACCTGTTAAACATTTTGTGGAGGCCCAAGAGGTGAGACCTGTTAAACATTTTGTGGAGGCCCAAGAGGTGAGACCTCTTAAACATTTTGTGGAGGCCCAAGAGGTGAGACCTCTTAAAAATTATGTGGAGGCCCAAGAGGTGACACCTCTTAAACATTTTGTGGAGGCCCAAAAGGTGAGCCATAAATATATAAATTTTTCTTATTTACGGAGCAATTCTACGGCGGTTAAGGAGGAGGAGGAGGAGGTGGAGGAGGAAATGGCACTTCATACAGATGGCACTTCACTTTTGGCTGCTTTCCACTGTTGGAGAAGCAAAGTCCGGGTCAATCCACTTGCTGTTCATTTTGATTAGCGTCAGCCTGTCGGCACTGTCGGTTGACAGGCGGCTGCGCTTATCGGTTATAATGCCCCCGGCTGCGCTGAACACCCTTTCTGATAGCACGCTGGCGGCAGGGCAGGCAAGCACCTCCAAGGCGTACAGGGACAGTTCCAGCCACGTGTCCAACTTGGAGACCCAGTAAGTGTAGGACGCCGAGGGATCGGGGAGGACAGGGTTACGGTCTGCCAGGTACTCCCGCAACATCCGCCGATACTTGTCCCTCCTGCTGATAGCGGGCCCCGCAGTGATGGAAGTTGCATGAGGGGGTGCCATGAACGTGTCCCACACCTTGGAGAGTGTTCCCCTGGTGGCTGTGGGCCTGATCGATGTTGTGGGACTCTGGGAGACCCTCTCCTCTCTGCCGCCAGCGATGGTGGGTGGGAAAATCTCCATCATGTTCTGCACGAGTTCCCTCTGGTATTCCAGCAATCGATTTGTCCTCTCCTCTACCGGAATAAAAGAGGAGACGTTATCTTTATACCGGGGGTCCAGGAGTGCGAAGACCCAGTACAGTTTGTTCTCCACTATCCGGACAACACGTGTGTCCCGGGAAAAGCAGCCCAGCATGAAGTCAGCCATGTGTGCCAGACTCTGAATAGGCATGACCTCACTGCCCCCTCCAGAAGGATCACTTGCCATTTCCTCCTCTTCCTCTTCCGCCTCCTTTCCGCCCCATCCGCGCTGAACCAATGGGACGCACACAGCCTGACTGCTACCCTCGCCGCCAGCATCCTCCTCCTCTTCCACAGCCACCTCCACGTCGTCCTCCTCCTCCTCCTCCTCATCCTCCTGCAACTGCCACCGTGAAGCAGACAAAAGTGTGGTCTGACTGTGTAGCTCCGTTGCGTCTCCTCCTACCCCCGTCTCCTCTGCGTGCAATGCGTTCTCCCTTATTGCGATGAGGGATTCTTTAAGGACGCATAGGAGCGGGATGGTTACGCTCACTATAGCGTCCTCGCTGCTGACCTTCTTGGTGGACTCCTCAAAGATACGCAGTACATCGCATATGTCTGCCATCCATGGCCACTCGTGGTTGGCAAACTGAGGGAGCTGAGTTGGAGGCACGCGTGGATTCATAATCTGGTACTCCATCAATGCTCTCTGCTGCTCACACACCCTGGCCAACATGGAATAGGTGGAATTCCAGCGAGTCGGCAGGTCGCACAACAGCCGATGTTCAGGCAAATGGAGGCGTTGCTGAAGTTTTTTTAAGCTAGCAGCAGCTACAGTTGACTTCCGAAAGTGAGCGCACAAGCGCCGCACTTTCACCAGTAGCTCTGCCAGGTTGGGGTAAGTCTTTAGAAATTTTTGGACTACCAGATTAAAAACGTGGGCCAGGCATGGTACGTGATTGAGTTCGGCAAGCTCCAGAGCCGCCACCAGGTTACGGCCGTTATCGCACACGACCATGCCTGGTCCTAGCTGCAGCGGCGACAGCCACATCTCCGTCTGCTGCAATATGGCGTCCCTCACCTCTGGGGCGCTGTGCTTCCTGTCGCCCAAGCTGATGAGCTTAAGCACCGCCTGCTGACGTCTCCCCGCGCCAGTGCTGCAACGCTTCCAGCTAGCGGCTGAGGGAGATGTTAAGGCACAGGAGGAGGAGGAGGAGGGGGGTTTATCAGAACCCATGCTGGCAATCTTGGGCGGGGGTGGTAGGTAGGCCGTCTCTGTTTGCGACCCCGTCCCCGCTTCCACTACATTCACCCAGTGTGCCGTCAAAGAGATGTATCGTCCCTGGCCGCAAGCGCTTGTCCACGAGTCGGTGGTCAAGTGGACCTTTGCGCTGACTGCGTACCTCAGGGCCCGCCTGATGTTATGCGACACGTGCTGGTGCAGGGCGGGGACGGCACTCCGGGAAAAGTAGTGGCGGCTGGGGACGGAATAGCGAGGTGCGGCAGCCGCCATCAGGTCGCAGAAGGCCTGCGTCTCCACAAGCCTAAACGGCAACATCTCCAGGGCCAGCAGTTTGGAGATGTGGCAGTTTAAGGCTTGGGCTTGGGGGTGACTCGAGGCGTACTTCCGCCTGCGGTCGAACGCCTGCGAGATGGACAGTTGTTGGGACGAGGAGTGTGAAGGTGCAGGCGAAGAGGCGGGGGAAGGGGAGGCTGAAGGAGAAGGCCCCAAAGTAGCCGAGGCAGAGGCAGATGTGGAGGTGTCCTGGCTGGAGGTCTGGACCGCAGTGGCAGCACACAACACAGGGTAAGAGGCAGTGGCAGCAAGACCGGGCGCAGGTTGTATTGCGTTTGCTCTCTCCCACTCAGCCCAGTGCTTGACTTCCAAGTGACGCCGCATGCCTGAGGTGGTCAGATTGCTCTTCTCAGAGCCCCTACTCAGTTTTGAGTGGCAGAGTGTGCAAACCGCGCTCAGTTTGTCATCCGCACAAACATTAAAAAATCTCCACACCACAGAAGTACGAGGCCTCGATGGGGGAGCTTCGCGCGACTGCCCGCTGCCGGGAACAGCTTCGGCCCTGCTGGCTGTGGCCTCACTTCTCTGTCTGGACTGTCCTCTGCCTCTGGACATCCCTCTGCCTGTGGACATCCCTCTGCCTGTGGACATCCCTCTGCCTCTTGCTGCCTTTTTCGGTGCTGCGCAGACCACCACCTCTCCACTACTTTCCTCGCTGGACATCACCCCTGGCCAAGTGGGGTCAGTCATTTCGTCATCCACCACCTCCTCTTCCACTTCCTCACTCTGCTCCTCCTGCTGCCCACTGGACATTCCAACAGCCTCCCTTGATGGCAACTGCGTCTCATCATCATCATTGCTCATGATAACAGATACTGGCTCAGGGTCCACATCAGCAGGAGATGGCGAAAACTCAAGTGTTTGGGCATCACTACAAACAAATTCCTCTGCTAGCTCCTGGGATTCTTCCGGCACATCTGAAAAAGGACCCGAAAAGAGCTCCTGGGAGGGGTCAATGGTGGGATGACTCTGTTGGCCAGGTGTGGAGGAAGGAGGGTCAGAGTGAGACTGTGTGGATGACTGGCTGGTGGACAACTGTGTGGAAGCGCTATCGGCTATCCATTGCACCACCTGTTCAACCTGCTCAGGCCTCAACAGCGGTGTAACCCGCCCCCTGCTTAACTGTCCCATAAAGGCAGGGATTCTGGATGAGCGGGATCCTGGCTGACCCTCACCAGCACGCATTGTATCCCCACTGGCTTCAACAAGGCCCCCAACAGCATTTCCGCGCCCCCGTCCTCGTCCACGTCCTATTCCGCTAGCCCCCCGCCGCATTTTATTTTTTTTTTGGTTACAATATTTTGCCTTCACAGCCGTGAAATTACTTTGCAAGAGAACGCACAGTACAGTTGCCAATTGTAAGGCCTATATATTGTATATTTCAAGGTACACAGCCGTGTACTAAGTGATCAGACGGTGTGTATGAACACCAGGTATGAGAAATTACTTTGCAAGAGAACGGACAGTACAGTTGCCAATTATAAGGCCTATATATTGTATATTTCAAGGTACACAGCCGCGTACTAAGTGATCAGACGGTGTGTATGAACACCAGGTATGAGAAATTACTTTGCAAGAGAACGCACAGTACAGTTGCCAATTATAAGGCCTATATATTGTATATTTCAAGGTACACAGCCGTGTACTAAGTGATCAGACGGTGTGTATGAACACCAGGTATGAGAAATTACTTTGCAAGAGAACGCACAGTACAGTTGCCAATTATAAGGCCTATATATTGTATATTTCAAGGTACACAGTCGTGTACTAAGTGATCAGACGGTGTGTATGAACACCAGGTATGAGAAATTACTTTGCAAGAGAACGCACAGTACAGTTGCCAATTGTAAGGCCTATATATTGTATATTTCAAGGTACACAGCCGTGTACTAAGTGATCAGACGGTGTATATGAACACCAGGTATGAGAAATTACTTTGCAAGAGAACGCACAGTACAGTTGCCAATTGTAAGGCCTATATATTGTATATTTCAAGGTACACAGCCGTGTACTAAGTGATCAGACGGTGTGTATGAACACCAGGTATGAGAAATTACTTTGCAAGAGAACGCACAGTACAGTTGCCAATTGTAAGGCCTATATATTGTATATTTCAAGGTACACAGCCGTGTACTAAGTGATCAGACGGTGTGTATGAACACCAGGTTTGAGAAATTACTTTGCAAGAGAACGCACAGTACAGTTGCCAATTATAAGGCCTATATATTGTATATTTCAAGGTACACAGCCGTGTACTAAGTGATCAGACGGTGTGTATGAACACCAGGTATGAGAAATTACTTTGCAAGAGAACGCACAGTACAGTTGCCAATTGTAAGGCCTATATATTGTATATTTCAAGGTACACAGCCGTATACTAAGTGATCAGACGGTGTGTATGAACACCAGGTATGAGAAATTACTTTGCAAGAGAACGCACAGTACAGTTGCCAATTATAAGGCCTATATATTGTATATTTCAAGGTACACAGCCGTGTACTAAGTGATCAGACGGTGTGTATGAACACCAGGTATGAGAAATTACTTTGCAAGAGAACGCACAGTACAGTTGGCAATTGTAAGGCCTATATATTGTATATTTCAAGGTACACAGACGTGTACTAAGTGATCAGACGGTGTGTATGAACACCAGGTATGAGAAATTACTATGCAAGAGAACGCACAGTACAGTTGCCAATTATAAGGCCTATATATTGTATATTTCAAGGTACACAGCCGTGTACTAAGTGATCAGACGGTGTGTATGAACACCAGGTTTGAGAAATTATTTTTCAAGAGAACGCACAGTACAGTTGCCAATTGAAAGGCCTATATATTGTATATTTCAAGGTACACAGCCATGTACTAAGTGATCAGACGGTGTGTATGAACACCAGGTATGAGAAATTACTTTGCAAGAGAACGCACAGTACAGTTGCCAATTGAAAGGCCTATATATTGTATATTTCAAGGTACACAGCCGTGTACTAAGTGATCAGACGGTGTGTATGAACACCAGGTATGAGAAATTACTTTGGCAAGAGAACGCACAGTACAGTTGCCAATTATAAGGCCTATATATTGTATATTTCAAGGTACATAGACATGTACTAAGTGATCAGACGGTGTGTATGAACACCAGGTATGAGAAATTACTTTGCAAGAGAACGCACAGTACAGTTGCCAATTATAAGGCCTATATATTGTATATTTCAAGGTACACAGCCGTGTACTAAGTGATCAGACGGTGTGTATGAACACCAGGTTTGAGAAATTACTTTGCAAGAGAACGCTCAGTACAGTTGCCAATTATAAGGCCTATATTGTAATATTTCAAGGTACACAGCCGTGTACTAAGTGATCAGACGGTGTGTATGAACACCAGGTATGAGAAATTACTTTGCAAGAGAACGCACAGTACAGTTGCCAATTATAGGCCTATATATTGTATATTTCAAGGTACACAGCCGTGTACTAAGTGATCAGACGGTGTGTATGAACACCAGGTATGAGAAATTACTTTGCAAGAGAACGCACAGTACAGTTGCCAATTGTAAGGCCTATATATTGTATATTTCAAGGTACACAGCCGTGTACTAAGTGATCAGACGGTGTGTATGAACACCAGGTATGAGAAATTACTTTGCAAGAGAACGCACAGTACAGTTGCCAATTGTAAGGCCTATATATTGTATATTTCAAGGTACACAGCCGTATACTAAGTGATCAGACGGTGTGTATGAACACCAGGTATGAGAAATTACTTTGCAAGAGAACGCACAGTACAGTTGGCAATTATAAGGCCCATATATTGTATATTTCAAGGTACACAGCCGTGTACTAAGTGATCAGACGGTGTGTATGAACACCAGGTATGAGAAATTACTTTGCAAGAGAACGCACAGTACAGTTGCCAATTGTAAGGCCTATATATTGTATATTTCAAGGTACACAGCCGTGTACTAAGTGATCAGACGGTGTGTATGAACACCAGGTATGAGAAATTACTTTGCAAGAGAACGCACAGTACAGTTGCCAATTATAAGGCCTATATATTGTATATTTCAAGGTACACAGCCGTGTACTAAGTGATCAGACAGTGTGTATGAACACCAGGTTTGAGAAATTACTTTGCAAGAGAACGCACAGTACAGTTGCCAATTATAAGGCCTATATTGTATATTTCAAGGTACACAGCCGTGTACTAAGTGATCAGACGGTGTGTATGAACACCAGGTATGAGAAATTACTTTGCAAGAGAACGCACAGTACAGTTGGCAATTATAAGGCCTATATATTGTATATTTCAAGGTACACAGCCGTGTACTAAGTGATCAGACGGTGTGTATGAACACCAGGTATGAGAAATTACTTTGGCAAGAGAACGCACAGTACAGTTGGCATTGTAAGGCCTATATATTGTATATTTCAAGGTACACAGCCGTGTACTAAGTGATCAGACGGTGTGTATGAACACCAGGTATGAGAAATTACTTTGCAAGAGAACGCACAGTACAGTTGGCAATTATAAGGCCTATATATTGTATATTTCAAGGTACACAGCCGTGTACTAAGTGATCAGACGGTGTGTATGAACACCAGGTATGAGAAATTACTTTGCAAGAGAACGCACAGTACAGTTGCCAATTATAAGGCCTATATATTGTATATTTCAAGGTACACAGCCGTGTACTAAGTGATCAGACGGTGTGTATGAACACCAGGTATGAGAAATTACTTTGCAAGAGAACGCACAGTACAGTTGGCAATTGTAAGGCCTATATATTGTATATTTCAAGGTACACAGACGTGTACTAAGTGATCAGACGGTGTGTATGAACACCAGGTATGAGAAATTACTTTGCAAGAGAACGCACAGTACAGTTGCCAATTGAAAGGCCTATATATTGTATATTTCAAGGTACACAGCAGTAGTGCCAAATATAGTTTGGTATGTAGCAGAGCACCTAATACACCACTAATGCCTCTCTCTGTCCCTACTCCAGCAGCTATCCCTGAATACGGCAGCCGTTCTCTGTAAAGTGTATCTTGTAGTAAAGCTATCACTGTACTGCACTATAGTAGCCCTGATAAGGGCTTTTAATCACGCTCCTGTCTGTCCAACTGCTAAAACCTGTCTCTCCCTTCTCCAGCCTCTGTCCCTGACTAAGTTCACGCAGCATATGCGAACGAGCAGGAAGAGCTGAGTTTTTAATATTCGAGGTCACATGGTTTTTCCAGCCAATGCATGTAGACGCCGTTTTCGCGCTGCCAGCGTGCTCAGCGTGCCTGTCATACCCCCCCTGCATGGTGATTGGTGGAAAAAGAGCGCCAGGGAAGGTGGGAGGGGAAACGAATTCTAAGTGCGCCATCGCCGTTATACTCGAAAGAAATCGAGCAGGCCGAATATCGTAGTATTCGATCGAATACCAGCTCGATCGAACACTACTCGCTCATCTCTAGTAATTAACTCTAATATCTTCTGAGAGAAGGGGACTATGTTGACATTTAGCACCGGAGACTTGGAAAGGTATATTTTAAAATTGGAAAGTGGATGAAAGTGCTGTAGTAAAGTGCTAATAGGTGGGACGGTGTTATCAGGATTGGTGATCATTATCAATAGATCATACCCAAAAGCAGCTACTTTATGATGAGTGGAGCTAAGCTTCATGCCCTCAATTCTATCATCCTGTCTAATGGCTTGAAGCAATGGCTCTATTGTCAAAACAAAAAAAAAGTGGGGATAGGTGACAACACTGATGGGTTCCATTCCTAATAGGAAAGGAGGAGTTAGCACATTGTTGATAAACACGTTTGCTTTTGGGTCACTATACATTGCCATAATAGCTATTTCAAATAAAAGAGGGAAGCTAAATTTGAGGAGGGCCCTTGTCATAAACAACCAATCGATATGGTCAAATGCCCTCTCAGCATTTGTGCCAAGAAGGACAAGCGGGATATATGGTGAGCATATTGAATAAGGTGGATGAGTTGGGTAGTGTTCTTATGCCCTTCTCTTTTTATGACAAATCCAACATGTTCTGTGTTTATCAACTGTGGAAGTAGAGGCTTCAATCTCAAGCATGAAATTTTAGCATACAGCTTCAGGTCATTGTTCAATAGGGAAATTGGGTAGTAACTAGCACAAGAGGTAATATCTTTATCCTTCTTCACAATTATGGAAGTGTGTGCTGATACATACATCTACTGTTAGTTTAGGGTATATTACCATTTTACCCATAGTGTATAACATTTTATTTGAAATCATGTGAGAGGTGCAGGCCCAAGACAAGGTATTTTGGTGTCCTAGGTAGTTTCCCCTCTCCAAATCATTTTAAAGTGACCCTACTTTCTAACAAACAGATTTAAACACAGTAACGGGTATATCAAATGTAAATTCAGTGACTTACAGGTGTCATCTCTGTGGATATGAGTTGTTCACTTTTCTTTTCAATTTGGTTCAGACCATCACGCACAGCCATCTTTGGCCAGGGGTGTCCTACACCCTCTGCTATATAATAAAACCCCAGTATTAATAAATTGCACACTATACATGGGCCTGTTACAGATTTTACATTAGGCCCTAGAGAGTCAGGTTACTGCTCAGACTTAACTGATTGCTTCTGAAGTTAATCCCCACCCTCTGTAGCAAAGAACCCTCCCCATACAATGATGTGGCCCAAAGCAGACATTAGGCATCAAACCCCATATGAGACCCCAGAATTAATAGAGATTAATACAGACCCCAGGTTAGAGTCCAGCATTAATACAGACCCCAGATTAGCCCCAAATGTATGCAATCTCCAGATAATCTCCCAAATCCATATAGACCTCTAATTTATAGAGATCCCAAATCACACTAAATTCATACAGACCCCCGGATCAGACTCCAAATTCAAACAGCAACAAGATCAGACTGCTAATTCATACAGCAACAGGATCAGACCCCAAATTCATACAGCAACAGGATCAAACCAGAAATTCACATAGCTCCCTATAATCCCCAAATTCATGTTCCTCCCTAACCTCCATCCTTTAAATACAAACCTCAGATCAGATGCCAAATTCATGGCCCCTGCCCATAACCTCCCTCCCGTCATTCCTCAGATCCATCATAGTCCATGCACCACCTACAAACACTAGTACACCTTGATGATGTACACTGTTAGTACACAGCATCTGCGGTAAGTAACTGGTTCTAGCAGAGCTACATTCCCCTTTTCCTATACCTCCTGTACTAATGAGCACTGCCACCGTGGAAGTAAAAAGTTTGTTAGTTACAATTAGAAGTAAAATAAAATCTTCAGTCAAATAAATTTTACACTACACCCCCTCGACACAGGCAGCCATCCTTTACCTACCTATCATCCCAGCCTTGGAGAGGTGGGGCATCTTAACCATTTAAAGAATACTATACCATAAGAAAGAGACTCAGTCTAGAAAAAGGGGAAACATCATGTTTTCCTGTTGTCACAGCAGCATCATGACATAACAATGCAGTGTTACTACAGTAATATCTGGGTATCACAGTTAGGGTTATTAAGTTTAGAAAAAAGGCAAATACAGAGATCTCTCCATTGATCAACTTATACCAAGGACTGCAGCTATAACATTCTCCATCTCTAGAGGGAAAAAAAATCAACACCAACAATGAAGGAGGTTCTTTACTGTGAGAGCAGTGAAACTTTGGAAAAGGAGCCTTAATGCATTTCTAGAGTGTAATGATATTCCAAGTTGCAGTTATATTACTGGAACAGAAAGTTATTCTGATTCCTAGGTTTGCAGTTGAAAGAATGAGGGATTCTTCGAACTTTATGAGGGATTTTTGCTTTCCTCTGTATGAACTTTACAGAATAATAAGCTGAACTGGGTATTATTATTGTTATTAAAGTGCCATGGCGGTGTACATACGAAAAGGGGTTTGCATACATAAAGCAAAACAAGTACAATAAGCATGAAGAAGACAAGTTACAAACTGTTACAGTACAAAGGGATAGAGGACCCTGCCCATGATGGGTTACAATCTACATGGGATATGGGAAGGTACAGTACGTGAGGGTAGAAGTTGCTCATATGATGGTAAACTTGCAGCAGAGTTACTGTAGATTTTAGGCTTATCTGAAGAGGAACGTGTAGGTTTTCAGGTTAATTTTGAAAGTTTCCATGGTATGTTGGGATAGGGGATGCATGGAAGAAATCTTGGAGGCAATTGTAGGAAAAGCATATAAAAGGAAAGCAGAGAAGGAGGTATTGTGAGGACTGAATCAGTATTAGATCACACATGGATGGAGGGAAATTTTGTACATGGCTTTGTATGTCATAGTTAGTGTTTTATACTGGACTATCTCAGCAATTTGGAGCAACTGAAGGGGTTAGCAGAGAGAAGAGACATAGGAGTAATGGAGGCAGGTGGATTAGCTGGGCAGCAGAGTTGAGGATACTTTAGAGGGGCTCAAGAGTTCTGGATGGGAGGGGGCAGAGAAGGATGTTACAAAAGTCTAAGTGAGAGATGATAAAGACATGTACAAACATTTTTTCAGACTTCTGGTTTGGGGAATCTATGGATCCAAGGGATATTTTTGAGTGGGAGGTTGTAGGAGATAGAATGGGCTAGGATTGATGTGATTTGAAGGGTAGAGCAGAATCAAAGTTTACCCCAAGGCAGTAGGCTTCTTGGAACAGAGAAATCATAGAGCCATTGGCTGTGATAAATAGGACTTTTGGGGGCTGAGTGAACTTCTGTTTTCTCCATAGCATTGTACTATTTAGTCTGATAAATACCGTTTTCTAAACCCGATGGATCCCATTATAGTCAATCAGGTCCTTTGTAACTGTCAGTTGATGGCTTTGCTGTGTCCATTATTTCGATTATTCTCCTCCTATAACAGGGTAGAACAACAGAAAGTGAAGCTTTGGTGTGAAATCAACCTTAAGCCTATGATGGGAGAATCTTTGCTATATAACTTGTTTTAGTGTAGCCCTATATTAGAAATTAGTGATCTTCTTGAAATGTGTTTTGTGTTCAATTTGTCAAACATAAAAAAAAAATTTGGATTTGTGTCCATATCCATTCATCAAATATCAAAGTTGCTCCAAATGGCTTAGTACTCTGATTCTTTTTATATTTTTCATTATCTCTTTTTTAAAGTCTTAAAATTTGTTTACTAATTTTTGCTCGTTCTATCCTCCGATCCCCTTACCTTTATATATAGCTATGGATAAATGCGTGGTTGACAGTGTTTACAAATAGCCTTTTCATATTGGGGTCATGTCCCTGTCATTGTTTATACACACATACACAAGTTAAAGTCATAAGTAATTAATGGGGCTGCAAGCCTGCTTATATTTATACAAGTACAAGTGTTAATTGTCAGAAGAAAGACTGGTTTGTTCTGAATGAGCCTGGAAAAAATATTCCTTTTAATTCTGAGCAGCAGCAGAACAGTATGGATATGGAAAAGGTCAGATAGTAGTTCCAGCAGTAGCAGTATAGTATGGAACAGACAAAGTAGTAGATGTGCAGCTGTTAGGGTTTTAGTACTAGTAGTAGTGGTGGATTTGTAATAGTAATGGTAGTGGCAGTAAGGGTAGTGAAAGTGACACTACAGGTATTAGTGGCAGGGAGTAGCACTTGCAGCAGTGATGACAGCAGCAACCATATGATATGGAACATGATGGTATTCTTGCAGATAGCAGCAGTGGCACGATGGCTACAGCAGAAACCATACAGTGTGGACATGACTGTAGACAGGTAAACAACAGCAATGGCTTGGTGGCAGTACTGACATGGTGGCAGAGGCAGCAACAGCAGCAGCCATATTGCACTTAAGATGATGATAGGCAGGCAGACAGAAACAGCGATATGATGGCGGCGGCAGCAGCAGCAGTAGCTATATGGTATGGAAAATGATTGTAGGCAGACAGCAGCAGTGGCTTGATGGGGCACCATCAGCAAGGGCATGACTATTTTAGAGGAGTATGAAAATCCTCATAGATCCATGCTTCTTTCATTTTGGCAAAATTGATGTTTTTTACACTTGTGGAGGATAACCTTTTCTGTTTGGGTGTCACAATGCCCTCTGCTCTGCTAAAACAATCTCAGAGTTGACACTGGAGGCTGGACAAGAAAGAAAAGAGAAAGCATACTGAGACAGTTTGGGCCACTGTTTCATTCTGTCTGCCTAGAAGTCCATGGGGTCAGGAAACATAGCATGTTCTGGAGAAAGGTCAGAGTCCAAGTAGGACTGAACCTGGGTCTTAAGTCAGCATTTGTGTCAGCCTGGCATGACACATGAAAAACTTTCTACATCATGTTGATGATACTGAAATGGTTGCTGCTGCTTGTGGTGGAGACGGAAGTAGGTGGATGACTCTATAGGTTGGTGGAGAGGGGCCTCAGACACACTGTGACAAGCTGCTTCACAGTATATCCAGGTAAGAAAGCAACTTGCCCTCCCTTTTGGTAACAGGAAAACATTCCCCCATTTTGCTTTGATAGAGAGGGTCTAAAAGCAAGGCTTTCCTGAAATGATCAGATTGCTTCATGTGGATGATATGCATGTCGTGTGAATTATGTGTTCAATACCATGGCATAATTGCTGTAAAATGCTTTCTCTATAATGCAATATTTAATAACATAGATTTAATGCACTGAAATTGTTTATGGAAGAAAAACATGCAATTGCTCAGCATTTGCAGCAGAGTGCTGTTGGGGGATCCTGTGCTGCCAATAAGCTTAAGAAATATAGAAAATTAGGTTTGTTTGTTTGTTTAGTTTTTTTAAAGCTATCTCTCTTTATATACAGAAAATGAGTTTCATTTTCTTGCAGGTTTTTTTTTTTTTTTAAGTACAACTAGCAGACAGACTGAACTGCCACATAGTGTGACCAGCCCCTCACATCCTCAAAGCTTTTCCTAATCAAATTCCCTAAAATCTACACAATTATATCTCTCTATTCTCTCCCTATAGTGTCCCTATCAATCACACTATATTGGTGGCCTGCATTTACAGTTGCCCTTTGTATGCAATTCTTCAATTCAACATAAGGATTTTGCTGCCTACCGTCCCCTTGATTGGCTGATGAGGCTGACATTCAGACTGTGAGCCAAACAAGGCAAGACCCCTGCCCAACTTCCTCCCAGTGTCATGTGATCTTCTATCCTCTTCCCCCCTCATGGTTTTACCTGGCAATATTCACATGCCAATATTCACAGTAAAATTGCAATGGGCACCATTTTATGCAATTTGTCTGATATGAATCATAAAAGCTTTGGGTTAATTTTGTGGACTTATTTCTGTGAATTTCTTAATAAATCCAATTCATTTAGAATATATTTGTTCATCTCTACCCTGTGTATTCAAATTAGCTAATTCATTATTTCCATTTCTAACTCAGGACGATACCCTATGATTGTACTAAAATTTAATTATTCTATCCTGAAATACTTCATCTACACTTTTATAGTTGTATGCTATTGTATTAATCTTAGATGGTTTGCATTTTTCTTTTTCTTTTCTTTTCAGTTTTTCTTTTCTTTATTTCTTTTTTTAAATACATCTTGTCAATTTAAAAAAGTAAAAAAAAAAACATCAGATCAGAGCATGCCATTCATTTAGTTTTTGAGTTGTTTAAGACTGAAGGTTAATTCATACATAACAAAAGAACCTTTTCATCATCTTCATCTTCATTAGGACATTGCGAAACATACACAGAAAATACGCAGACAGCATTTATCTTATTTATATCCATATCTGTATAAAGAGAGAGATAAATATGTCAAAAAGCTAAAATATAGCATTACTTATAATTTTACCACCCTAGTTCATTGAACTTCTGAATCATATTCTACGCAAGAAGATATATCTAAGCAAGATATTTAAAACAGTGTGCAGGATTCAAATGAATCTAGATATTTGTTTCACAAGCTGAATCAAATATATGTAACCCATCATTATCCTATAAATATGATGCTTTGCATACAAATGCACGCCACACTTTCCAGATTTTTATTTATTAAACATTTTGCAAACCATGTATCATTTTCTTTTCACTTTACACATACTTGCTACTTTGTAATGGTCTATCACATACAATCCCAATAAAATATATTTAAGTTTGTGGGTGTAACATAAAAAAATATGGAAAAGTTCAAGGGGTTTGAATACCCTTTCAAGGCACTATATATATATATATTATATATATATATATATATATATATATATATATCTTGATTCTCAAATTGGGGTAAATAAGCTACTTAGTTCTACTCTTATCGGGTTGTCCACCTTGTTTAGTAGATAAGCAATTAGCTATAAGGCCTTGCTTCTCAAATTCAAATGAATAAGCCACTCCACTTTAGGCACAGTTCGAAGTGGTCCTCCATCATACCACCTATGCAGAGCACGGAGGTGTCATGCTGTTATGCACCTGGCCTGCCTGGGCAAACTGAGTCAGAACTGTTCCTTGTCCTTAAACAAGAAATGGAATCCTGGCTCTATCCTTGCCAACTGAAGATTGGAACCATAGTTACTAATAACGGGAAGAACATTTTGTCGGCACTATGTCAAGGAGGGCTGACCCATGCACCCTGCATGGTGAACTTATTTAATCTGGTTGTAAAGCAGTTTGTGAAGTTTTCCACCCAACTGCAAGACATCTTGAAAAAAGCCAGGAAACCGTGCATTCACTTCAGCCACTCTTAAACGGCAAAACATGCCTACCTTAAGCTGCAAAGGCAGAATAGCGTTCATCAAAATCGCCATAAATGTACGTTTCCACCCGTTGGAACTCCACCCTCCACATGTTGAACCAACTATATGAGAACAGGAATGCCATGAATAACTTCTTGATGCAGGCAGACAGAAGTACTCCCCTGTGTAACTTTGATGATAGCCAGTGGCAGTTCATGCGTGACACCTACAGTTTGCTCAGGCCCCCTTTGAGGAGGCCACTAAATTTGTCAGTCGCCAGGACTATGGGATAAACAAGGTGATTCCACGCCTTCACATCCTAAAGCAGATGCTGATAAATCTGGCTGGCCAAGGGACAGATGTGGCACCTCATGGCCATCTGAGTCCTATAGGGACTGAACTGGCGGAGGAGGTGGAGGACATAACACACAAGCAATGTATACAGAAATGGGTGGTTTATCTGCACAAGTGACAGGAGAGAGGAGATGGAGGGCGTTGAGGAAGACCAGGCAGATGACCCGATACATGAAGATGGAGGCAGGGTATCCCTCTTAATCCTTTGCACAAATGGCCAGGTGCATGCTGATTTGCTTGCGTTGTGACAACCGTATTATTACCATTTGGCAGAGGGATGACTACCGGCTCTGGCACCATGTTAGATCCTTGCTACCGCTCCAAAATGAGGGCCTTTTTTCCACCTGTTGAGAGGGAGGGTAAACTCAACTACTATCGATAAATTCAACTACTATCACACGGTCAGTATTTTGCATAACTACATGTAACTATTTCCATCATATGTTATCTCTGTTTTGGACTCACTCCTGTTTTTACCTTGCCAATAATGATCAAATACTGATGCTAAAAACCGACTTTGTGATAGAGGCCATTAAAGGCCTGCATGCAGGACTTCTTTTCCCATCTGAATAAAACCGATTACATGCAAATATTCCAACCATATGTCATCTCTGTTTTGGATCCACTCCTGTTTTTTTTGGCCTGAACAATACTGATGGATTACTGACCAAATGCTAACCATGTGAAGGTGGATGCTCAAAAGACCGGATCAATTTTTGGGTGTTGCTTTTGTGATGGATCAGAAGGAGGGAAAAATAAATAGTGACGTTAAACTTGCTGCTGACACCATCTCCAGTCCGTTATGGGCCCTCTACTTTTATCAGCATGTAACTTAACAGGTTCTGTACAAATCTATGTGGAATCAGCGGACAGTGTAAAAGGAGAGCGCTCTTTCACTCTATAGTAGTAGCTTGGGCCACTGCAAGGATGAGTTCACACTGCAGTTTTTTGGTAGGTTTTGGGCCCGTAACTGACCAAATAAGTGAAGTGTGAACTGATTCTAATAGTGAGGCCTGTCACTTGCCTGTTATACTGATGCACAGTAACTCTTTCACTACCACAGTGAACTACCTAGGACTTACACTAATATGCACACTCCCTGCAGCCGGGAAATAGCTGATTTTTAATGCGCTTTAAGACAAATCAATTTGGATTGAATAGAATTTTTTGGAAAAATTGGTGGCCTCTGAATCAAATTTTGGAAAACTTCGCTCATCTCTAGTTTTATTCAACACATTGTATTAGGGTTAATAAGCCATGCAGTTTTAGTTAATGAATTGTATTATCTCAATATACCGTTCAGATTAATTCAACACATTGGAGGTCATTCATTAAACAGATATACACCTAAATTAGGCATATTTCTGTTGTTCCTTAGCGACTTTTCCCAGTTTTAACCAGGTTTGCCAGGTTTAACAAATGGGGCGTGGGATGGAAATGGAAGGGGACATCTCATTTAACATGTTATATGCCTGGTTCAGGCTTAGAAAATGGCCTAAATGTAAGACTGCAAGGAGGCAATCTTACATTTAGAAGCGGTGATGGATCTGTTGAAATTAAGTAGAGGCTGGCAGCTCTGCATAACTACGACAGATCCACTGCCAGTGCAGGGCTTTATTAAGACTGACGTCTAAAACACAGGTATTAATAAATGTGCCCCAATATATCATATCAATAAACAGTGCAATTTTAGTTAAAGGGGTTTTCTGGGACCAAAAAACTGTTTTTTTTTCTATAAAGTATCATTCATGTCTCTTTGTTGCATTTTCTTATTCTCTCTGCCCCTTCACATACTTCAAGTCTTACTCAGTGCAGTCTGTCTCATGCTGTTTGCTGACATCATGACCCCGCATGATGTGACCTCTGGCCCCAAATTCTCTCCTCTTTAGTGATGACTCCTTACTTGAAAAGGTTGTTCTGGTTTAAAGTTGCAGCCCAGTTATGATGTTGAATGTAGGGAAGGAAAGCCGTGGATCCTACATGTGGACATGCACAGTGGGCTGGCATTGGTTTTCCATACAAAGAAAAGCCATTCCTCTGCAATGACATCTGTGTGGTTTGTGTACAGTATTTTATATTAGGCAGCTCTAGAGTCACATTGTCAAGTTTATTTCACTGTATTTTGGTCTTTTCAGGCAGGGCTATTACCAAATCCAATTTGTTACTGGGAGCTTTCAAATAAATTTCAGTCGTTCCACACATTGTTCAATTCTGATGACATGTCAGCAGGGGCTGCACCCTCACTGCAATACACATCACAGTTGTGTTCTTTCTGCGATCAGACCCTCTCTGACTGCTTTAATTGACAAGGCCAGGAAGGGAAGGGCTGACCACAGAAAGGAGCTTGGGTGCAACAAGACGAATGGTGACCAAAGGTCTAATTTGCATATAAGCTCCTTGACAATTAATATTGTACATGTAGTGTGAGAGAGCCACAGGGAGGGTCTCCATAAGAACATAGCTGCAACAGCCTCAGATCATTCAGGGCCACTGAAGCTGCTTAGGGAATGAATGGCTCACCTGACAGCCACTAGAAGCATAGGAAAAACAGAAAGGCTCTCCTTTGTTTAGAAGATCTTATAAACATGACTTTACTATCTATTCCTTGATCACCAGTCAAGAAGTCATTCCTGACTTTTCAATTGGACCCTTTCCCATAAAAAATGGTTAAAACCCTAAAACTGCATTTGATAATTTGCTACTACTTTAAGAGTAAGGCTTTGGGGATGCGATTCTATCAATAATACCAATTGAATAGACGAAAATGAGAGGATGTTAACATTTAGATGGATGGGAAAAGTCAGCAGTAAGTTCTAGTGCTATTTAGAGATGAGCGAATCGATTCGTTGATTCGTATCGAATCTTGGGATTTTTAGCTGTGAAGCAAATCCGAATATTAGGTGATTCGCTTCAGCTTTGTACGCATTCGCTACGTAGTTTGCCCTATAAATTATACGCTATTGCGACGTATAAGTTACTCTATACGCTGTTGCGTACAAATTCAATTCATTAGCGAACTTTTACTGCTAGTTCGTTTATCATGCGCAAAAGCCCGAAAACCTGACCTAGTGGGCAGAGCTTGCTATGATTGGCTCAGGCTCGGTAAGTCAGTGACGCATCACTTCTGCTGCGACTGCTGAGACGAGCAGAAGCACTGTGTGTGAAGTTCTGAGACCTGTTTTGTGAAAATTTGATATAATAGCTCTGGGAATCCATATTACACATATCAGGGATACTGCAAGGCAATTGCTGGGCCAGTTCAGAGCTAGTATTTAATCAAGCAGGGAGAGAGAGACAGGGAGAGATAGGGAGAGACAGTGAGATAAAGGGACAAAGACCAGCTGCAGGGCCACAGAGTGAATTGAAAAATGTCTGGAATGGATAAGCAAAAGGGGTCCAGTTCCAGCCAGACTTTGAACTCTAAAAAAAGGAGAAGGTGGCACAGGGCAGCAGTGCCAAAGGACCTGTAGCCGGAGCATCTACTATTAGTATTCACAATACTTGGTCGTTGTTCCACCAGGCTAACCCACCGAGGCGCAAAATTGTAGTGGAGGAGAAAGTAGATGAGGTAGTGGAGTGGATGGCACGCTCATCTCAGTCTCAGTCGGATGATCTGCTGTCATCTGCTGATACAGTATCCATATGTAGCCAGGGGTCAGACTTGTCCTGCTCCACCATTCCACTCAAGCAAACCCCTTCATTTTCTGCCACCTCTCGGGCTTCAGTGTTCCCTCCTAGTGGTGTCCCTTCAGCAATTTCTAAAAAACAAAAAGCCACCGAAGCCCACCTTACAATCCGGCGGTTATAGAGGACAGCCTCCCTGAGCATTTCTTAGAGGGCAGTCAGAGTTTGGACTGCCCGGAATTGTCAGTTGGTAGGGAACAGCCTAATTTGCATTCTGAAAAATGTGTTGTGGAGGAGTCTGATGATGAATCTGATGTGTTAGACCGGAGGACCTGGGAATCGGATTGGGCTGGTGAGGAGGGTTTGAGCTCAGAGGAGGAGGGGGGTACTAGTAGTGGCAGCAACAGAGGGCAGAGGCAAGTTAGGCCCAGGGCTAGTGCTTCCCTGGAAACTAGAGAGACCCCAAATATAGTGGGGCCGGCACCAGGGTGTAAGTGTGCAAGGGCTACAAGCTTGGCCAGCTGTGGAGGGCGCACGTCGGGTGTGTGGAAGTATTTTACCACTCTGCCGGGGGATAGCAGTATGGCCACGTGTAATTTGTGTAAACAGAAATTGAGCCGTGGGAAAGCCACAAATGTTGGGACCACTGCTCTGTGGAACCATTTGAAGCGGCGTCATGCTGGCAATTTAGAGCAGCCCATTAATACTAAAGAGCTGGTTACTTCTCCCAGGGTCTCTTCTGTCAGGCAGGCCGCATCCAGGGCCATAGCTCAGCCCGCATCCCGGGGTGTAACTAGTACATCCACCTCATCGTCGGCCAGTGCGTGCATTTCTCCACCTCCTCTCATTCGGCAGCCGTCCATTGCCGAGTGCGTGGCCAGGAAACAGTTTAACGCCACAAGTAATCCGACAGTGCGCAAACTGAATAGTCACCTGACAAAGTTGCTGGCTGTGCAGTCTCAGCTTTTAGGGAGCTAATGGCTTGCGCTCAGCCATGCTGGCAGGTCCCTAGCCGGCATTACTTCTCCAACAAAGCTATCCCCGCCCTTTACTCCCACGTGACTGACAATATTGGACACTCCCTGCAGCTGTCTCTCGGCAGCACGGTGCATGTCACGGTGGACACCTGGAGCAGTGCTTATGGCCAGGGGCAATACATGTCCTTTACTGCCCGCTGGCTAAATGTATTTAGTGGCAGCGAGGCAGGAACCCTCCAGCAACCGGGTCAATTGCTGTTGGCACCTCCACGTGCTTTCCAGCCAGGATTGCAGCAGACCACCCAACAACTATCCACTTCCACCTCCATGGGCAGTCCGCCTGCTGGGGCGTCAGGGCAGCGAGTTACCCGCGCTCCTTCATATCACATGTGTCAGGTGAAACGCTGCCATGCAGTGTTAGACTTAGTTTGTCTTGGCAGTAGCAGCCACACAGGCCAGCGCTTGCTATATTACATGAAGCAGCAAATAGCGCTCTGACTGACTCCACGGCAGCTGGAAGTGGGCAAGGTAGTGAGTGACAATGGGAAAAATATAGTGGCAGCGCTGAACCTGGGTCAATTCTCGCATGCTCCCTGTATGGCACATGTTCTAAATCTAGTAGTGCAAAGATTTTTATAAACATTCACTTGCCTGCGCACAGTGCTGGCAAAGTCGCAGAAGCTTTGCACTCATTTCAGCCATTCATATGTATCTCGCCACGCTCTGGTGGAACTGCAGCGTCAAAATGGTCTTCCGCCACACCGCTTAATAGGTGACGTGGCGACCCGGTGGAATTCCACTCTTCATATGTTGCAGCGACTCCTAGAGCAGCGCAGTGGACGATTTTGTCCAGCAGCAGCCAGAATCTTCCAGCATAGGGAGCAGGTGCGGCTTTGAATTCCGGCAGTGGAGGCTGGTCCGAGATGCCTGCACTGTTCTAAGGCCCTTAGAAGAAGTAACCAAATTGGTCAGCCAGGACAGCTGCGGTGTGAACGACATAATTTCAATAATATTTGTGCTGGAAAAGACACTCACGCTCATGCAGCAGGGGGCAATGGGGGAAGGAAATCCTGGCCATTTGTCTACCCGCCATGCTGTCACTGTAGGGGAGCCCCAACGCCAAAGTTCCCTTGTGGAGCAGGAGGAGGATGAGGATGAGGAGCTTCAGTTAGAGGAGGGGGAAGAGGAGGAGGATTTTAATGAAGGTGATGATGACCAGGAGGAGGAGACACAGCTGGAGGATGAGGATGATGAGACTTTCAGGGACACAGCAGTTACTCAGAGAGAGGCTGAGATGGAAAGAAGTGGCCTCTCAGGCACGCTGGGCAGGATGGTAAGTTGTATGTTCACATGCTTACGCACTGACAGGCATATCCTAAACATAAGGCAGACTGACGAATACTGGCTGGCGATGCTTCTAGACCCGCGGTATCAATCCAACATGGGGGATTGTTTTCCTCCCCAGGAAAGGGAAGAGAAATTAGTATCCTTGTGGGAGAAGCTATGTAGTAACCTGGCCACAGATTTCAGCCAGCCCCAGCCTGCTGCCAGCATGTCTGAGAAGGAGGTCCGGCCGAGTAATCCACCTTCTGCCACAACCAGCAGCAGCCAGTTAAGTCTAATTAGTATGATGTAGGAATTTTTCTCTGCAGGCTCCCAACAGCCACAGCCAAGTGAGCAGGCCCAGATCACCCGCTTCAATGAGCAGGTTCAGGCGTACCTGCAGTCTGGCTCACAAAACCTCTTCTCAGACCCCCTGGACTTCAGGGCAGGCAGATTACAACAGTGGCCGGAACTGTCCCACTATGCACTAGGGCTTCTTTCCTGCCCAGCCTCAAGTGTCATGTCAGAGAGGGTTTTTAGTGCCACTGGGGGGGTGATGACACCCAAAAGGAAAAATCTGTCACCGGGCAGTGTTAAAAAAAATACCTTTATAAAAATGAATAAAGGCTGGATTACATCCGAATTTCATACTCCTCTTGCTGATGCTGGTGGTGATTAGATTAGGCCTTGTAGGGCAGAATAGTCTGAGTGTCTTCCCACTGTTGCTGTCAGCCGGGCCATAATTTTACAGCCAAATGTCTTGTGTCATGTCTTGGGCTGTGCGAACCCGAAGTCACCAAAACCCTATTTCAAAACCAACACTGCTGTCTACCTCCGCCTCCGTTTTCTACGCTTAGTAGGAGAGCTGTTGTTAGTTAACGTTACTAATAGTTCTATTTAGTATTGTTAAGTTTGTTTTGGAGCCTCAGTCTTTAGTCCCCCCCCCCAAAAAAAAAAATGTATATATATGTGTTATATATATATATTTAAAAAAAAAAATTACACTGCCTCTGCCTCCTGTACAAGTTATATTAGCGAACATTGTTATACACCACTGCAGTCTGTTGTATTTATTTTACCTATAACTCTACTGATATACCCCGTCCCCTACTACTACTGGCCGGGGCAGCCATAAAAAGCTTATATATAATTTTCACTGCCTATGTTAAAGTAGAATGTACAGGCTTGTTGACCAAACAAGCCAAGCCTTTTTTATTTTTCTGTCTGTCAATTGTAAACAGTGAACAGGAGTGTGTAATTTAGTAATACTTCGGCCGGCAGACACCGCTGTGTTCATTAATATGGGAAAATGGCCATGGGAAAAAAACTCTGTCTTTTTGACACTATGTCAGGATCAGGAAGATGTTAAAGGTTTAACAAAACACTCAAAACACAGGTTTTTCAAGAATATTTTAGTAATAAATAAAAACTTATATTTAACAAATAAATAATATAATAAACAAAAGAAAGGAACAAAAACATATGATTACGCCGGCCTTTGCCGACGTCGGGCCATCATTTCCTGCAGCTCTTGCAGCTCCAGCTGCAGGCCACGAATGAGCCGGGAGGCAGCGTGGAGCCGGGACCCATGGTGCCGTAATCCAGCCTCTACTTCAAAGTCAGTAGGGATGTCTGTAGGGGTGGAAACTGTTTGTATGATTGAGTTACAGTGGTTATCCCACAAAAAAAATCTAAACTTTAATGTACTGGAGCGACTTATTCTGTGACATGTATTCTGTACTGACTGAGCCTTTTGTAGTACTTACTGGACACCCATACGGCGTGGTCTTCCCATGGTCCAGGGAAAAACTGCTCCCTGTCGGTTGGAGCTACCAAAGATAAAACATACATTTAGCTCATATTTTGAAGACAGAAGGTCCATCCATCACAACTTTTTTTACCTACCTTCTACCTCTGGTAGCTGGGCTGGTAGTGTTGGAGGGGCAGGTGGGGTCATCTCTCCTGGGGTGGAGGACGGTGAGAGCGGCTCCTCTGTGGTGCAGCAGCTGTCAAAAATCATGAAATAATGGCCTAAGACTACTTCTACACTAGCGGCAGCCCGGATCCGGCGGGTGAAGGATCCCCCCGGACCCGCGCTGCCACAGGTACACGTGTGGGGCCGTAACCGCGCTCTGGCCCAAAGTTACTGTAATAGGGGTGGGCCACAAATCCGGCCACAGCACATTAACCCCTGCTGAGAGGCAGCCGGAGCGAAAATATAACAGTTACATGTTGTATTTTCGCTCCTGCTGCCTCTCAGCAGGGGTTAACGTGCTGTGGCCGGATTCGCGGCCCACCCCCATTACAGTGAATTTGGGCCGGAGCGCGGTTACGGCCCCACGCGTGTACCTGCGGCAGCGCGGATCCGGAGGGACCCTTCACCCGCTGGATCCGGGCTGCCGCTAGTGTAGAAGTAGCCTTACATTCAACTCTAATGAACAGTTGTAGCTACATGGGAATAGTTTGGGGCTGGAGGATCCCGTTCCTAACCACTAGTGCTCTTACTGCAGCTGCACTCCCACGTAGCTTGGATGAAAAATAAATTAAATATGTTTTACACTTACTAGAGGCTGCAGGTACTTCAGGGGCCATCCTGCCTCGACGGTGGTGACGCCATCGTTGACGGTGCTCTGCAACATAAAAATGTACACAATTGTTAGATGATGACTCTTTTTAATACTAACACATACTACTATTAAGATATTATGGGTGTTAGAGGGGGGCCATATCATATTTTTTTCTTCTAAAAAGGTATTTATGGCAATAGATAACATTATCGTCGCAATAACTTTATTTATATCGTTAACACGGTGTGGTAGGAATACTTTGGATATTGCCCACCAGCTGCAGCATGGGCACGTCTTTGAGTCTGTGTGTAGGAGGAGGAAGTGCTAACTATAAAGGGGCATATAAGGGTACTTTCTTTTGAACTAGAGCATTTCCCTGACACAAACGGGAGAACGGCCAGCACCATTAACAATAATCACAAGAATATCTTCAATAAAGTTGTTTGGGTCGATAGTTAGAGAGGCGTTGCCTAGCATGAAACAAAATTACTGCAGCGCACCACGCATGACCACGTTGTCCTTCTATACTTTTTGCATTATTGGCAGTGACTGCTGGTATATATACAGTACAGTGCAGTACACTAATTTTTTTTACATGTTTTTACTTATCAAATATTTTGTTACTCACCCTGCCGTATCTCTGCTCGGATCTCATTAAGCCACTCTGAGCATTTGAATTTCACATCGGACCATTTCCGCTGGATCTGGCCCGGGGTTCGCACGGTGTGGAAACGATGACGCAGGCCTTGGATCACCTGCTGGATCACCTCCTTCTTATGCTGGTTTGGATGGCGGTGTGTGCCATCGTAATCCTCTCTGTCCATTACCCGGATCAGGAATTTCAGCTCTTCAGAGCTAAATGATGAGGATCGCCTGGATGCCATTTTCGAATATTCGCTCTGTCTCTGAGGAGTGCACGCCGCGGCCTCTCGTCGTGTGTGCCTGCGTATTACGTAATCGCGTAGACAATAGTTCGCTAAATATTTGTACGCTATTTGCACGCTCATGCGTACATCTTCTAAGAAGTTGCGTACATTTTTTAAATGAACGTTCGTTTTAAGTGCGCGAATGTTCGCTAACAGCTCATAATAATGTATATTTTGTACGCAAATACAACAAATCTATTCGTCGAATATACGAATCTTAGGAAAAGTTCGGCGAATGTTCGGCGAATAATTTTTTGAATGATTTGCTCATCTCTAGTGTTATTGTACTTAATTTTAGTGTCTCTGATTAGGGCACAACACCCCTAGATGCTTTTCTCACCAAGACCGTTATGTAGCCAGAGATTCTCCCAGGGTTGTATTGCCATATAGAGGATCCACAATATTTTGATTTTCATAGAACCGTGGACAAGTATATACCAATGATATACTTGCCCATGATTTTGTGATGGTTAAAATAAATCCATTTAACCCCTTCATGACAGCCATTTTTCACCTTAAGGACCAGGCCAAATTTTGGAAATATGACATGTGTCACTTTATGTGGTAATAGCTTTGAAACACTTTTACTTATCCAAGCCGTTCTGAGATTGTTTTCTCGTGACACGTTGTACTCCATGACAGTGGTAAATTTCAGTCAATATAAATCACCTTTATTTATTAAAAAATCCTAAATTTACAGAAAATTTGGAAAAAATTGTAATTTTAAAACTTTGAATTTCTCTGCTTTTAAGGGACATTGTGATTTCTCACAAAATAGTTATTACTTTACATTTCCCATATGTCTACTTTATGTTACCATCATTTTGTAGATATAATTTTATTTTTTGGGGACGTTAGAAGGCTTAGAATTTTAGAAGTAATTCTTAAAATTTTTAAGAAATTTTCCAAAACCATTTTTTTTAAGCACCAGTTCAGTTCTGAAGTCACTTAGTGGGGTTAACATAATAGAAACCTCCATAAATGACCCCATTTTAGAAACTACACCCCTCAAGGTTTTCAAAACTAATTTTACTAACTTTGTTAACCCTTTATGTCTTCCACAAGATTTAAAGGAAAATGGAGATGACATTTCTAAATTTCACTTTTTTGGCAGATTTTCCATTTTAATCCATTTTTTCCTGTAACACATCAAGGGTTAATAGCCAAACAAAACTCAAAAACTATTACCCTGATTCTGCGATTTACAGAAACACCCCACATGTGATTGTAAACTACTGTATGGGCGCACAGCAGGGCGCAGAAGGAAAGGTGCGCCAAATGGTGTTTGGAGGGCAAATTTTGCTGGACTGGTTTTCAGACTCCATGTCCCATTTGAGGCCCCCCTGATGCACCCCTACAGTAGAAACAACCAAAAAGTGCCCATATTTTGGAAACTAAGGGATAAGGTGACAGTGTTATTGATATTATTTTGGGGTTACATATGATTTTTGATCGCTTTATATTACACTTTTTGTTAGGCAAGGTAACCAAAAATGGCTGTTCTGGCTCAGTTTTTATTTTTATTTTTTTACTGTGTTCACCTGAGGGGTTAACTCCTGTGATATTTTTGTAGAGCAGGTTGTTACGGACGTGGCGATACCTAACATGTATAGTTTTTTTATTTATTTAAGTTTTACACAATAATATCATTTTGTAACAAAAAAATCATGTTTTAATCTGTCCAATGTCTGAGAGCTGTAGTTTTTTTATTTTTTGGGCAATTGTCTCAGGTAGGGGCTCATTTTATGCGGGAAGAGGTGACGGTTAGATTGGTACTATTTTGAGGGGCATACGCCTTTTTGATTGCTTGCTATTAAAATTTTTGTGACGTAAAGTGACAAAAAATGGCTTTTTTTTACCCTGTTTTTATTTTATTTTTTTTACTGTGTTCACCTGAGGGGTTAACTCATGTGATATTTTTGTAGAGCAGATTGTTACAGATGTGGTGATACCTAACATGTATAGTTTTTTTTATTTATTTAAGTTTTACACGATAATATCATTTTTTAAACAAAAAATCATGTTTTAGTCTCTCCATAGTGTGAGAGCTGTAGTTTTTTTATTTTTTGGGCAATTGTCTCAGGTAGGGGCTAATTTTTTGCGGGAAGAGGTAACGGTTAGATTGGTACTATTTTAAGGGGCATACGCCTTTTTGATCGCGTGGTATTGCACTTTTTGTGATGTTAAGTGACAAAAAATGGCTTTTTTGACACTGTTTTTATTTTATTTTTTTTACGGTTTTCACCTGAGGGGTCAGGGCATGTGATATTTTTGTAGAGCAGGTTGTTACAAACGTGGCGATACCTAACATGATTGGGGTATTTTTTTCTTTTTTTACTAATTTTAAATTTGAGTTTTGGGGGGAAAAATAGGATTTTTTTAAAACTTTTTTTTAACTTTTTTTTTTTACACTTTTTTAGACTCAGACCCACTTGTTTCTTGAAGAACCAGTGGGTCTGATTGTTCTATAATACACTACAGTACACTGTATAGTGTACTGCAGTGTATTTTCATTCTTGCTAAGCCTTGTCAGGCTCCTGCCTTTAGCAGGAGCCTGATGAGGCTTAGCTTACACCATGGCAAGCAGACGCTTCTGAAAGCGTCTGGTTGCCATGGTAACCATCGGGACGCTGCCAGAGCAGAACAGCGTCCCGATGGAAGGGGGAGGGAGCTTCCTCCCCCTCTTCAGCCCACACCATCGGCGCTGCCAGCGCACCGCAGCGCCGATGGGAGAGGGAGGGAGCTCCCTCCCTGTTAACCCTTTCCATGCCGCGGTCCCTACGGACCGTGGCATGGAAGGGGTTAAACTGCTGACATCGGCGCCAGCACCGATGTCAGCAGTTTGAAGCAGAGTATCAGCTGTATGCTGATACTCTGCTTCACCCGCTCGCCATCCTGAAAATCAATGCGGCGGCAATGCCGCCGCCATACGGCCCGCCCGCCGCGCATTACACCCCCCCCCACCCCCCCTGAAAAAATGGCTAAAAATAGCGATCTGGGGTGGGGGGGTGTATATAATATATACATTGTGAAAAAATTATTTATTTTTTTTGTTTTTACATTAAAAAGCATTGCATCGCTGTGATTGGCTAGTCTGTATAGACTAGCCAATCACAGCGATCGCTAGCCCGGGACCGCCCCCATTGGTCCCGGGCTGGTAAGCTGAGACCCCTGGCTGTAAGTAACAGCCGGGGTCTCAGCACTGTCACCATGTCAGCAGACATGGTGACAGTTTAATGTAATGACGAGTATACTCGTCATGGAGCATTAAATAGCAGTGCTCCATGACGAGTATACTCGTCATATTGAGTGAAGGGGTTAATCAATGGATACCCTACCCACCTGATGCAGTTAATGGTTACATGATTTTGAAGGTAGATATGGTGGTATAGAAAAATAATTTGTAGATATTAGAGTAGGAGAAAAACCTCTGACATTCTTGTGGCTGGCTATAAAATCATTGATGTCTTATTCCCAAAACCCAAACACAATGTCTGTCTAAAGAAAACCAAGGAAGCAGAACAAAACTTCACATAGGGCATTGTACATTATAAACCCTATCCTAACAGTTGAGATGTCCTCAGAGCTCCTAGCCCCAGTGAAGCCATTTGAAAGGTCAGGTAGAGGATATCATGACCTACAGAAAGGGTCAGATATCAAAAACCATACAGATGAAAATTCATCAAAGAAACTCTGGACATAATCCATAACTTGGCCATGTGCTGCTCATGATTGTTATTAGGTCCTCCACTGGCATCACATATGTTAAAGTCACCTCAATCAGGGCTCTGTTCTGATGTGATAATTAAAGAATGCACTTTGTTCTGTCTCTAACACCTCCATGTTTGACATGCACTGAGCCAAGAACTGAAACGTGGTCATAAAAGGCCATCAGCATACACATTAGCCTGTCCTTGGCAGGGGTCTAGTGTGGGGAATCTTTAGACCTTCTTAAGGTGTATGTGTCGCTATAGCAAGCTGTAATTTCTTTGGGGAACAACTCATTTAATGAATTGACCAACTTTCTTGCTACCTCCTGGCAACTAGGTTCCTAGCATCTCGTAATGTGTTAAGTTCTGCTTTTTTTTTACCCCTTCTATTTTTAAACTATTATTTTTGGCATTGTATTCATATGTCCTTGAATTTTTACCTTTTGATAACCTGATTACCTATATTTTTGTGTTCTCTGTTCTTTAGACAGAGAATAATAATATTCTTTAGATAGAGAATATTAATAAGAGCCTTCTTGTGTTCTAAATGATTTCACGACCTCAGAAGAAGCATTATGTATATTGGTGTATTAACCTTGTGAATGCTAGAAAGAGTAGTGGGTTTAAGTGGGTAATTATGAGTTAACTAGTTTAAGGCTTCTTGTCTGCTTAATTTGACAATGATGGCAGCTAATATGCCTTAGATGTGGATGTCAGATAGCCAGGGGCTTTGCTAAGGTCTCAAAATATCCGAGGTCCAAGCCCCAATGAATATGGCCCAGTTCTCTAAGTCTCCACTTCCCTCCCCCACACACCACATTTTGCTGTACTTGCTATACAGAAGCACATACCTATGACATTCAGGGCCTCCCACGTGATGTCTCCTTTGATGTAGATCTTCTTTGTCATCATCTTCTACATTTGGTCCGGACAACTTCTCTCAGCCGCCTCATCTCTGCAGAGTGTGACACACGGATATCTTAGCTTCCTCATATTTCTATCATCATCTCCCAACCTGGAGTCCCCACAGTGATATCCTGCTGCTCCCTTTGCTCCCCAATACCCCCAAATACTATCCTGAAAAAAAAAAATTGGTGCCCCCATTTTAATAGCGATCCTCATAGTCCCACAAATAATACTTACCCCTACAGTGCCTCAACTGTGATAACGCTCCCCAAGAGTGCCCCCATTAGTAGAAGAGCCCCCAGTAGAAATAAGGCCCCTATTGTTCCCCCAGTGGTAATAAAGCTCTTTACAGACCTCTCAGTAGTAATAAGCCCCCCTAGTGCTCTTAGTAGAAATAAGACGGATCTCTAAGTCACACATATAGAGCCACAAGTAGTAATAAGAACGCCTATAATGTCCCCTGGATTTCCAATGCCCCCTGTAGTTATATTTCCCCCTCCACCAAACAGTCCCATGTAAATAAGACCACACCATATCTCCTGCCCCTCCAGAATACAGTCCTATGTAAATAACATCACTCCCTTCCCTTCAGCCCCTCCAACATTCAGTCCTATGTAAATAACGCTATTTTCCTCCGTCTGCCATAGAGTCCCATGTAAATAACATCACACCATCTCTCCAGCCCTCTCCAATATACAGTCCCATGTAAATAACATCACCTTCTCCCTAGCCACCTTCAACATACAGTCCCAAGTAAATAATATCACCCCTCCCAGCAACATGCAATTCCATGCAAACATCACCCCCTCAACATTCAGTCCCATGTAAATAACATCATTCCCCACCAGCCACCTTCACATACAGTCCCATGTAAATAACATCCCCCCCCAACATTCAGTCCCATGCAAATAACATCACTCCCTCCCTCATACCCTATAATATTTAGTCCCATGTAAATAATATCACTCCCTCCCACAGACACAATTAATATACAGTCCCATGTAAATAACATTACTGCCTCCCCAGCACCCTCCTACATACAGTCCCATGTAAATAATATCACTCCCTCCCAGAGCCACCTCCAACATATAGTCCCATCTAAATGCCATCACCCTGCCCCAGCCCCCTCCAAAATTCAGTCCCATGTAAGTAACATCACTCCCTCCCACAGCCACCATCAACATACAGTCCCATGTAAATAACATCACTCCCTCCCCCAGCCTCCTCCAATACACAGTTCCATGTAAATAACATTCCTCCATTCAGCCCTAACATATAGTCCCAGTTAAAACTCCCAGTATTGTGCTGCCTCCCCCTTTACTTACCTCTCCTCATGTAGCAGACATCACCACAGCTTCTTCCCCCAGGACTTCTCCTCTTCGCTGCTGTCCTCTCCTGCACTGGTCACATGATGGTGACATCATCACAGGTCCTTCTCAACCACTGCCTGTTTTATTGGTCACATGACCTGTGATGTCACCACAGGTCCTTCAGCTCTTCCACTGTATAATATTCAATTGTATTGCCTGCCTGAGTATACTGCAATACAGTTGTATCTAGCTGGCAGGCAGGACATTCAAGGCCTGGGACTAAACATCAGGGGCCCAGGCCCCGAATGTTTTAACCTAGCAATGCCCCTACAGATAGCTAAGGGGGAAAGATTTAGCGTAACCCTGTGGCTCAAAGTAGAAGAGTGGGAGGTTGACATTAAAATCTGGATGACCCTTAAATCTCCCATTCGGAGTCTAAGTCGTGATCCTGACAGTAGAAAATAACTCAATTTTACCCACAAAATCGAGCATCTGTTGACAGCTATGGGTGGAGAAGACAGCCGATTTTGTGTGTAAACCCACCCTCATGATGCTAACCAAGGGGGAAACTTGTGCAATCAAGGAAGCATCTCATATGTTCCTAAGAAAAAGATCATTTCATATAATTTACACTCATTATTCCTCTTTAAAGAACATGACTAGAAAGAATTAGCATGTTGAGGAGTATCTTTGTTGATGAACTAAAAAGACTATGTGACTTCCTAATAATAATGTAGTCTGGGTTACAAGTGGATTCATAAAAATGGAGATAAAAATTGACTGAACTTTTGTGGATTAAACTGGAAGTTCTTGGGCATCTGCAGCATTTGTACGTGTTAAAGGCAAAAAAAAAACTGGATATACTGTAGACCATGCTTCTTCATACAAATTCATAGCATCCATCTCTACAAAGAGACAAGTGAACAATAAATAATAGAATCGTACCTCCTTTCTGTCTAAACACGATAGAAGCAGAGATTAATGATAATACAATGAAATATTGTTACCTTGATATCTTAAGCTCTTAATTGATTTTATGCAATTTCGGTAGAACCATGGAGCTTACATACACAAAACAGCTTTTAAGATGGAATATAAAATTAGAATTCCCTTTCTGTAAACCAGAAAGCATATTTCTACTGTAACAAAATAAGAGTAATACTTCACATTAGCATAAAATTGCTTTTATTTGTTTGGTTTCTGAAAGGTAAATTATAGTATAGCATCACTTTCTCTACATTAAAAAGGGAACTAAGTTTTAATATGCAGCAAATGAATCAATATAAGCCTTTCTTTATGTTTTATTTAAACTGCTAATGCACTATATGCAAGGTTTGGGTAATTTACTTACTTATGAGGCAGTTTGGTTTCAAAATGATTAATTCTAAATGCAATCTTATGCAAGAAACTTCTTTATAAAAGAATCTTTATCCATGCACTTCTCAAAACAGTCTGCCGATGCCCTCGCTCAGGGCAGAGTGATATTCTATAAATCATCTTATATGAAAAATTAACATAACATGAAATATTTATAAATATTAATGTGTATGTTAATATAAGTAAAGCTGTAACAAACAATCACAACCTATCCAAGTTTCGTAAGACAGGCGTCGCTGCTAAAGTTATCCATTATCACTTGAGAAATATGCAATTGTAGTGTTCATACGTATAGTAGTTGATCCTTTTCTTAAGTGAAGTTATCTTTCTTAATCTTTCCAATGTGCAATTTACAGTAGTTATATCTTGCATATGTGTGCCTAAAGGTACCCATATACTTTAGAGTATAGTTGGCCAGCCCCACTGTTCTCAGCTGACAAACTAATGAGTATGGGGAGTCCTGACTCTACAGCAATAGAAGAAGAGGGAATGCTGTTATATTGCAGTGATACCCCGGAGCCTAGTATATTCTCTAGTATATTTCAATACAGGCCTGCAGGTGGCAGCACTGCATTTTAATAAAGTGAATGTTGTGTTCTGTGATGAATAATTATCCATCACAGAATATAATTGGTAATCTAATGATTGCCTGGAGTTCACCTGAGGTGACTTAAAAAAAAAGTTTAAAAATATTTTTCAAAATCTAAATTTAAAAAAATAAAAGTTCAAATTTTCCCCCCTTTCCCTAAAATTTTAATTAAAAAAACATAGACATTGCCACATTAAAAAGACTTGTACTATTAAAATATAAAGATATTTATCCCATATTACAAAAAATTCAAAAAGGCAAATTTTATATTTTTTGTTATTTAACCTTCCCCCAAAAATTGAATAAAAAGTAATCAAAAAGTTACCCCAAAATGATATAACTGAAAAGTACCAATCGCCCCACAAAGAATGCTCCACAGGCACAAATATAAAAAATGTATGGGGAGGTCAGAATATGGCAATAACAAAAATATAATTTGCTTTTTTTTGGCTATTTTGCTAATTTTTTTTTGTCACTTAACCTTCCCCCAAAAAGTAATTAGAAACTCCAAAATAATATAAATGAAAAGTACAGATCACATTTTGTAAAGTTTCTGGCCTTGAACCAGACACTAAAAAAAGCCAAAAATTTGCATCTTGATACATTAGCCCCTTAGACAGACAGACAGTCTCTGAATGTGCCAAATTTATTGTAGTTGCTGATGCTGGGTGATAAATCTACAAAATCTTTAGACTGTATGATCCTATTTGTTAGTTTAGCTTACACCAAATATTTATCCACATGCGCCAATCTGACCACATGCCCCCCCCCCAAATATGCCCACATTATCCTCTGTCTTAATACCCCTTTAGGTGGTGGTGGATGCACCAAATTTATGCAGAAGCACTAGCCTCTACATAACTTTGACGTATCCACCGCCTGTCTAAATCTATGCCAGCTCCCTTGCTGGCATAGACTTAGACCATTTTCTACATCTAAAACAGGCGTAGAAAAGATAAATAAGACAGGTCTGCCAACCCGCTCTCTTCTCCACGCATGCCACACACCCTTTTTTTAGACCTGGCTTGAGTGGGGAAAAGTTGCAGATTATGGAATAAATAACTTTTGCACCGCAATCTGCGGCAGATATACATCGTGTATATCTGTTTGTTTATTTATATTTACTATTTTATGATCTACAATACAGAAAAATGTTAACAATGTGTATATATATATATATATATATATATATATATATATATGATTACCTTGACCTGGGGCAAGGTAATGGAACTGGGGGAGGAATGGAAGGAGGAATTAGAACAGTGCAGAAGGAAAGTTGTAGGGGAAAAAATATATATAAACCTTTTAACTGTATGTACACTAATGCCAGAAGCCTGACTAATAAATCTGGTGAACTGGAATTAGTGATGTGTGAGGAGGACTATGACATAGTGGGAATAACTGAGACATGGCTGGATGATACCTATGACTGGGCAGTCAACGTACAGGGTTACAGTCTGTTTAGAAAGGATCACCAAAACCGGAGAGGGGGAGGAGCCTGCCCTTATGAAAAGTACAGTCTAAAGCCCACACTGCGGGAAGATATAAGTGAGGGACATGAAGATGTGGAGTCACTGTGGGTAGAAAAAAATGGAGCCAAAAACAATAATAAAATACTAATAGGACTTTATTATAAACCACCTAATATACCACAGTCCACAGAAAATCTACTTCTAAATGAAATCGACGAGGCAGCAAAACATAATGAGGTCATTATTATGGGGGATTTCAACTCAGATATAGACTGGGAAACTGAAACCCAGATATAGACTGGGAAACTGAAACCTGTATAGATCATAAAGGAAACAGGTTCTTGGAAATAACCAAAGACAATTACCTTTCCCAACTGGTTCAGGACCCGACTAGAGGGACGGCCATTCTGGACTTAGTATTAACCAATAGACCTGACAGAATAACAGATGTGCAGGTCGGGGGACACCTGTGAAATAGTGACCATAATATAATAACCTTCCAACTGTCATTCAAAAGAGCGTTTCTTCAGGGAGGAACAAAAATACCAAACTTTAAAAAAGCAAAATTTAGTCAACTAAGAGAGGCCATAGGCCTAACTAACTGGGACAAAGTCCTCAAAAATAAAAAATACAGCCACAAAATGGGAGATTTTTAAAAGCATCCTAATATCTAATTGTGAGAGGTACATACCTTATGGGAATAAAAGGTTAAGGAACAAGAAAAAAACAATATGGATAAATAGAGCTGTAAAGAAAGCAATAAATGACAAACAGAAAGCACATAAATCACTAAAACAGGAGGGGAGCGAGGAAACATTGAAAAACTATAAGGAAAAAAATAGAATATGTAAAAGACAAATAAAAACAGCCAAACTAGAGACCGAGAGATTAATCGCCAAAGAGAGTAACACTAACCCTAAAATGTTCTTTAATTATATAAATGGTAAAAAGTATAAACCTGAAGGTGTCGGCCCCTTACAGAGTAATGAGGGGGGAGTTGCAGAGAGCGATGAGGAGAAACCAAAGCTACTAAATATCTTTTTCTCTACTGTATTCACTGAGGAAAATAAACTGTCAGATGAAATGCAGAATATAAAAGTAAATTCCCCGTTAAAAGTGCCCTGTCTGACCCAGGAAGAAGTAGAGCTGTGTCTTAAAAATATTAAAATAGACAAATCGCCAGGACCGGATGGCATACTCCCCCGTATCCTAAGAGAATTAAGTAATGTCCTCGCCAGACCCTTATTTCTGATATTTAAGGAGTCTATACTGACAGGGAGTGTTCCACAGGATTGGCACATAGCAAATGTGGTGCCAATATTTAAAAGGGGTCCAAAAACAGAGCCCGGGAACTATAGGCCGGTAAGTTTAACATCTGTCGTGGGTAAACTGCTTGAGGGTTTTCTAAGAGATGCTATCTTGGAGTACCTCAATGAAAATAAGCAAATAACTCCATATCAGCATGGCTTCATGAGGGATCGGTCATGTCAAGCCAATTTAATCAGTTTCTATGAGGAGGTAAGTTCTAGACTGGACCGCGGCGAATCAATGGATGTCATATATCTGGACTTCTCCAAAGCATTTGACACAGTACCACATAAAAGGTTAGTATATAAAATGAGAATGCTTGGCCTGGGAGAAATGTCTGTATGTGGGTAAGTAACTGGCTCAGTGACAGAAAACAGAGGGTGGTTATTAACGGCACATATTCAGATTGGGTCACTGTCACTAGTGGGGTACCACAGGGGTCAGTATTGGGCCCTATTCTCTTCAATATATTTATTAATGATCTTGTAGAAAGCTTGCACAGTAAAATATCAATTTTTGCAGATGACACTAAACTGTGTAAAGTAATTAACACAGAAGAGGACAGTACACTGCTACAGATGGATCTGGATAGACTGGGGCCTTGGGCAGAGAAGTGGCAGATGAGGTTTAACACTGACAAATGTAAGGTTATGCACATAGGAAGGAATAATGCAAGTCACCAGTACATACTAAATGGTAAAATATTGGGTAACTTCG
Source organism: Rhinella marina (assembly GCA_900303285.1). NCBI lineage: Eukaryota > Metazoa > Chordata > Amphibia > Anura > Bufonidae > Rhinella > Rhinella marina. Next base: position 46,813 of record ONZH01027532.1, read on the forward strand.
ACATGGAAAAGGACCTAGGAATTTTAGTGAACAGCAAACTAAGCTGTAGAAACCAGTGTCAGACAGCTGCTGCCAAGGACAATAAGATAATGGGTTGCATCAAAAGAGGCATAGATGCCCGTGATGAGAACATAGTCCTGCCACTTTACAAATCACTAGTCAGACCACACATGGAGTACTGTGTACAGTTCTGGGCTCCTGTGAACAAGGCAGACATAGCAGAGCTGGAGAGAGTTCAGAGGAGGGCAACTAAAGTCATAACTGGAATGAGAGGACTACAGTACCCAGAAAGATTATCACAATTAGGCTTATTCACTTTAGAAAAAAGACGACTGAGGGGAGATTTAATAACTATGTATAAATATATCAGAGGTCAGTACAGAGATCTCTCCCATGATCTATTTATCCCCAGGACTGTGACTGTGACGAGGGGACATCCTCTGTGTCTGGAGGAAAGAAGGTTTGTACACAAACATAGAAGAAGATTCTTTATGGTAAGAGCAGTGAGACTGTGTAACTCTCTGCCTGAGGAGGTGGTGATGGTAAGTTCAGTAAAAGAGTTCAAGAGGGGCCTGGATGCATTTCTGGAGGGTAATAATATTACAGGTTATAGTTACTAGAGAGGGGTCGTTGATCCAGGGAGTAATTCTGATTGCCTGATTGGAGTCGGGAAGGAATCTTTTTGCCTTCCTCTGGATCAACTTGTAGGAAAACAGGCCGAACAGATGTCTTTTTTCGGCCTTATAAACTATGTTACTATGTTACTATATGTATAAATGTTGAAAAGTTTACATTTCCAGATGCCTATAATACTGAAGACCTTTTTATAATTATCTGGATGTAGGTCACTTTTACATCATCTTATAGTATGTGCCTCATTCGTGCATGTCCAATAATACATCTGCACTGTAGTAACACTACAAAGCAATATCAGTTATCATGAGTGAGAGAATAAATAGCCCTAACACATCCAGACAATGATTAGAAATTCCAATTGAGTCATGAAAAAATGCACAATAGGAGGAAAATGCCATGCACCATTGCACATCTAATATTCAATGGCACAAAGATGATAAAATACAGATAATATAAGTGGATGTCATACTTTCAGTGTACAAGGAGAAAAGTCACATAACAGAACAGCTGTTATATTTCAATTATATTAGAAAGATCAAATCTTCAACAAAACTTTTGTTGCAATGCAAGCTAACTGTCAGGTCTGGTCATCGAAGAACATAGGTTCTATGTTTTGCTTGGTATTCTGAGCTTTTGTGTGTTTCTGTTTAGTGCCTACGCCTTGCCTTGAACCATGTTCACACTGTGGGTTGTTTTAGAGCCAACGCCCAGCTTCATGTTTGGTTTGTCTACTCAGGGTTAATACTCAGGTGCTGGGCTGAGTGGCTTCTCTGAATCTGGTCCATTCAGAACCTGAGGGTGGGATATCTTCCTGCTTATATACCTATCTTTCTCTCTGCTCCTTGCTGGTTTTTGCAAAATCCTTGCTATTCCTGCTTGCGTTGTATTGTGTATCCTGACTTCTTATTTGACCCTCGGCTCGTATTTGACTACTCTACCGTCTTCCGATTTTGTACTTTGTTATTCCTGGTTTTGACGCGGCTTCCTGACTATCCATTTGGTGTTTTGTCTGTCTTGTTTGTTGTCCCTGTTCCCTGCACCTTATACAGTGTATTTCGCATTCCTCGTGGTTGTCGCCCCACGGTTTAGCGTGGGTGAGGCAATAGGCAGGGACAGAGGGTTGGGTAAGCTCAGGGCACACGCTCCTCTGTTGTCTGTTTATCCCAACCTTGACACTAACATAATTATCAGGTTCATGATTTCTCCTACAAATATAACAAATGTACACTCATCCACATATTCACAAACAGTACACAATGATATTAATAAAAAGAAAAGAAAACTTTGCGGAATATTAACACCCCTGCTTTCTTCTGTAATTGCAACACAGTCTATTTAAGGTGTTACCCGTTCAAAAAGTAAGATGAATTAGAGATGTGGGTTTAAACAAATTAATAAAAGTCACTCACTTTATGAAAGTCCTGAAATTTCTAGTTCCACAGCAGAAGTGATAATTTGCTTTTTGCATTTAGGTGAGTGCTGCAGCAAATCACAGGAGTCAATGAGAGCAGCACGTGATTCCTTCCTTCCCTGAACCCAGCTTTGTTGGGGACAGGAGCTACAGTGGTGGAATTAAAGGACTTTTATGAGATGTGACAATTTTTATAAACCCCAACTCTACTTAATTTAACTCAAACTTATGTGTGACATTGGGTTTTAGCAAGGGACAACCTGTCAATTTTTTATTGCAAAATGCAATCATTGCAGTGCCCTTGAAATGGGAACCCAGTAGATTGAAATTGGCATATCCAGGATTAAAGATCACTGGTTTCATTTTATTGGCAAATCGGTGGTACAGGAAAAAAGGAGAAGCTATGACCTGTCTACAATTTCCATACATAATATTTCCTGCACATATTGGTTATAGCCAAGTACTTTATGTGGTTTACGTTGGTTTGTCTAGGTTTGCAGTACTTTATTAGGGCATTCAGAGTTGTAGAGAAGGTTCCTCCATTCAGAATCTAATGGAGAACATCACATGCTCTGGAGGACCCAGCATATCTATGCATAACACTGAGATCCCCCCTTGAATTGGTGTGGGTTGCAACTTATTTTTTTACGACTTTTGCAAAAGTTACACATAGTAAATCAGATATAATCCAGGTCTAATCTTACTTTTAGCTGTTAATCATAGACCACTTTGAAAAGTTGTGAGGATCACCAAATGGTGTAGAAAATATTGCAGTTGCCATGATTTGCAACTTTTTTAGACCACAAAACTGACATATCTGACTTGATAAATAATAACCCCAATAATGTAGGAGATTTGCTATTTAAAATGCCAGAATAAGAAGAAAAAAAACTTGTGCTGATTTAGACATTTTTCCCCAGCAAGGGAACATGAGTCAGCAGGAAATGGTTCTAGCCTGATGGAAAGGAAACATAGCTTAAACAGCATATGTCAGTATGATCAACCTTATTAAACCATGTATACTGCCTGGTACAGTTGATAATGCTGATTAGAAAGATACCTTTCTACAACCAAGAAACCATTTATTCCTGACTAGTGTTGAGTGAATTGAAGCTTCATAAGTGGAATTTGATCCGAAGTTTATCAAAAATTAAATTCACAACAAATCCGAATTTCCTGGCTCTTCATAGTAACAAATTAATTTTTTCCTAAAATAGTGGCATAATGTGTTACAAAGTGAAAGTAAGAAGCCCAGAAACAAGAGATCACCATAATGTAGTGCGGCCTGCCAATCAGAAGCTAGGAATGGTGTTACCATTCCTACACCCTGCTACTGTTTCAAAAGGGGTAACATAAATGTCATCTTTGTGTTAATTTCCGGGTCCTTTTACATTGTGCAGTGATATAATCTTTCAATGTAACCGTTTGACATGTAATATGCCTGGTTCACCAGCAGGTGGCAGTGTAAATGGCAGAGCTATAGTTAAATAGAATGGAATTACCATTCCCCCCCCACTAGGCAGAAGTGGGCTAGTCCTGCTTCCTACCGGTAGGGAAAGGCAGCAGTTCTGGTTAGTTCTAGTTCAAGGTGTAGTCTGGACAGGACAGGAATAAGGTGTGGCACGCTAACAGCCTGAGTGCCTATGTCAGCCAGAGCAGCCTAAGCTCTACTGACCATAGAAACAGATGTCTGAAAGCCATAGGGACCATAGGAAATCATTCTTTGCTCACCATAAGAGAAATCAGCAAGAGGAATAGTTCTTTGGCTGAAGATAAGATTTCCTGAGTGTCAGGAGGAGAATAACAGTTGACGGCACCCCATCCAAGGATTCTAGAACAGACCTAAAGTACAGAAACCAGACTTAATCAGAGTTTAGTGCAGCATACAGCAAGAAAGCAAAGTATTTAGGCAAGCCTATCAGCACATCAGAGAAAAAAAGAAAGCAGAGTTATTGAGTTTGCCTGCCAGTTTATGCTAAAGCCTGCAGGAACAAAGACAAAGCCTGCAAATAGTTTGGATGAAAGTTTATTTAACTAAAGCTGTCTTTTAACTTCACAACACGGTCTGGACTCAAGTTATTCTTCATCCCCTAACTCAACATCCGCCTTTTTTAATGCTTCAGAGCCTAAGCCTGGGGTCCCACTGTATCCAGGTAGGAGCACCATGACACATAAAGAGACATATAGGCCTCATCAAACCACTCAGCATTTCTCTAAATCTGGGACGCGATAGGGCCCTGTGGGGCAGTGCATTGCACTAGTGAGCCCCTGTAATGTCACAGCCCTAGAGAATTCCTACTCCAGCCAGGCCATTATACAGTGGACTGAGCATAGGGACAGATGTGACAACTGCTAGGGACAGTGTTTAACAAAGCTTTAATTGTAAACTCTTGGATCGACTCCAGGGACAGTGTACAGACAATGTAGGGAGATCATCATAGAGAGAGTTTTTCCACACTGTAGGGAGAGCATAGGGAGACTGCAGAGACAGTGAATCAGAAGCTGAAAGAATCCATAGGAAACTGCTCAGTTTGCATCAATCCCTGCACATACCTATATAGTTGAACAGTGTCCACCTTGTTTAATAGATAAGAAATTCCATTACACCTTACTTCTTAAATTATGGTGAATAAGCTGTCTAATTTACCTATTATTGGAGTGTTCCCCTTGTTTAATAGATACACAATTCTATTACACCTTGATTCTCAAATTGGGGAGAATAAGTAGTGTGATTTAACTGTTATTGGGTTGCCCACCTTGTTTAATAGATAAGCAATTCTATTATTCTTTGCTTCTCAAATTGGGGTGAATAAAATGTCTAATTTAACTGTTATTGGGGTGTTCGCTTGTTTAAATAAATTGAAAATAAAATATTATATTTATTATAAGCGGTCTGGCAATTACTTTTAGGTGTTTGTTATTGCGGTGTGCACATTGACATTGAATAACGTATTTTACATATACAGTTACTGTTGCTGTACAGTATGTCCAACAGACAAGTGCAAGAGCCTTCTGAGGGAACAGGGAGTGGCAAAGTGGCAGAAGTAGCAGCAGAAGAAGGTGGGGTGGTAGCAGCAGCTGTGACAACAGGCCATCGCTGCCACTGTCATCCAGCAGTCGTTTTTTTACCAGTAACCCAACTGTCCTTGAATAGTTGACTCTGTCTTCTACATCATCTCAACTGACAACAGACATGCACAGCCTGGAGTCAGTGGGTTCCTCTGGCACTGTACTTTGTTGGCATGGCCCAGGAACAAGCTCTGTGCCCTCACCTGTCCTGCCTCATTCTTTTTCTGCTCCTTCTGCTCGGGAAGTATTGTATACTGCCGGCTCTGGTTCACTTATTAGCAAGGAAAAGCTTATTGAGGACAGTCAGCAGCTACTGCCCAGCTCAGATTTGGGGGAGAGGTCCGCTGCTTCCTCTTTTGGGTGTGCAAGTAGTGAAGATGAGAGTCTCGTGGGAGCAGGTGTTGTGAGCGGTCAGAGATGTGGCCAAGAGGGGTGAGGGTGACATAAGTTAGGAGCAAACAGTAGTGGATGATAATATAACCGATCGCACGTGGGAGCCAGGTAAACAGGGGGCTTTATAATCATCATCATCATCAGGGGGTGAGGGTGGCAGCTTGTGAGCAAGACAGCCATAGGGTGCTAGCGTGTGGCTGAGCCAACAGAGTGCAAGCATGGCTGTGAGTCATCAGGCTGGCAGATCTGGAGATCTGGAGCCAAACATGCCCCGGGGAGAACGTCTGCTACTCAGGAGCCTATCTCTCTGGAAACAATGAGTGATGCTTGAGTTCATAGAGACAGCAGCAGGTAGTCAGCATGCAGTGGTGGGGGTAAAATGTCATACTCGCCTGATATAGCAACTGCTGAATCTTCCAGTGGCCCACACCCCTTCTCTAGCAGTCAGGGCTCCACTACCTCAGCAGAAGGGAGATGTGTTTCCTTCCAATCTTCTACTGGTCCTAATGCTCCTCCTCTTTGTCATGCATCTCGCCAGCAATCGATCACCGAGGTGATTGCAAAAAGAGAACGGTATGCGAGCAAGCATCCAACCTCACAGAAGCTGAAGGTGCTCCTGGACAAGTTGCTGGTACTACAGTCCCTACCTTTTCTATGTGGTTGACTCTGCCTATTTCAGAGAACTGATGGCTTGTGCCGAGCCAAGGTGGAGAGTCCCAAGCCGTCATTACTTCTCTAAAAAAGCTGTACCAGCCCTGCACACGTATGTTAAGCAGAAAGTGTGCCAGTCCATGAGCTTTTCATTGTCTAGTACAGTTCTTGGCAGTGCTGGGTAATTGTGGTTTCTGCCCAGGCACACCAGAAACTTGGCCAGGTGATGGCAATGCTACCTCTACATTCTCAAACTATGATTCCGGCCCCAATGCCACTTCATCCTCAACCTTGTCCTCAGCCTCCATTGTAGGCACAGTTCTGAGAGGTACTCCAGCATACCACCTATGTAGTGCATGGCGGTGTCACGCTGTTCTGCACCTGTCTTGCAAGGGCAAACAGAGTCATACCAGGGAGGAACTATTCCTCAACAAGAAATCGAATCCTGGCTGTCTCCTCACCAACTGAAGATTGGAGCCATAGTCACTAGTGTTGATCGAGCACCATAGTGCTTGCGTGCTCGGGTAGAACACTAGGTGGTGCTCGAGTGCTCTACCGAGCACCCAAGCACAATGGAAGTCAATGGGAGAGCCAGAGCACTAAACCAGGCACCCCCTGCTCTGAAGAGGGGAGGGTGTCTGGTTCATAAGCAAAGGTGAGAAAATGATGGAAACACCACTGAATTGGTTTGGGGACAGCATGGGGAGGATGTCTGGATGTATCTTGGACTCTCATGTATTTAGGATGTTCAGACGTAGCACAGGTAATATCACCGTCACTAAAAATTACACTGAATGTCACAGGTATTTAGGATGTTCAAACGTTATACAGCAGACGTAGTGCAGGTAATGTCGCCTTGATTAGCGGCAGAAAAAATTACACAGAATGTCAGGAATTTAGGATACACAAACGTTATACCGCACATGCAGCACAGGTAATGTCGCCTTGATTAGCAGCAGAAAATATGACACCGGATGTCAGGTATTTAGGATACACAAACGTTATACCGCACATGCAGCACAGGTAATGTCGCCTCGATTAGCGGCAGAAAAAAATGACACTGGATGTCAGGTATTTAGGATACAGAAACGTTATAATGCAGACGCTGCGCAGATGGTGTTAAGGTCAGGCAAATTTGTACAATTTTTGCCCCAAAAGAAAAAAAATATACTGCAGCCAGATATAACAATAGTCCTTAAAAGGACTTTTGGTTCTTTTAAACAGAACAACTAGCCCTGCCTAGCCAAATCCAATCCCTACACTATCTGTCCCTCCTTGCGCAAACGTTATACAGCAGACGCAGCGCAGGTAATGTCGCCTTGATTAGCAGAAGAAAACAATACACCGGATGTAAGGTATTTGGAATACTGAGCCGAGTCACATGTCACCGTGTTATGTAAAGCACCCGATGACGCTTTCCCGGCCAGCCAATCACTGTAATGCCAGTAGCCAACATGGCTACAGCATTACAGTGAATGCCAGCACTGCCCCGCACGCTAACTGGCTGCGTAGCAGCCAAGAAACGTGCGGGGAGGGGACTCGAGCATGGTGCTCGAGCACACGCTGTGTTTGGCCAAACACCGCATGGTGCCAAGCACCACCATGCTCGGCCGAATATTATATGTTCGCTCATCACTAATAGTCACCAATAATGAGAAGAATGTTCTGTTGGTACTGTATCAAGGAAGGCTTACCCATGCACTCTGCATGGCACACATCTATAATCTTGTTGGAAAGCAGTTCCTGAAGTCTTTCATCCAGCTGCAAGACATCCTGCAAATGGCCAAGAAACTGTGCATGCACTTCAGCCAATCCTACCCTGCAAAACATGCACCCCTTGAGCTCTAAAGGCAGAATGATGTATATGAGCAGAGAAAGGCCCTAAACGATTTCTTGATGATGCAGGCAGACAGGGGTACTCCCCTGTGTAACTTTGACGTTTACCAGTGGCAGCTCATGCGTGACACCTGCCTTTTGCTCAGGCCCTTTGAGGAGGCCACTTTATTTGTCTGTATCCAGGACTACGGGATGGATGAGTTCACTCCTTCATATCCTGGAGCAGTTGCTGATAAAAATGACTGGCATGGGGACAGGAGGCCTGGTGCCTACATCTCACTGGCGGAGGAGGATATTAATGGCTAGGAAATTTATAGAGAAATAGGTGTTTTATCTGCACAAGCAAAAGGAAAAGAGCAGGAGGCGATGACAAACACTAGGCAGATGACCCTAACACACTGAGGCAGTATGTAGTGGAGATGGAAGCAGGGAGTCCCTCAGAGTCCCTTACGCAAATGACCAGATGAATGCTGTGTTGCTTGAATAGTGACATCCGCCTTATCACCATTCAACAGAGGGATGACTGCTGGCTCTCCACCATGTTAGACCCTCTCTACCAGTCAAAAATGGGGGCCTTTTTTCCACCTGCTGAGAGGGATGATAAACTCAACCACTATAGAGGCATCCTATGTAGTCAGTTAGTCATTGCCTATGTGCACCTTAGCGAATCCTCACGAAGGTCTGACTGGGGGACCCTTTGTGCTCATGCTCCACTGTCATGACTGATGGGGGAGTACTGAGAAGGAGAATCACCAGCTCCATCATTAGCAACCTACATAAGCCTGGATTATCTAATGAGCACTTTTCTTCACCTGTCTACTGAAGAAAACACCCAGAAGCAGGAGCAGGACATGAAGCACAACTGCACCCTGTCACCCCAGATCCAAGATCCCCTGGACTACTGGGCAGCCAAACTTGAATTGTGGCTGCAACTGGCCAAGTTTGCCCTGGCCAAGCTTTCCTATCCGGCCAGTAGTGTGACATCAGTATGGGTATTTAGTGCAGCGGGAGCATAGTTACCTCAAAGAGAACTTGCCTTTCAATACAAAATGTTGAGTTTAACCTTTCTAAAAATGAATCAGGTGTGAATCAACCAGGATTTCCACACACCAATGTCTGACGCATCAGACTAGATCATTCTGGCAATAATGTTATGACTGCAGTGTGCTGCCACATGAGAACACTGTGAAAAATCGCCCCTTAATTCTGGCCATGTGCTTCAGCCACTATTCTGATGCTACCACCTACCTAATGCCACACAACTGGTGCATCTGCTGCCATCTTCTCCTACTGCCACAATCTTACGCTGTTACTGTCACTCTGTGACTGGGCCACTGTGTTAACTCCTCATGCTCTTGCCACGCTCACAAGTCTGTACTGGGGACACTATTGGCCTTGTTGACATCACAGTTTATTTTACCATTCTCCTGATCTGTCAGAAGAACTGAAAAATGAAAATCACAATGGATCCTGTCTTTAGAGCATCTACAAGACCTCTATAACATGATCAGCAGATGGTGTAAAATGAGACCTCTCTTTCAATCTATAGTAGAATCAGTGGGTAAGACAATACCTTATCTATCAATAAGTGTGGACACCCTACAAACAAAGTGAAATGAGACAGCTTTTTACCAATTTAGTAGAATCATTGGCTAAGAGGTTAACTAGCAATCTATGTGGAAACAGCAGACGTTGTAAAATGAGACCGCTCTTTCACTCTATAGTAGAATCTTGGGCCAGTGCACGGTTAAGTACATTATGTCTGCAATGCAAACATTGTCCTGTAAGGCTGAGTTCACACTTTAGTTATTTGGTCACTTAATTCCAGCAGTTACTTTATGGTGAGTCAAAATCTGGAGCCAATCCTACTCGCAGAAAACATATCATGAAAAGATCTGCACCTGTTCTATGTTTTGGACATGTAACTGACCAAATAACTGAAGTGTGAACTGAGCCAAATAGGGATGCATGCTGATGTGCTCGACCATATACTGTATATGATCTGCCTGTCATACTGACGAACAGTAAGTGTTTCACATCAGAAAGGACTAACTATGCATGTTGTTGCAATGCACAGTGATTTACACCAAGATACACTCTCCCTGCAGGCCAGGATATAGCTGATTTAATGTGCTTCGTGGAGAATTAATTAGGAACATAACACATTTTTAGGAAAAAAAATTGTTGAATCAACCGAACTGAATTTGTGAAAACTTTGCTCATCTCTATTCCTGTATGAGGACTGCTGCTGATATGATAGATTTAATAGTAGCATATTGGTTGCCACAAAATATATATATATATATATATATATATATATATATATATATATATATATATTAGAGATGAGCGAATCTATTCGCCGCTTCGTAGATTCGTATCGAATCTTGGGATTTTTCAGCTGCGAAGTAGAATCCGAATATTAGGTGATTCGGTTCGCTTTTGTACGCATTCGCTAAGTAGTGTGTCCTATAAATCATACGCTATTCTATGTATAATTTAGTTACTCTATACCGTGTCGCGTACGAATTCAATTCAGCGATGCAGACTTTTCCCCTGGTAGTTACTCTATACGCTGTTGCGTACGAATTCAATTCAGCGATGCAGACTCCTCCCTGGTAGTTCCACCCCTTTCTCCAGCACGGGAGGATGATGAGGCAACTCGGGAAATTAAGTTGCGCATTCGTGCGACTCATCCCTTTTTCCCCGTTTTCAGGTTATTTGGGGAGCCCCATGAAAGAGGGTTTTTTAAGGAACCTTTGCTGCTTTTTTTTTACCCATTTGGATTACAATTTTAACTATGTGGATTACAAATTGCGACTGAGTTTAGGACTCTGCTCCAGTTCTATGACAAGCGTCAGAAGAAAAGAGACTTAAACATGCAAATACAACAAATCTATTTGTCGAATATACAAATTTTAGGAAAAGTTTGGCGAATGTTCGGCGAATAATTTTTTGAATGATGAGTTTTCTGTATTTTCATGACTATGAAAATTGTAGATTCACACTGAAGGCATCAAAACTATGAATTAACACATGTGGAATTATATACTTAACAAAAAAGTGTGAAACAACTGAAAATATGTCTTATATTCTAAGTTGTTCAAAGTAGCCACCTTTTGCTTTGATTACTGCTTTGCACAATCTTGGCATTCTCTTGATGAGCTTCAAGAGGTAGTCACCTAAAATGATATTCCAACAGTCTTGAAGGAGTTCCCAGAGATGCTTAGCACTTGTGGGCCCTTTTGCCTTCACTCTGCGGTCCAGCTCACCCCAAACCATCTCGATTGGGTTCAGGTCTGGTGACTGTGGAGGCCAGGTCATCTGGTGTAGCACCCCATCACTCTCCTTCTTGGTCAAATAGCCCTTACACAGCCTGGAGGTGTGTTTGGGGTCATTGTCCTGTTGATAGATAAATGATGGTCCAACTAAACGCAAACCGGAAGGAATAGCATGCCGCTGCAAGATGCTGTGGTAGCCATGCTAGTTCAGTATGCCTTCAATTTTGAATAAATCCCCAACAGTGTCAACAGCAAAGCACCCCCACACCATCACATCCTCCTCCTCCATGGGAACCAGGCATGTAGAGTCCATCCGTTCACCTTTTCTGCGTCGCACAAAGACACTTTGGTTGGAACCAAAGATCTCAAATTTGGACTCATCAGACCAAAGCACAGATTTCCACTGGTCTAATGTCCATTCCTTGTGTTCTTTAGCCCAAACAAGTCTCTACTGCTTGTTGCCTGTCCTTAGCAGTGGTTTCCTAGCAGTTATTTTACCATGAAGACCTGCTGCACACAGTCTCCTCTTAACAGTTGTTATAGAGATGTGTCTGCTGCTAGAACTCTGTGTGGCATTGACCTGGTCTCTAATCTGAGCTGCTGTTAACCTGCAATTTCTGAGGCTGGTGACTCGGATGAACTTATCCTCCGCAGCAGAGGTGACTCTTGGTCTTCCTTTCCTGGGGCAGTCCACATGTGAGCCAGTTTCTTTGTAGCGCTTGATGGTTTTTGCGACTGCAAAAACTTTAAAAGTTTTCCCAATTTTTCGGACTGACTGACCTTCATTTCTTAAAGTAATGATGGCCACTCGTTTTTCTTTACTTAGCTGCTTTTTTCTTGCCATAATACAAATTCTAACAGTCTATTCAGTAGAACTATCAGCTGTGTATCCACCTGACTTCTGCCCAACACAACTCATGGTCCCAACCCCATTTATAAGGCAAGAAATCCCACTTATTAAACCTGACAGGGCACACCTGTGAAGTGAAAACCATTTCAGGTGACTACCTCTTGAAGCTCATCAAGAGAATGCCAAGATTGTGCAAAGCAGTAATCAAAGCAAAAGGTGGCTACTTTGGAGAACCTAGAATATAAGACATATTTACAGTTGTTTCACACTTTTTTTTGTTAAGTATATAATTCCACATGTATTAATTCATAGTTTTGATGCCTTCAGTGTGAATCTACAATTTTCATAGTCATGAAAATACAGAAAACTCTTTGAATGAGAAGATGTGTCCAAACTTTTGGTCTGTACTGTATATATATCAATTTTTTTAAACCTTTAAACCTTTACAGAAGAGGACAACTGTAGGACACGTTTTTTCTTTTTGGAATGATAAATAAAACATGACTAATATCTCATATTATTAAGATATATTCTCCAATATGCAGTCCTTTAGGACAAACAGAAAAACTTAAAATGTATTAAAAGAAAGACCTAACATGATTCTGGGTATATCGCTTCAGTCTTTAGTTTTGCTAACACAAACATTTCTGTCAGACACCAAAGCAGTACAAGAGATTATGCAAAACATACTTCAAAAAGCAGAACTGTAGGGAAGCAGCACTTAGCACAAAAAACTGACAAACCTGTGAATAACATATAGTGCCTCATACTGTGCTCCGCTAACATACTCAGAGCGAATCGTCTACTACATATACTGTTAAAAATTATGCACTTTGCTGCTATAGTAAAAATTTACTCAAAACAAGTTTTAAACTTTTTAAATATAAAAAAAATGGTTAACAGTATATCAAATAAATAATGTAATGCAGAACTTATTTCTAGTTCCTGCTGTTTCCAGTATATCCTGTATATGTGCTGAAAGAAGATAGAAGACATTGCGGCAGCGTGGTCAAGTGGATGAGGTGAATTGCTGTTTTTTTTTACCCCTAAATGGACATATTATTTTGAATTCTGTCTTAAGAATGATATTATCCAGCTAGTAACCATGTTATAGCGGAAAATAATACAATCACTTGAACACCAAACCCGAAAAGTCTGTTTGGTTCCGGGTACCCGAACTTGCAAAATTTGGTACGAACCCGAACTGTTTTCGTATAGCGTTGCTAACGAATCGCGGCTTCTCTACTTTCACTCCTTTCACTCGCAGTAAAAGTACGCTAATTAGGTGAATTCGTACGCATTAGCGTATAATGCGTAGTATTAGCATACAAATGCGTACGCATTAGCATACAAATGCGTATGCATTAGCATACAAATGCGTACGCATTAGCATACAAATCATCAGATGTGTACTCCATTTACGATATTGTTCTGCGCTCATGCGATTCTCCTGTGATCGCTAGCGCTGCTACATCTGTATAGAACAGAACAGAGATTTAAATAAAGTTTTATTGGACTTTTCCCATAAAGCTATACATCAGTCTACTCAGCTCCTTAAAAACCACCCCAGTGTTCGGCTGAACACTACAGATTGGTCTCCTGTTATCGCTGGGGAAGTTACACATTTCCGTGGCAGTGTCTCCTAAATGGTAAATGTATTATGGCATGATGCTTATTCAAAGTAAAGAGTAACCATGTAATGAAACCTGGGTCAAGTCTACAAGAGTGAGAACTACATTGAGCAGCTCTCCACTCCCCTCCATAATATAATGTATATATGCCCTTACAGAGTGCATGGACATGGCTTTCTTTATGAGATAACTGTTTGAATTCTACCTCCATTCTAGACTTGTGCTCTACCTTATTTGCTTCCTGGCGAAACCATTAATTAAAACTACATCTAACATAACTGTAACCTTGATGGTTCTTACCACTGTTTATTTCAAAACAGCTCCCCACCCCCTGTGGTTAATGAGAAGCACGTTACAGGGAACTGAAAGTTAAAAGCTGATTTATTTAATAAACAGATATCTTTAGGTACCTGGATTTTCGCTTACTACAAAGTAGATGATTTGTGCAATCTGTTCATTTGTAGAGATGAGCGAGCATACTCGTTCGAGCTTGGTGCTCGT
>ONZH01027533.1:0-15515 GCA_900303285.1 Rhinella marina
ACCTCACTGGCACTCGCTTTACAAATTGACGCAACTACTCTGGTGTAAAACCTGTTGAATCTGGGCCTATGGCTGTTGGCAAGACATATATATATATATATCTTTGTTACACCAGTTTGATGTGGCCTAACCGAGTGCAGCGCCCAACCCAATGGATGTATGCTTTTGTGTTTTTTTAGTGCTGTCACCAGCTGGCTTAAAAGATAAGTCCGGGCAATTTATAAGGCCCCATTCACATGACCGTAAGTGAATGGGGCCATATCTATCCGCAAAATTGTGGATAGATACGGCCCCATTCACTTACAGTCATGTGAATGGGGCCTAAGTTTCTGGGTCAAGTAAGGGCACAGAAAGTAATTAATTGCCTGGACTTATCTTTTAAAGTGGGTAGGGGAAAAACCCCTGATGGGGTATGGGAGTGACCTTCCCGCCCTCTCTTTGGTCACTCCCAAAAAACCTCACCCTATGGGTACCTTCACATGGGGCTGCGGGTCTGCTGAGTAAAATCCACAGGGCATTTTTATACCGTTCACCAAACGGCGTTCAGTACTATGGTGCCGTCCGGACATACGCAGTTCTGCGCTGAACTGGATATTTGCGTCCAGCCCCATAGTACTGAAGGTGGCATAAAATCAGCCAATGATGCGCTGTGGATTTTAGGCAGCAGAGAACCCCAAAAAAGCATCCCATTGTAAAGGCACCCGTAAATAAGGCAAGTTACCCTGCCTTTCAGCCACTGTTCGTTGCTGTAACTAACTGTGGAGGTTTTTTATATCACAGTTGAAGGACAGCAGCCTCGGTGATATATACCCCATAGACAGCCTTATTCCACGAGTGACTGCATGAGAGGCGTGAAATCATTCGCACAGAGAAGAACCCCATCGGGATTTGCGGTGCGAGATTTTACTACTCTCATGATATCAACAAAATACCTCAAGAACAGTTAGTACCCGCTCACAAAACGGTGAGTAGTGTTCCTTGGCACGGGTGCCAGGGATAGAACCCCATGGCTATAGTTCACAAAAGGTGAAATCCCCACTTTGTGAAGCATAGTCGTGGGGATTATTTTAGGGATGGTACTGTTCTTGGGGTATGGGTTGGACGGTGCATCGGTGTGAGGCATTAAGCTGGTGTGGAGATGTTAAATGGCCAACACACCATGGGCATTAAATTTGGAGATGGGGTTCTGTTTATTTAAATGTATCCGAATTAAGTAGGGAATTTTTAAGGTAATTTTTTTTTTAATTTTGGGTCTAAGGGGGAAACATTACTTAATAAGTTAAATTACGGATTTTTACGTTGGGCACATATTTGGGATATTAAGGTCATTTTCTTGGACACACGGATTGCCATGCAAGACGGGTGACTAATGACTTAGTCATTCACATCAGGCAGGGGGGTGGTATAATCCGATGTAATCCAGGCACGATTCATCTTTATAAAAGTCAGCATCTCAACACTGTGGCAAGAGAGCCTCGTTCTTTGCGGTTTTACGATGTTACCCGCCACACTGAACACCCTCTCTGACGCAACACTACTGGCTGGGCAGGACAGCAGAGCCAAAGAAAACTCTGCCAGTTGAGGCCAAATGTCCAGTTTCTCTGCCCAGTACTGCACGGGGTTGGTGACACTTTGGGGCAGGGTACAATCCAGGTAGGCAGTGACCTGGTGGGTGAGCTCATGCTGGTCCACGCCATGAGTCCAGTGTTGTGTCCCCTCTTCAGCAGCTGGCTGCATGAAATCGCTCATCAGCGTTTGGAGGCTGTAGCGACTTCTCACGTCTCCACTAGTGGTGGTGGTAGTGAAGCGCGCTGGTTCCCCCCGAGCGGATGTTGTCTGGGAACCTGGCTGGTCTCGCTGGTAAGTAGAGACGGGCTGTCTGGTGAGTAGGTCCCGGAAGTACCCCAGTTTTGCCTCCCTCTCTGAGGGTGGAAAAAATTCAGTCATTTTGCGGCGGAAGCGAGGGTCCACCAGGGTGGCCAGCCAGTATTGGTCCCTCTGGCGGATGTCCACAATCCGGCTGTCACTCGTCAGACACTCCCGCAGGCACCTTGCCATCTGCACCAAGCACAATGAGCGCCTCTCCTCTACACTGTCCTCGGTATAGTTCCAGGGTCTGCTGGGGTCTTCCTCCGCTTCCTCTACCACCTCATCCTCCATCTCCTCCTGTGATTGAGAGGCAGAGAAGCCAGGTGGCGGTGTGTGGAATGGCTGGGCGTACACATCTTCCTCCTCCTCACCCTCCATCTGCACTTCATCCATCTCTGGGCTCAAGGCGATGTTCAGCCTTGGAGTGGTGGCCTGGGAATCCTCGCTGATGATGCTTTTCAGCGCACTTTCCAGAACATGGACGAGTGGGATGATGTTGTTGATCCCATAGTCATTCCTGCTCACAAACAAAGTCGCGTCCTCAAAAGGGATCAACAATTGGCAGACATCACGCATCATCTGCCTGTTTGTGACTTGGAAGTCGCAGTGTGGTGTGAAGCTGCCTGATTGCCCCATGAGGTAGTCTGTAACGGCTGACCTTTGCTCGTACAGGCGGTCCAGCATATGGAGGGCAGAATTCCAGTGTGTTGGCACGTCGCAGATTAGCCGATGTTGGGGCAGACTGCGCTGTCTCTGGATCCTGAGCAGGGTGTTCCTTGCAGTGTAGGAGTGGCTGAAGTGTTTGCACACTCTGCGTGACATCCTCATAAGGTCTTGTAGTGCAGGAAATGATCTAAGAAACCTGTGCACTATGAGGTTTATCACATGTGCCATACAAGGTGTATGACTCAGCCCTCCCTGCTGCACTGCAGAGACAATGTTCCTCCCATTGTCTGCTACCACACTTCCCACCGTTAGTTGACGTGGGGTCAGCCATTGATCTACCTCCTCCCTGATGGTCCAGAGGAGCTCCTGCCCACTGTGTCTCCTTTCACCCAGGCTCACCAAATGGAGGACAGTCTGAGAACGCCGGGCCTGACATCGATGGTAAGACACCGGGGCAGGTTGTAATGCAGTAGAAGCGGCGGGTGTTTGCAAGGTGGTGGAGGCAGAACTTCTGCTTCTCGCTGCTGGCCCCCTAAAGCACCGTGGAGGTGACAGTGGCAAGAATGGGCCAACTTCCTGATGGCCTTCTGGGAGGATGTTGACCCAGTGGGCAGTAACAGACATGTACTGCCCTTGGCCATAGTTTGAGGACCAGACATCAGCACTCAGGTGCACACTCTTGGACACCGAGAGTCCCAATGAGTCGCCCACCTTTTTCTGCACATAACTGTGCAGTGATGGGACAGCTTTGCCAGAGATGTAGTGGCGGCTGGGGACTCGCCATCTGGGGTGCGCACACAGCATGAAATCCCTGAAAGGCTGGGAGTCCACGAGGTTGAAGGGCAGGGACTGAAGCACCAGCAGCTTAAACAGGTGTCCGTTCAGTTTCTGGGCCATGGGATGGCTGCTGGAATACACCTGACGTCTGCCCATGGAATCAGTCGGGGATTGCTGCCTCATTAGCGGTGTACATGGCAGTGACACTGTGCTGCTGCTGGCAACTGAGGCTGATGAGCCCTGAGTTCCACTGAGAGGATGCTGCATGATGGGATCTGCAGTGTATGGTGCATCCTGACAGGAGGAGGTATTGGGGTTACGGTTCTTCCAGGCCTGTTGGTGTTGCCTTTCCATATGCTTTCACATGGATGTTGTCCCGAGATTATCACCCCTACCACGACTGACCCTCTCATTGCACAGCAGGCACAAAGCGATGTGCTTATCTTTCCCCAGGCGGAAGAACTGCCAGACGACTGAGGACCGTGGTTTTCTGACAGCCACGGGGGGTCTTGCTGGCTGTTGACTGCCACTGCTGCCTGAGGGTGCCCTCTCAGGACCAAGGCTTTGAGAGGGTGATCTCTGCCTGGTAGCTTCTCTTCTACCCCTCCCTCTTGTGCCTCGGTTGCTTGCAATAGTGGGATGTTGCTGTGTCGGTGGCACCTCTATTTCCTCCACCGATGATGCTGAGGATAATGCTGCTTGAGGGCGCCACGTCCGATCAGCGACATCATCATCAAAGTCAGGACCACTGCTACTTTCCTCCGGTGGCTGGGACAGGATATCAGGTGTGGCACTGGATGCCCCTCCCTGGCTCTGTTGACTGCTTACAGCCAACACCTCCTCTGGAGTCTCACTACGTTCCACCCGCTGACTTTGGTGGACTTCCTCCTCCTCCTCCTCATCACTAAAAAGTGGTAGAGACTCCAAGGGCAGATCAAGGTTTGCAAAAAGTTTCCTGGCAGAAGGTGCCCCAAAGGAGAGTGGCATTCTAATAACAGGGGATGGGGCAGAGGACTCTCGCTGACCGTCCCATGTAAGGGTGGTGTCAGATGATCCAGCGGATGCTTAACTCATCGTTTGGGAGCTTTGGGTGGTGGAACTGGAGGATTGGGTAAGCCAATCTAGAACCGCTGGCTGTGTGGTTCTTACTTGACCAGTGGCCGTCAGGGGTAGCTGCACCCTGCTGCCACGCCTGTTACCCCCGGCTGCCACCGGGCCTGGTGCTGCCCTTTCTCCTACCCTCACCGCCTCCTGTTGCACTCCTTGCCTCGGAAGTGCTGGAAGTAGGACGCTTGGACATTTTTTTTATTGTGTGGGGGAAAATTTAATGATGTATTTTTTTATACTTTTTTAAACTTTATTATTTTTTTATAACTTTTTTTAATTTTTTTTTTTTTAAATTTGTTTATAACTTTTTTTTGGGAGTTTTTTTTAAACTGTTTTTGTTGTGGCTAAACGGGGTTGACAGCACCCAGCTGAGCAGCAACGTGTAGCATGTACGGTCACGGAACAGGAATGCTACCTGTCCTGACTCTTTTCTCTCACTATTTTTTTTTCTCACCCTATCTGTCCCTAGATGTCACAATTTTTTTATTTATATGACTTCCTGTCCCTATCTCTACCTATCTCTTGCTTTCTCAGCCTCTTTCCCTATCTATCACCTTAACTTCTATATCTAGCTTTCTCTTCCTCTCTCCTGCTTCTCTCACTAACCCTTTCTATTTCTTCTCTATCTCTCCCTGTATATATCTACTTGTTTGACTATCTATCTATCTATCTATCTATCTATCTATCTATCTATCTATCTATCTATCTATCTATCTATCTCTTTTCCCTCTCTATCTATTGAGCTCCTTTCTCTCGGATGTCTGAAGACGCACTGACAAAATGTCGGCGCGCTCAGGCACTTCCTGGTCTGTGTGGGTGACGTCACACATCTTTTTTTTTCACAGAAAACCAGGAAACAAGGGATTATAGGAGTAATAATCCCTTGTATCCTGGTCTATTCTGTGAAAAAAGTACAGTTTTGCGTTGCCGTTTTTTTTTTTTAAACAGATTCGTTAAGAATCTGGTTCGTTACGGTTCGGTTCGCTCAAAATAACGGCGACGCAAAATATACGCATATTTTAGAATGTACACTAATGCGTACGCTAATGCGTGTACACATTAGTGAACATTCTCAAATATGCATATATTTAGGGTAAGGAATACGGCATATTCCATACCCTAAATATACGCATATTTGAGAATGTTCGCTAATGTTTACGCATTTTATGAATTCTAACGCATTAGCGTACATTCTCAATAAATATGCATATATTTTGCGTCGCCGTTATTTTAACCAGATTCGTTACGAACTTTCTCAAAATTCGGTTCGGTGACGAACCGAACTTTTGGGAAAGTTCGTAACGAATCTGGTTCGTTACGGTTCGGTTCGCTCATCCCTAGTTCCTGATGTTCTTATAAAGAATTGGAAAAGATAAGGATATCGTCCAAATAGATTACCATGAACTGATCCAAGAGATCTCAGAAGATGTCATTGGCTAGATACTGGAACGTAGCTGGGGCATTACAAAGCCCAAAAGGCATAACGAGGTATTCAAAGTGTCTGTATTGACACCGAAAAGTGGTCTTCCACTCATCCCCAGGTCTGATCCGTACCAAATTGTAAGCTCCCCAAAGATCCAATTTGGAGTAAATCTTACCATGGCGCACTCGCTCTAAAAGTTCAGGAATCAAAGGAAGCGGATAGCGGTTCCGTACAGTAACCTTATTCAGTTCCCGATAATCGATGCAGGGCCTGAGGGACCCATCTTTCTTCTTCACGAGGAAAATTGGAGCCCCCGCTGGGGATGAAGAGGGACGGTTGAACCCCTTTGCCAGATTCTCATCAATGTAATCTTTGAGGGCCTTTAACTCCGGTCCGGTTAAGGGATAGATATGACCAAAAGGTATTACAGCACCGGGTAAGAGTTCAATCGGGCAATTGTACGGCCGCAGCGGAGGAAGTCTATCCGCATTCTTCTTATCGCACAAATCCAAGAAGTCATGATATACGGATGGAAGATTGGAGCCTTTTTCAGGAGCAGGTTCGGCCGAGCAAATGGTTGACGTATTACTTGCTGGAAAGCGTATCTCCCTAGTTTCCCAATTAATAACCGGGTTCTGCTTCTTCAACCATGGAAGGCTTAAGATTATTGGGAAATGAGGAGAGGAGATGAGCAGGAGAGTTTCTCATGGTGGTCGGGCAGCATGGAGACCCTCAGAGACTAGTTTCTAGATCTATCGGCCCTGATGCCAGGGGGGAACCATCCACGGTCTCCATAAACACGGATGACATTTTTCTCTGGGTAGCAATACCATGGTCCTTAGCAAAGGCAAGATCCATGAAGTTAACGCTAGTTCCGGAATCCACCATAGCTGAGGTAGGGACCCAGCGAACGCTGGTCCAAATCTGAATAGGCAGGAAACAATGAGTGTCCCTTTTCTTCATCCCGAGATGTGGAGCCACAGAAGATAAGGTCTGAATAACCGCACTCAACAGCTGTGATGCTTCTGAGACCTCCAATTCAGAATCAGACAGATAACCCTAAGCCAAGGCTGCGGCTGTTCTGCGGGCCGATTAGGGCAATTTATAAGGAAGTGGCCGGACTTACCACAAAAGACAAAGACCTTCCCGAAGCCTGCGCTCTCTGCGAACCTCATTCGGCGATTTCTGTACCGCATCTATTTGCATCAACTCCTGTGGAGTTCTATTAGGAGATTCTTTGGGGAAAGTGGACAGGGAAGGTGGTGGACTGTCCCTTCGATTCAAGGCTGCCCACTTCTCTTGCCTCCGTTCAGTTAAACGGATATCTATCCTAATGCAATGATGCACAAAGCTTCTGAAGTCAGAGGGAGCCTCCTAGTGGGCCAGTTCGTCCTTGATGGCGCTGGATAATCCCTTCCTGAACAGAGGGAGTCGTGCCTCAGAATTCCAAGTCGTATCAATGGCCCATCTCTTAAATTCCATGGCATATTCCGCGACGGAGCGTCTGCCCTGACGGACCGCCATTCAATTGGTCTCTGCAGTAGTGCGACGATTTGGATCGTCAAACATTAAGGTCATACCGGCAAGAAATTGAGTCAGATTGTTCAAACAGGGATCACCAGCCTAAATTAGAGGATTCGCCCATGCTAGAGCCCTATGTGTCAAAAGCATGATGATGCAAAGTACTTTGGCACGATCATAAGGAAATTGGCTGGCGTGTGCATCAAAGTAAAGTCGACACTGATTTACGAAGCCGTGGAACATGTCACGATCTCCACCAAACCTGAATGGTGGCAGTTTTTGAGGAGCCAGAACTACAGGAGGAGAGGCTGGTATCCTCGACAGACGTGGCTCGAGCGCGCAACTCTTGAATTGCTACACCAAGTTCTTGCGCATTTTGGCTTACTTGCGTCTCCAGAGAAATTATCTTAGTCTTTAACGACTGCACTTCGGTGTGAATAGAAGTTGTGAGTTGATGAAGTCTCTTAATACGAGCGTCCAAGTCCCCCGAGACAGCGGCCACCATCATCTTTGCGGCTTGAGTATGCTGTTACACTCTATGTATATGCTATGTGGAAGCCAATGGCTGGCAGGGGAGTACAAGCAGGTAACAGTCACGGTGTAGATAAACCGACTCACGTTCTTTAGCAGCAGCGATGAACGATGTCAGACAGACGAGCAGAAGGTGTTTGGTATAGCAGACCTGGAAATGGTGAACAGCAGCGTACTGAAAGGCAGCAGGCAGGTCGTGTAGCACTAGGGTAGCCTGGCTGAGGAGATTTAACCAGCAAGGTAAGCCCCAGCGCAGCAGATATCAGGCAGGAGGTTGAATAGCAGTACTCGGAAACAGGAGATCCACAGCAGGATACAAACCAACAATGAAGTCAGTTCAGCTAGAGACAGACAAACTAGGTTCAACTGATACTCAAGCAGGGTGGGGCACAGGTGCAAACATTAATATAGCCTCCGGGAGTAGGTAAGATGGCCACTGAAGCTGCAGTGGCCATCTTGCAAAGAGGCAGAAATGCCGCAGACGGACTAAAGATAAAACCAGCACGATGCTAGGCCGCACCGTACAGTCCTCAGAGGCAGTCCATATGAGCTAGAAAAGTAAGGTGCTAGCTATTCGGCTAAGTGCATAATTTACCAAAAACACAATACAATAAGTGCATAATAGGACACATTGCAGTACCAGAAAAAGAATACACACAATGGGCTAAAGTACTTGAACGTTGCTAAACCTATAAAAACATTATTGCTAAAATACAGCAAAGATATAATTATGCAAACATTTTAGTGCAATCAATTTCACATTTGCAAGCATAATAGGCTCAGATATACGTTTGAGTCTCTCCTCATGGCTGCTTGGCATAAAACACTGGAACACATAGTCCAAAATTCAATTGTAATCCACGTGAGGTAATTTTGTAATCAAAACAGGCAACGTGTAATCCACATGGATAATATAAAATAGCAGCAAATAGAGAACCCTTTTTGCAAAGGGGGCTCCCAAATAACCTGAGAAAGGGGGAAAAGGAAAATAGGCGTGCTTAGGCGCAACTGGGAAATTTCTGCAGAATGTGGGGAGTTCTGACAAGCCATGTCTATTTGGGTGAGAGTCAAACAGGGGGCAATAAAAGCAAATAAATTAAACACATGTGCCAACTAGCTCTCACCTGTCAGGTACAGTCTATGTTGTGGCTCCCACAGGTCCAGACCATGAGGTGTCCTTTAAGTCAGCCAGACAGCCAATTGTAGAAGGGTTCCTCAAATGAGGGACCTGAAGTCCTCCTCGCTGCTACTACTGATGCTGCTAAAGGACATATGAGGATGCTCCTGCCTCCTGTAGGCCATGCTGGCTGCCATTATTGAGCTCCACTGCCCTCTGCTGGTTGAATTGGGACTTGACTGGGTGGTCACACTGATGAGCGCTGCTGCCACTTGAGCCTTCACCTTTCCAGATCCTCCTGCCAGGACAGTAGGGGTAAGGATTTCTGGCTGCAGTGGTTCAGGCAAGGCTGCACTCAAGGAACAACCCCGGGCTCCTGCTGATGCCATTTTCCACGGTAGCTGGATCACTGTGGGCTGGAAAGTGAAAGATGAGGTAGTCAGCTGACTAAGGTGAAAGGACTGTGGCGGTGGTGGCAATCCAGGGATCAGAGGCTCCGGCTGTGGCTTCTCTCTGAAATGGAGGGTACCATCTGCTGTCTCTTGTAGGCAGCGCACGCATCCTATGGCTGCTGGATCCTCCGGCAAGGTCTCGGCTGGCGATGCAGATACCAGGGGCTTTGACAATAACGTTACTCCGGTAGCAAAGGGGCCTTTCAGGGATGCCATGGGGGTATATACAATCTGATCCCCCATGTATAGGCTGTGACGGGCTTGGGGCAAGTAAGGCCGTTTGACAGACATGCGGCGCACGAAGTACTCCTCTCCATCCTTGTCTGCAAGGAAGCCACTGCCTCTCTCCACCAAAAACCAGATGACTGTTCCTTTGCGCCATTCCTGCGTAGGGTCAACCGGCCTCGGATGGTCAAGCACTTGGATGACCCAGTCCTCCACCGCTTTTTTATAGTCCCATAGGGTCTGGCGTGGGCTGTCACGGATGCAGACACAATGGGATTTTGCCCCATGGAAGGTGTTCTCCTCCTGGGCGGTGGAGTGGACGCTCCAGCCGCCTCTGCTGCATCAGCCGGCACGCGGGACACCTCCGGTTCCCATGCGATTCTCGGGGTCACTTGTGCCACTCTGATCTCTTCGGCCATCTCCGGTTGTTCGGATTCGCTACCCCACACCATCTCTCCCCACTTTGAATGGAGTTGGTGCACCATGCTGTCTTGTTGTGTTCATCGCTAGCTTGAACTGGAGAGGAGGGCGGAGTAATGAGGGAGTCTTCACTCCCTATACTTGCAAATAGATAATTCCTGGTGGGCCGGGCTGGTTTTTCCAGCTTCTGAGGGGGGCATATCTTCACTTTCCCGCTCTTGAGGGGGGCGTATCATTTTCCTGCTTCTGGGGGCCGGGGGGGGGGGCAAGAAGAATGCGTACGTAGCATTAGCGTTCAAAATATTAAGAATATTTAAGATTCGCACAAAGCGAATCTGAAAAAATCCGGATTCGCTTCGGAGTAAGAAATAAGGAGGATTCGTAACGAATATACGAAGCGGCAAATAGATTCTCTCATCTCTAACCCCAAAGGTCCAAAGAAAAAAAAGAACATTTATAACTGCCTTTGGAGACAATAAATTGTCACGAGGGTCTGTTTTAGGGATGAGCGAACTTTTGAAAAGTTCGGTTCGGTTTGGTTCGGCGAATTTTCGTGAAGTTCTGATTCGTACGAACCGAACCTAAAACGAACCTTGCTATAACGGCTGAATAATTGCTGCAACAACAATAATGGGAGTCTGGTAGGGTATAGTTTCGTTTATTTGCAGTTGCTATTACTATGAAAAAAGTGGAAAAAATCAAAGTGACTTCAACAACGGCGACGCAAAATATACGCATATTTGAGAATTTACACTAATGCGTACGCTAATGCGAGCAACTGAATATGTACGCATTAGCGTACGCATACACTGCGTCTGCGAACATTCCTACTCAAGTAACGAACATACAGTGTAGCGTTGTTAAAAGTACGCTACTTAATGGAATACGTACGCATTAGCGTACAAATCTTTAGCTTACTATTCGTACGTACGTACGCACGCACGACGTAGAGGCATAGCGATGGCAAGACGAGCAGCTGCGTTTAGCTCTGATGAGCTGAAATACATGGTCCGTGTTATGGACAGGGAGAAATATGATGGCCCACACCGCCATCAACATGTCCACAAAAAGGAGGTCATAGAGGTGGTGATCCGAGGCCTGCTGTCCAATTTTCATGAAATGGACACCTCACTGGCACTCGCTTTACAAATTGACGCAACTACTCTGGCGTAAAACCTGTTGAATCTGGGCCTATGGCTGTTGGAAAGACATATATATATATATATATATATATATATATATATATATATCTTTGTTACACCAGTTTGATGTCCTAACCGAGTGCAGCGCCCAACCCAATGGATGTATGCTTTTGTGTTTTTTTAGTGCTGTCACCAGCTGGCTTAAAGGATAAGTCCGGGCAATTTATAAGGCCCCATTCACACGACCGTAAGTGAATGGGGCCATATCTATCCGCAAAATTGCGAATAGATACGGCCTCATTCACTTACGGTCGTGTGAATGGGGCCTAAGTTTCTGGGTCAAGTAAGGGCACAGAAAGTAATTAATTGCCTGGACTTATCTTTTAAAGTGGGTAGGGGAAAAACCCCTGATGGGGTATGGGAGTGACCTTCCCGCCCTCTCTTTGGTCACTCCAAAAAAACCTCACCCAATGGGTACCTTCACATGGGGCTGCGGGTCTGCTGAGTAAAATCCACAGGGCATTTTTATACCGTTCACCAAACGGCGTTCAGTACTATGGTGCCGTCCGGACATACGCAGTTCTGCGCTGAACTGGGTATTTGCGTCCAGCCCCATAGTACTGAATGTGGCATGAAATCAGCCAACAATGCGCTGTGGATTTTAGGCAGCAGAGAACCCCAAAAAAGCATCCCATTGTAAAGGCACCCGTAAATAAGGCAAGTTAACCTGCCTTTAAGCAAATGTTTGTTGCTGTAACTAACTGTGGAGGTTTTTTATATCACAGTTGAAGGACAGCAGCCTCGGTGATATATACCCCATAGACAGCCTTATTCCACGCGTGACTGCATGAGAGGCGTGAAATCATTCGCACAGAGAAGAACCCCATCGGGATTTGTGGTGCGAGATTTTACTACTCTCATGATATCAACAAAATACCTCAAGAACAGTTAGTACCCGCTCACAAAACGGTGAGTAGTGTTCCTTGGCACGGGTGCCAGGGATAGAACCCCACGGCTATAGTTCTCAAAAGGTGAAATCCCCACTTTGTGAAGCATAGTCGTGGGGATTATTTTAGGGATGGTACTGTTCTTGGGGTATGGGTTGGACGGTGCACCGGTGTGAGGCATTAAGCGGGTGTGGAAATGTTAAATGGCCAACACACCATGGGCATTAAATTTGGAGATGGAGTTCTGTTTATTTAAATGTATCCGCATTAAGTAGGGAATTTTTAAGGTGATTTTGTTTAATTTGGGGTGCAAGGGGGGAACATTACTTAATAAGTTAAATTACGGATTTTTACGTTGGGCACATATTTGGGATATTAAGGTCAGTTTCTTGGACACACGGATTGCCATGCAAGACGGGTGACTGATGACTTAGTCATTCACATCAGGCAGAGGGGTGGTATAATCCGATGTAATCCAGGCACGATTCATCTTTATAAAAGTCAGCATCTCAACACTGTGGCAAGAGAGCCTCGTTCTTTGTGGTGTTATGATGTTACCCGCCACACTAAACACCCTCTCTAACGCAACACTACTGGCTGGGCAGGACAGCAGAGCCAAAGAAAACTCTGCCAGTTGAGGCCAAATGTCCAGTTTCTCTGCCCAGTACTGCACGGGGTTGATGACACTTTGGGGCAGGGTACAAACCAGGTAGGCAGTGACCTGGTGGGTGAGCTCATGCTGGTCTACGCCATGAGTCCGGTGTTGTGTCCCCTCTTCAGCAGCTGGCTGCATGAAATCGCTCATCAGCGATTGGAGGCTGTAGCGACTTCTCACGCCTCCACTAGTGGTGGTGGTAGTGGAGCGCGCTGGTTCCCCCCGAGCGGATGTTGTCTGGGAACCTGGCTGGTCTCGCTGGTAAGTTGAGACCAACTGACTGGTGAGTAGGTCCCGGTAGTACCCCAGTTTTACCTCCCTCTCTGATGGCGGAAAAAATTCAGCCATTTTGCGGCGGAAGCGAGGGTCCACCAGGGTGGCCAGCCAGTATTGGTCCCTCTGGCGGATGTCCACAATCCGGCTGTCACTCCTGAGACACTCCCGCAGGCACCTTGCCATCTGCACCAAGGATAATGAGCGCCTCTGCTCTCCACTGTCCTCGGTATAGTTCCATGATCTGCTGGGGTCTTTCTCCGCTTACTCTACCACCTCATCCTCCATCTCCTCCTGTGATTGAGAGGCAGAGAAGCCAGGTGGCGGTGTGTGGAATGGCTTGGCGTACACATCTTCCTCCTCCTCACACTCCATCTGCACTTCATCCATCTCTGGGCTCAAGGCAATGTTCAGCCTTGGAATGATGATGCTTTTCAGCGCACTTTCCAGAACATGGACGAGTGAGATGATGTCGTTGATACCATAGTCATGCCTGCTCACAAACAAAGTCGCGTCCTCAAAAGGGATCAACAATTGGCAGACTTCACGCATCATCTGCCAGTGTGTGACTTGGAAGTCGCAGTGTGGCGTGAAGCTGCCTGATTGGCCCATGAGGTAGTCTGTAACGGCTGACCTTTGCTCGTACAGGCGGTCCAGCATATGGAGGGCAGAATTCCAGTGTGTTGGCACGTCGCAGATTAGCCGATGTTGGGGCAGACTGCGCTGTCTCTGGATCCTGAGCAGGGTGTTCCTTGCAGTGTAGGAGTGGCTGAAGTGTTTGCACACTCTGCGTGACATCCTCATAAGGTCTTGTAGTGCAGGAAATGATCTAAGAAACCTGTGCACTATGAGGTTTATCACATGTGCCATACAAGGTGTATGACTCAGCCCTCCCTGCTGCACTGCAGAGACAATGTTCCTCCCATTGTCTGCTACTACACTTCCCACCGTTAGTTGACGTGGGGTCAGCCATTGATCTACCTCCTCCCTGATGGTCCAGAGGAGCTCCTGCCCACTGTGTCTCCTTTCACCCAGGCTCACCAAATGGAGGACAGCCTGAGAGCACCGGGGCAGGTTGTAATGCAGTAGAAGCGGCGGATTTTTGCAAGGTGGTGGAGGCAGAACTTCTGCTTCCCGCTGCTGGCCCCCTAAAGCACCGTGGAGGTGACAGTGGCAAGAATGGGCCAACTTCCTCATGGTCTTCTGGGAGGATGTTGACCCAATGGGCAGTAACAGACATGTACTGCCCTTGGCCATAGTTTGAGGACCAGACATCAGCACTCAGGTGCACGGTCTTGGACAGCGAGAGTCCCAATGAGTCGCCCACCTTTTTCTGCACATAACTGTGCAGTGATGGGACAGCTTTGCCAGAGATGTAGTGGCGGCTGGGGAATCGCCATCTGGGGTGCGCACACGCCATGAAATCCCTGAAAGGCTGGGAGTCCATGAGGTTGAAGGGCAGGGACTGAAGCACCAGCAGCTTAAACAGGTGTCCGTTCAGTTTCTGGGCCATGGGATGGCTGCTGGAATACACCTGACGTCTGCCCATGTACTCAGTCAGGGATTGCTGCCTCATTAGCGGTGTACATGGCAGTGACACTGTGCTGCTGCTGGCAACTGAGGCTGACGAGCCCTGAGTTCCACTGAGAGGATGCTGCATGATGGGATCTGCAGTGTATGGTGCATCCTGACAGGAGGTGGTATTGGGGTCACGGTTCTTCCAGGCCTGTTGGTGTTGCCTTTCCATATGCTTTCGCATGGATGTTGTCCCGAGATTATCACCCCTACCACGACTGACCCTCTCATTGCACAGCAGGCACAAAGCGATATGCTTATCTGTCCCCAGGCGGAAGAACTGCCAGACGACTGAGGATCGTGGTTTGCTGACAGCCACGGGGGGTCTTGCTGGCTGTTTACTGCCACTGCTGCCTGAGGGTGCCCTCTCAGGACCAAGGCTTTGAGAGGGTGATCTCTGCCTGGTAGCTTCTCTTATACCCCTCCCTCTTGTGCCTCGGTTGCTTGCAACAGTGGGATGTTGCTGCGTCGGTGGCACCTCTATTTCCTCCATCGATGATGCTGAGGATAATGCTGCTTGAGGGCGCCACGTCCGATCAGCGACATCATCATAAAAGTCAGGACCACTGCTACTTTCCTCCGGTGGCTGGGACAGGATATCAGGTGTGGCACTGGATGCCCCTCCCTGGCTCTGTTGACTGCTTACAGCCAACACCTCCTCTGGAGTCTCACTACGTTCCACCCGCTGACTTTGATGGACTTCCTCCTCCTCCTCCTCATCACTAAAAAGTGGTAGAGACTCCAAGGGCAGATCAAGGTTTGCAAAGAGTTTCCTGGCAGAAGGTGCCCCAAAGGAGAGTGGCATTCTAATAACA
>ONZH01027534.1:0-31771 GCA_900303285.1 Rhinella marina
CGCTGCATTATTAGGACCCATATGATGGGAGGATGGGTGTGATAACTGCAGGACTGATATAGAGGGCACCGCCATGGGTCCCTGTGCAGCCCATACACTGACATTATAACAGAGAAAGTTTCTGATATAAGAGGAGGTTCTGCTTACACAGGGCGTCCCCTCTCTGCTGCTGTGTAACTGGCACCCCCAAATCTGAGGTTCACCCTGCTGAATGTACTACATGAGGACTATGACACAGAGACGAGAGGAGTCACCTGTACAGAAACTTCTAAGGGGAAGTGCAGAGATAAGAGACGTCAGGCAGGGTGAACAGGGTGTGGACCCGGCTCAGCACTGCTGATTAGTCTGTATGTTCTCTGTACAACATGGCGAAATCTGGCGTGTAAGAAGAGGACACGAGATACCGCCATGTCAACCTCCATTGCTTATTTCAATAGGCAGAGCAGAATGGGTCCTCCTCCTCCGGACCCCTCTGTCCTCCTCCTCCGGACCTCTCTGTCCTCTTTCCAGACTTCTATGCCCTCTCTCCAGACACCTCATCCCTCCGGATCCCTCTGTCCTCTCCTCCGGACCCCTCTGTCCTCCTCCGGACCCCTCTGTCCTCCTCCTCCTCCGGACCCCTCTGTCCTCCTCCGACCCCTCTGTCCTCCTCGCCGGACCCCTCTGTCCTCCTCCTCCTCCGGACTCTCTGTCCGACTCCTCTGGATCCCTCTGTCCTCCTCCTCCGGACCCCTCTGTCCTCTTTCCAGACTTCTATGCCCTCTCTCCAGACACCTCATCCCTCTGTCCTCTCCTCCGGATCCCTCTGTCCTCTCCTCCGGATCCCTCTGTCCTCTCCTCCGGACCCCTCTGTCCTCCTCCGGACCCCTCTGTCCTCCTCCTCCTCCGGACCCCTCTGTCCTCCTCCTCCGGACCCTCGTCCTCCTCCTCGGACTCCCTCTGTCCTCTTTCCAGACTTCTATGCCTCTCTCCAGACACTCATCCTCCGGATCCCTCTGTCTCTCCTCCAGACCCCTCTGTCCTCCTCCGGACCCCTCTGTTCCTCCTCTCCTCCGGACCCCTCTGTCCTCCTCCTCCGGATCCCTCTGTCCTCCTCCTCCGGACCCCTCTGTCCTCTCCGGACCCCTCTGTCTCTCTTCCAGACTTCTATGCCCTCTCTCCAGACACCTCATCCCTCCGGATCCCTCTGTCCTCTCCTCCGGACCCCTCTGTCCTCCTCCGGACTCTGTCCCTCTCTGGACCTCCTCTGTCCTCCTCCTCCGGACCCTCTGTCCTCCTCCTCCGGACCCTCTGTCCTCCTCCTCCTCCGGACCCTCTGTCCTCCTCCGACCCCTCTGTCCTCCTCCTCTCTGACCTCTGTCCTCCTCCCGGACCCCTCTGTCCTCCTCCTCCGGACCCTCTGTCCTCTTTCCAGACTTCTATGCCCTCTCTCCAGACACCTCATCCCCCGGATCCCTCTGTCCTCTCCTCCGGATCCCTCTGTCCTCTCCTCCCTCGGATCCGCTCTGTCCTCTCCTCTACCGTCCTCTCCTCCGGATCCCCCTCCTCCGGATCCTCGTCCTCCGTCTGTCCTCCTCCTGGACCCCTCTCCCCTCCTCCTCCTCTCTGTCCGGACTCCTCCGGACCCCTCTGTCCTCCTCGGACCCCTCTGTCCTCCTCCTCCTCCGGACGCCCTCTGTCCTCCTCCTCCGGACCCCTCTATCCTCTTCCAGACTTCTATTCCTCTCTCCAGACACCTCATCCCTCCGGACTCTCTGTCCTCTCCTCCGGACCCCTCTGTCCTCCTCCGGACCTCTCTGTCCTCTTTCCAGACTTCTATGCCCTCTCTCCACACACCTCATCCCTCCGGACTCCTCTGTCCTCCTCCTCCGGACCCCTCCTGTCCTCCTCCGGACCTCTCTGTCCTCTTTCCAGACTTCTATGCCCTCTCTCCACACACTCATCCCTCCAGACCTCTGTCCTCCTCCTCCTCCGGACCCCTCTGTCCTCCTCCGGACCCCTCTGTCCTCCTCCTCCGGACCCCTCTGTCCTCCTCCTCCCTCTGTCCTCCTCTCCGGACCCCCTCTGTCCTCCTCCTCCTCCGGACTCCCTCTGTCCTCCTCCGGACCCCTCTGTCCTCCTCCTCCGGACCCTCTGTCCTCCTCCGGACCTCTCTGTCCTCTTTCCAGACTTCTATGCCCTCTCTCCACACACCTCATCCTCCGGACCTCTGTTCCCTCTGTCCTCTCCTCCTCCTCCGGACCCCTCTGTCCTCTTTCCAGACTTCTATTCCTCTCTCCAGATCCTCTGTCCTCCTCCTCCTCCGGATCCCTCTGTCCTCCTCCTCCTTCCGGCCCGCCTCTGTCCCCTCTCCGGACCCCTCTGTCTCCTCCTCCGGACCCCTGTATCCCTCCCTCCTCCTCGGACCCCTCTGTCCTCCTCCTCCGGACTCCTCCTGTCCTCCTCCTCCTCCGGACCCCCTCTGTCCTCCTCCGGACCTCTCTGTCCTCTTTCCAGACTTCTATGCCTCTCTCCCCACACACCTCATCCCTCCGGACCTCTGTTCTCCTCCTCCTCGGACCCCTCTGTCCTCCTCCTCCGGACCCTCTGTCCTCTCCTGCCTCCGGACCCCTCTGTCCTCTCCTCCTCTGTCCTCCTCCTCCGGACCCCTCTGTCCCTCCTCCTCCGGACCCCTCTGTCCTCCTCCTCCCGGACCCCTCTGGATCCCTCTGTCCTCTTTCCAGACTTCTATGCCCCTCTCCAGACACCTCATCCCTCCGGATCCCTCTGTCCTCTCCTCCGGACCCTCTGTCCTCTCCGGACCCCTCCGGACCCCTCTGTCTCCCCTCCGGACCCTCTGTCCTCCCTGCTCCGGACCCCTCTGTCCTCTTTCCAGACTTCTATGCCCTCTCTCCAACACCTCATCCCTCCGGATCGCCTCTGTCTCTCCAGACCCCTCTGTCGCTCCTCCGGACCCTCTGTCCTCCTCCGGACCCCGTGTCCTCCTCCTCTGTCCTCCTCCTCCGGACCCTCTGTCCTCCTCCTCTCCGGACCCCTCTGTCCTCTTTCCAGACTTCTATGCCCTCTCTCCAGACACCTCATCCCTCCGGATCCCTCTGTCCTCTCCTCCGGATCCCTCTGTCCTCTCCTCCGGACCCCTCTGTCCTCCTCCGGACCCCTCTGTCCTCCTCCTCCTCCTCCTCCGGACCCCTCTGTCCTCCTCCTCCGGACCCCTCTGTCCTCCTCCTCCGGACCCCTCTGTCCTCCTCCTCCGGACCCCTCTGTCCTCCTCCGGAACCCCTCTGTCTCTCCTCCTCCTCCGGACCCCTCTGTCCTCCTCCTCCGGACCCCTCCTGTCCTCCTCCTCCGGACCCCTCTGTCCTCTTTCCAGACTTCTATGCCCTCTCTCCAGACACCTCATCCCTCCGGATCCCTCTGTCCTCTCCTCCGGATCCCTCTGTCCTCTCCTCCGGATCCCTCTGTCCTCTCCTCCGGACCCCTCTGTCTCCCTCCGGACCCCTCTGTCCTCCTCCGGACCCTCTGTCCTCCTCCTCCGGACCCCTCTGTCCTCCTCCTCCGGACCCCTCTGTCCTCCTCCGGACCCCTCTGTCCTCCTCCTCCTCCGGACCCCTCTGTCCTCCTCCTTCCGGACCCCTCTGTCCTCTTTCCAGACTTCTATTCCCTCTCTCCAGACACCTCATCCCTCTGGACTCCTCTGTCCTCTCCTCCGGACCCCTCTGTCCTCCTCCGGACCTCTCTGTCCTCTTTCCAGACTTCTATGCCCTCTCTCCACACACCTCATCCCTCCGGACTCCTCTGTCCTCCTCCTCCGGACCCCTCTGTCCTCCTCCGGACCTCTCTGTCCTCTTTCCAGACTTCTATGCCTCTCTCCACACACCTCATCCCTCCAGACCTCTGTCCTCCTCCTCCTCCGGACCCCTCTGTCCTCCTCCGGACCCCTCTGTCCTCCTCCTCCGGACCCCTCTGTCCTCCTCCTCCGGACCCCTCTGTCCTCCTCCTCCTCCGGACCCCTCTGTCCTCCTCCTCCGGACCCCTCTGTCCTCCTCCGGACCCCCTCTGTCCTCCTCCTCCTCTGGACCCCTCTGTCCTCTCCTCCGGACCCCTCTGTCCTCTCCTCCGGACCCCTCTGTCCTCTCCTCCGGACCCCTCTGTCCTCTCCTCCGGACCCCTCTGTCCTCTCCTCCGGACCCCTCTGTTCCCCTCCACCCCAGATGTGAAGTGACAGGGTTGACAGCTGGTTGTGATGTGGGGTGACTATGTCAGTGTTGGGTCATGCTGGCTGATGTGGAGTGACATTGGGATGACGGGGTGATATGGGGTGTTGCTGTGTTCCCCACCTTCAGTGAATTCTTGGCGTTTTTCTCTTTCATTTCCTGCTCGTGGTGACTTTCTCCCTTCCCCGTTGTTGACTTTCATTTCAGTGTAATTATTTCCCCTCTGGCGGTTTCTGGACATCTTCCATCACGCAGCTCTCCACTTTCTCCATTTCCTCTTATACTCCAGGAGACAATCTGGGGTAATACGCCGTTTCATGGGGTACATAAATTGAGCGGCGCAATGTCTGGCTGGTCCTGAGGGATAGGGGACACAGGGTGGATCATTTAGGGTCACACATGGAGATGGTGACGGTGCTGTGATGGGGTCAGCACTGGGGCAGGGCTGATGATCACCCCAGGGACCACACAAGGACAGTTGGGTGTAGAAGGGTGCGATTTGTTCATCTGTGACCGATGGCTGGTGCCACCTAACGTGTCCACATCATCCCAGTATTTACAGCAAATATGGGCACCGGAAAGATAAGAAAGGGAAGACCTCAACGATATTGATGATTTATTGTGTCCTTTTCTTTTTCAGAGACAAGTGCAGGAGAAGACACTAGTCAGATGACCACAACACATGCAACTACAACAGCTGTAGGTCATAACACGACCACAAGTCCTGGCAACAGTTTAACCGAAACCACAAAAAGTCCTCACAATGCAACAGAGACCACTACAGCTCCTCACAATGCCACAGAGACCACAAGTCCTAACAATGCCACAGGGACCACCACTATAAGTCCTCACAATGCCACAGAGACCATTACAAGTCTTCACAATGCTACAGAGACCACCACCACAAGTCCTCACAATGCCACAGAGACCACCACTACAAGTCCTCACAATGCCACAGAGACTGCCACAACGCCTCACAATGCTACACAAACCCCCACTACAAGTGCTCACAATGCTACACAACCCCCCACTACAAGTCCTCACAATGCCACTGTGACTGCCACAAGTCCTCAAAATGCCACAGAGACTACCACAAGTCCTCACAATGGCCACACAAACCCCCACTACAAGTCCTCACAATGCCACACAGACCCCCACTACAAGTCCTCACAATGCCACTGGTGACTGCCACAAGTCCTCACAATGCCACAGAGACTACCACAAGTCCTCACAATGCTACACAACCCCCCACTACAAGTCCTCACAATGCCACTGTGACTGCCACAAGTCCTCACAATGCCACAGAGACTACCACAAGTCCTCACAATGCTACACAAACTCCCACTACAAGTCCTCACAATGCCACAGAGACCCCCACTACAAGTCCTCACAATGCCACAGAGACCCCCACTACAAGTCCTCACAATGCCACAGAGACCCCCACTACAAGTCCTCACAATGCCACAGAGACCCCCACTACAAGTCCTCACAATGCCACACAGACCCCCAATACAAGTCCTCACAATGCCACAGAGACCCCCACTACAAGTCCTCACAATGCCACACAGACCCCCAATACAAGTCCTCACAATGCCACAGAGACTACCCCCAAGTCCTCACAATGCTACACAAACTCCCACTACAAGTCCTGACAATGCAACAGAGACTACCACAAGTCCTCACAATGCCACACAGACCCCCACTACAAGTCCTCACAATGCCACAGAGACCCCCACTACAAGTCCTCACAATGCAACAGAAACTACCACAAGTCCTCACAATGCCACACAGACCCCAACTGCAAGTCCTCACAATGCCACAGAGACCCCAACTGCAAGTCCTCACAATGCCACAGAGACCCCCACTACAAGTCCTCACAATGCCACACAGACCCCAAACTGCAAGTCCTCACAATGCCACACAGACCCCCACTACAAGTCCTCACAATGCCACACAGACCCCCACTACAAGTCCTCACAATGCCACTGTGACTGCCACAACACTGCTCAGAATGCCACAGAGAACCACCACAAGTTCTCAGAATACCTCACACACCACCACAAGTTCTCACAGTGCCACACAGACCCCCACTACAAGTTCCTCACAATACCACATCAGACCCCGACTACAAGTCCTCACAATGCCACACAGGCCCCCACTACAAGTCCTCACAATACCACACAGACCCCGACTACAAGTCCTCACAGTGCCACTGTGACTGCCACAAGTTCTCAGAATACCTCACACACCACCACAAGTTCTCACAGTGCCACAGAGACCCCCACAACGACAGTACATTCCACATCATCTACTCCACTAGTGATTACAAATATTTATATAACAATGCGGATTACCAATGAAGACTTCACCGTCCTTCTGACCATCCCCACTTCTGAACCTTTTAAGAGTCTGGAAACAAAAATCAAACAGATGGTAAGCAGGCTGAGGCCTCCGTGGTTGTCACGTGCTGTTGTCAGAGGGACACCTTTGCCACTTTATTATGTAGATCTGTATTTTTCTGTCTCTTGCAGTTCAATGAAGTTTATAATTGCCCCAGCTGCCCTACCAATAAGGTGTACGACGGAGTGATCATCCTGTCCTTTAGGTGGGTAAGATGTGGTAAGTGGTGACAACAGTGGTGGACATCATACTGATGACTGACCTGTGGGGGAGGAGAACAGTGTGCAAGTCTGGCCCTCAGCCATCTGTGTCCACTAGTTGCCACATCACATGGACGTCTGTTTGCCTCTATATTTTGCTTGGTACTGACCCATTTTCTCCCGCAGCGCTGGATCTGTCATTGCGGACACAAGAGTTACATTTACAGGATCTCAATCTGCAGATGGTGTCAAATCAGTTCTAAATAAAGCATTGACCGACAGCGGAAATAATATCGGTGGACTGGAAATACGCGAAGTGCAAGGTGAGGTTCATGGGCCATAACTATGGGTTTAAAACATATGGATTCCAGAGGTTCCCCAGTGGGGAAGGAAGGCCATCATACTCAAATTACGAAACATTGTGATGTGCCTATGGTTCTTCTCATTACAGTCAGTACTAGTCCGATATCAAGCTCCTCTACAGCCACAGTCCCGGGTTGGGGAATCGCTCTGCTGGTTCTGGTTGCAATTATCTTGCTGGTTGCTATAATTTTCCTGATAATCATGGTGAGTGCAACCCCCTATAACTGAGAGCTACAAAGACCATAGTGATGTCCATGAATGATTAGTGGTGGGCTCCAGTCCACATCTTGTGGTGGTACTCCTCTCCAGATGCCACCTCTTGCCCCTCTTACACCTCACTTACCTCCGGCTTACTCTGAGTATCTTCTCCTCAGTCTGTCCTGTTATGTAGAAGAAGGTCTTCCGGGTACATGGATGTTTTTTCGACACGTGGTTCTTACCATTCCATGAATGACTACACAACTTACCAAACACATGGACGTTATGTGCCCCCAAGTAAATTTGAGGTAAGTGCTCCTAAAACACATTGGTGGGGTTCCTCACTGCACAGGACTGGGCTATCAAGTCGTTTGGTAACATCTTTTATCGAAAAGAGTCTGTAGAGAGGAAACAGATGCCTAGAATTGTGCAGAACCAGGCAAAGGTTGGATCTTGTGTGTAGAGGAGTCTTATGCCAAGCAATTGTGCTTTAGGTCCCATGACTTCAGCTATAGAGGTGTGTCCTCTCAGGCCTGTGGCTCCAGCTATAGAGGTGGCTCCTTTTGGGGTCCATGGCTCCATCTACAGAATGGCTCCTTTCAGGCCTGTGGCTCCATCTATAGAGGTGGCTCCCCTCAAGCCTCTGGCTCCATCTATAGATGTTACTCATTTTGGTGCACATGGCTCTACCTATAGAGATGGTTCCTCTCAAGCAGCAAGCCTGTGGCACCATCTATAGAGTTGGCACCTCTCAGGCCTGTGGCTCCTCTCGGGTCTCATGGCTCAATGTATAGAGGTCGTTCCTCTCAGGCCTGTGGCTCCTCTCATGCCTGTGACCCAGTCTAGAGTGGTGGCTCCTCTTAGGCCTGTGGCTACATCTATAGAGGTGGATCCTCTGAAGGTTCATGGCTCCATTCTATAGAGGTGGCTCTTCTTGGGGTCCATGGATCTATCTATAGAGGTGGCTCCTCTAAGCTATGTTTCTCTGTCTATAGAGTTGGCTCCTCTCAGGCCTGTGGCTCCATCTATAGAGGTGGATCCTCTCAAGGTTCATGGCTTCATTCTATAGAGGTGGCTCTTCTTGGGGTCCATGGATCCATCTATAGAGGTGGCTCCTCTTAGGCCTGTGGCTACATCTATAGAGGTGGATCCTCTGAAGGTTCATGGTTCCATTCTATAGAGGTGGCTCTTCTTGGGGTCCATGGATCCATCTATAGAGGTGAATCCTCTGAAGGTTCATGGCTCCATTCTATAGAGGTGGCTCTTCTTGGGGTCCATGGATCTATCTATAGAGGTGGCTCCTCTCAGCTATGTTTCTCTGTCTATAGAGTTGGCTCCTCTCAGGCTTGTGGCTCCATATATAGAGGTGGATCCTCTCAAGGTTCATGGCTTCATTCTATAGAGGTGGCTCTTCTTGGGGTCCATGGATCCATCTATAGAGGTGGCTCCTCTCAGCTATGTTGCTCTGTCTATAGAGTTGGCTCCTCTCAGGTCTGTGACTCCTTCTACAGAGATGGCTCCTTTTAAAGTATGTGGCACCTCTCAGGCCTTTGGCTCTTTCTAAATAAGTGGCTCCTCTCAGTGCAC
Organism: Rhinella marina; assembly: GCA_900303285.1. Classification (NCBI taxonomy): domain Eukaryota; kingdom Metazoa; phylum Chordata; class Amphibia; order Anura; family Bufonidae; genus Rhinella; species Rhinella marina. The sequence continues at coordinate 8,963 of ONZH01027534.1, forward strand.
ATGGCTTCATCTACTGAGATGGTTCCTCTCGAGGTCCATAGATCGATCTATAGAGATGGCTCCTTTCCTTGTATATTTGCCTCCTTTCTGCTGTGGACATTTCTCCTCTTGGCTTTGTTCCTGGTTAATGATTGACTCTTCAGCTCGGCACAGGGTGGACATGTGAACAGAACAGGTGACGCAGAGAAAGGCCACCAGCACTGGACGGGAGGTTTATATTATAATCGCAGCGTCCGGTTGGTTCCTACGTGGCCAGCTGAGATCATCACTATAATCCCCACTGTCCTGAATTAACCACTAACGTCTTTCATTGTTTCTATGAAGATGATTCCATGATATTTTATGCCATCATCCTCATTATCCGCTTGTTTCTTGGCAGATCCTCATTGCCTCTAATCAGTGTATGTGCCATAAATTAAGCGGCTGGCCCCTCTTCCTCTTTGCCTCCAGGTCATATTTCTCCCGTCCTTGGCAGCCACATGACTGGTTACAGCAGGAGCCACTCGCAGAACATAATAACACTACGTTCACATCATGTTTGCATAATAAACACACCGAGAGGTGTTATCATCATCATCATCATCCATGGTGTTCTACTGTCCCAGTGATACCAGCAGCTCCTCTCCCCAGTGATACCAGCAGCTCCTCTCCCCAGTGACGCCAGCAGCTCCTCTCCCCAGTGATACCAGCAGCTCCTCTCCCCAGTGATACCAGCAGCTCCTCTCCCCAGTGACGCCAGCAGCTCCTCTCCCCAGTGACGCCAGCAGCTCCTCTCCCCAGTGACGCCAGCAGCTCCTCTCCCCAGTGACGCCAGCAGCTCCTCTCCCCAGTCATACCAGCAGCTCCTCTCCCCAGTGACGCCAGCAGCTCCTCTCCCCAGTGATACCAGCAGCTCCTCTCCCCAGTGATACCAGCAGCTCCTCTCCCCAGTGATACCAGCAGCTCCTCTCCCCAGTGACGCCAGCAGCTCCTCTCCCCAGTGACGCCAGCAGCTCCTCTCCCCAGTGATACCAGCAGCTCCTCTCCCCAGTGATACCAGCAGCTCCTCTCCCCAGTGATACCAGCAGCTCCTCTCCCCAGTGACGCCAGCAGTTCCTCTCCCCAGTGATACCAGCAGTTCCTCTCCCCAGTGATACCAGCAGCTCCTCTCCCCAGTGATGCCAGCAGCTCCTCTCCCCAGTGACGCCAGCAGCTCCTCTCCCCAGTGACGCCAGCAGCTCCTCTCCCCAGTGATACCAGCAGCTCCTCTCCCCCAGTGATACCAGCAGCTCCTCTCCCCAGTGATGCCAGCAGCTCCTCTCCCCAGTCATACCAGCAGCTCCTCTCCCCAGTGACGCCAGCAGCTCCTCTCCCCAGTGATGCCAGCAGCTCCTCTCCCCAGTCATACCAGCAGCTCCTCTCCCCAGTGATGCCAGCAGCTCCTCTCCCCAGTGACGCCAGCAGCTCCTCTCCCCAGTGACGCCAGCAGCTCCTCTCCCCAGTGACGCCAGCAGCTCCTCTCCCCAGTGATGCCAGCAGCTCCTCTCCCCAGTGATACCAGCAGCTCCTCTCCCCAGTCATACCAGCAGCTCCTCTCCCCAGTGATACCAGCAGCTCCTCTCCCCACTGATGCCAGCAGCTTCTCTCCCCAGTGATGCCAGCAGCTCCTCTCCCCAGTGACGCCAGCAGCTCCTCTGCCCAGTGACGCCAGCAGCTCCTCTCCCCAGTGACGCCAGCAGCTCCTCTCCCCAGTGACGCCAGCAGCTCCTCTCCCCAGTGACGCCAGCAGCTCCTCTCCCCAGTGACGCCAGCAGCTCCTCTCCCCAGTGACGCCAGCAGCTCCTCTCCCCAGTGACGCCAGCAGCTCCTCTCCCCAGTGATGCCAGCAGCTCATCTCCCCAGTGATGCCAGCAGCTCCTCTGCCCAGTGATGCCAGCAGCTTCTCTCCCCAGTGATGCCAGCAGCTCCTCTCCCCAGTGATACCAGCAGCTCCTCTCCCCAGTGATACCAGCAGCTCCTCTCCCAGTGACGCCAGCAGCTCCTCTCCCCAGTCATACCAGCAGCTCCTCTCCCCAGTGACGCCAGCAGCTCCTCTCCCCAGTGATGCCAGCAGCTCCTCTCCCCAGTCATACCAGCAGCTCCTCTCCCCAGTGATGCCAGCAGCTCCTCTCCCCAGTGACGCCAGCAGCTCCTCTCCCCAGTGACGCCAGCAGCTCCTCTCCCAGTGACGCCAGCAGCTCCTCTCTCCAGTGACGCCAGCAGCTCCTCTCCCCAGTGACGCCAGCAGCTCCTCTCCCCAGTGATGCCAGCAGCTCCTCTCCCCAGTGACGCCAGCAGCTCCTCTCCCCAGTGACGCCAGCAGCTCCTCTCCCCAGTGACGCCAGCAGCTCCTCTCCCCAGTGACGCCAGCAGCACCCGGCCCGTGTCACCCAGATACTTTTTATATCTGGTCACATTTAACTACACATTGCCCTATGGCAGCCTGGGTAGGTATGGGTCGGTCGAAGGGTTGTTTTTTTTGGGGCCACTTTAATGTGCAGCTTAATCCCTGATCACAAGTCTGTCTGACCCATGTCATGGTGCAGGAGTTTGTTATAGGAGGAGCAGACTGGTTTTGCACAGGTCTCCAAAGCTGTAGGTGATGGAGCGCTGCAAGAAGGGAAAACCTGATGGAACGTGTCCTCCAGGGTTAATGATTATTTCTTTGACTTGCATAACCTAGAATAATGTGACTGTGAAGTATAACTCCTCTCGTCCATGGCTGAGGGTGCTGGGGCCTGCTGCAAACCACACTCTAGGGTTGTCTGGAGGTTGTCCTCAGTGGACGCAGTGGACGAGTCTTTACCTACGATGCTGATATGGGTGCCATTCAGGGTCTGTGGAAAGAGGCGAGCGGCTCAGAGGAATGCACAAATTTACACAGTGTCCACCCCCTACCAAGAATCTCCGGGGATCAGTCACTTTGGTTTCCTGCACATATTTGTCTTGATCTCTCATGTCCTCTTATGTCAATCCCTCCATTGTTCCATTGTGTCCATCAGATTCTTCCTGTAACTGGACTCCCTCTGCGGTCACATCTTCATTCTTCTCTTCTTATCATGCTTCATGAGGAACCCCGGGTCTGTCATTAACCCTTTCATTCTCTCCTTAGTCATCAGGTAATGGGACTAAGAACCAGTACTCCTATTCCAACCAAGGCCTAGAGACCAATGACTTGTGAAGCGCACCACAGAACTATGAGGGTGGGTGACACCTCCAGGATGGGGACCTCCTGCCTGTGGACACAATTTTGGTATAGATGGACACTTCAAGGACACATTGTATCTCCACATCATAGGTATTTCCACCTCATTGTATCTTCACATGGCTGTATCTCCACATCATGATGTCTTCTCATCTTCGTATATCCACACTATGGCATCTCCACGTCATGGTACTGTATCTTCAGATGGCTTTACCTTCACATCATGGCATCTCTACATCATGGTACCTTCACATCATGGCATCGCCACATGGTCGTATGTCCATATCATGGACTCTCCACATCATTGTATCTAGTGGCCTTTGATCATCTTCCTCCATCTTCATTCCATGATGCATCTTATGTCAGGTCCGGCAGTGAGTGCAGCTCTTCTCTCCACTGTCTGCAGCTCAGCTGGTGATATCACTCCCACCCTCACCATAAGACACAGGATTCGGGTCTGGGAATAGTAGTGTCCACGATGGTCCATCCCAGCCCAATCGTGATATGGTCTACAGGGAAAACAATGTGTGCCAAAGGAAGTCTTCATGCTCCATGCTGCAGGTCTGTACATAGGGGACTATCCGTCATATGAGGACAAGTTCATTAGGGACTCTGAATTAACCTCTCACTGTCAGTCTTCTGCCTCTGTGAACAGTAGGAATGTCCCTCCTGACGCCCTCATAGATCTGCAGGATCTCCTGCGCTTGCTTGGATTTGGCACAGAGCTTCTCCTCCTCCATGTCATCACCCTAGAGAGACTGGAGCAGCAAGTGGAGGAGAAGCAGCTTCTCAATGTCCCGTTCTCAATGTTAAATCCTCAGTGGTGGACTACAACTCCCATCGGCCTCAATTTTGACACTCCTGCCTCCCTCATTGTATTGGGGTCTTCCCATTTCCCCACAAGCAAAGCGCTGCCCCTTACGCCATGACCAGTATCTACCTTATATATAGTGTTGTGGACTGGTGAGACCACCTCTGTGTCATGTGACTGCACCCATAGGCCTAATGAACCCTAAGTCTGCAGACACCCGCATATAGATATAACAGCAGGAAAGCAGAAGACCAAGGGGTGAAGGGCTGTGGCCTGCTGGCCCTCTACATCTGGAGGTTGTAGTCACATGACATGAGCTGGCACCCTAAATACAAGCCATATATAAAGAGGGCTCCTCTGCACTGCTGTGGCTCCATGTGAGTTATGTGTAGATATCAGACAGTAGTGTCCCTCAGGGCCCCCTCCTCCATTTTGGGTGTGGACAGGTTCTGGATGATCCCACCCTGTCTATGACAGTCATATGAAGGTTCCTGTCGCTGTTCACACTCCAGGCCGGTGATGCTCATTGAGGGTCCATGCTCCATATATAGCCAGTTACTCCCCTCACCTGCCCAGTAGTCTACATTAAAGTCTGCTTCGGCTGTGGACACCGGGTTCCCCTCCCCGGCTGTGGACACCGGGTTCCCCTCCCCGGCTGTGGACACCGGGGTTCCCCTCCCCGGCTGTGGACACCGGGTTCCCCTCCCCGGCTGTGGACACCGGGTTCCCCTCCCCGGCTGTGGACACCGGGTTCCCCTCCCCGGCTGTGGAACCGGGTTCCCCTCCCCGGCTGTGGACACCGGGTTCCCCTCCCCGGCTGTGGACACCGGGTTCCCCTCCCGGCTGTGGACACCGGGTTCCCCTCCCCGGCTGTGGACACCGGGTTCCCCCCCCGGCTGTGGACACCGGGTTCCCCTCCCCGGCTGTGGACACCGGGTTCCCCTCCCCGGCTGTGGACACCAGGTTCTCCCCCGGCTGTGGACACCAGGGTTCCCCTCCCCGGCTGTGGACACCAGGTTCTCCCCCGGCTGTGGACACCAGGGGTCCTCCCCGGCTGTGGACACCAGGTTCTCCCCCGGCTGTGGACACCAGGGTCCTCCCCGGCTGTGGACACCAGGGTCCTCCCCGGCTGTATATGTGTATGTAAATGTCTATTGTGATAAATAAAGGATTTTCTGCCTCCATATAACTGTGTACCGCCATTGTGGGCACTGCTCTTGCTCCCCTTCTCTTACCCTATTACCGTCAGATCCCAGGTTGTCAGTTACGAATGGTATGCAAGGGGCAGCACAGAACATGTGCGGGTATCACACCCAGAGAAGCTGCACTTATCCAGCATGCAGAGCCTGCCACCATGTGTAAGTGCTGTGGGTCAGGAAAAGGTAGGTGGAAAGTTCAGACGACAGCTGGGGAAGGTTTTTGAGCCTGTGCAGTGAAAGATCCTGCCTTGTCTGATGTGTGCCCTGGACAGGAAAATGGGAGAAACAGAGGTATTTTCAGATATCGGTGGTGAAGCTAGCCACCCAGTATGTCCTGCTCAATCCAGAGAAAAGAGAGCTGGGGCAGAGAGGGAGAACTGGGACAGAGAGAGGGAGAACTGGGACAGAGAGAGGGAGAACTGGGACAGAGAGAGGGAGAACTGGGACAGAGAGAGGGAGAACTGGACAGAGAGAGGGAGAACTGGGACAGAGAGAGGGAGAACTGGGACAGAGAGAAAGAGCTGGGACAGAGAGAGGGAGAGCTGGGACAGAGAGAGGGAGAGCTGGGACAGAGAGAGGGAGAACTGGGACAGAGAGAGGGAGAACTGGGACAGAGAGAGGGAGAACTGGGACAGAGAGAGGGAGAACTGGGACAGAGAGAGGGAGAACTGGGACAGAGAGAGGGAGAACTGGGACAGAGAGAAAGAGAGCTGGGACAGAGAGAGGGAGAACTGGGACAGAGAGAAAGAGAGCTGGGACAGAGAGAAAGAGAGCTGGGACAGAGAGAGGGAGAACTGGGACAGAGAGAGGGAGAACTGGGACAGAGAGAGGGAGAACTGGGACAGAGAGAGGGAGAACTGGGACAGAGAGAGGGAGAACTGGGACAGAGAGAGGGAGAACTGGGACAGAGAGAAAGAGAGCTGGGACAGAGAGAGGGAGAATTGGACAGAGAGAAAGAGAGCTGGGACAGAGAGAGGGAGAACTGGGACAGAGAGAGGGAGAACTGGACAGAGAGAAAGAGAGCTGGGACAGAGAAAGAGAGCTGGGACAGAGAGAAAGAGAGCTGGGGCAGAGAGAAAGAGAGCTGGGACAGAGAGAGGGAGAACTGGGACAGAGAGAGGGAGAACTGGGACAGAGAGAAAGATAGCTGGACAGAGAGAGGGAGAGCTGGGACAGAGAGAAAGAGAGCTGGGACAGAGAGAAAGAGAGCTGGGGCAGAGAGAAAGAGAGCTGGGGCAGAGAGAAAGAGAGCTGGGACAGAGAGAAAGAGAGCTGGGGCAGAGAGAAAGAGCTGGGACAGAGAGAGGAGAACTGGGACAGAGAGAGGGAGAACTGGGACAGAGAGAGGGAGAAACTGGGACAGAGAGAGGAAGAGAGCTGGGACAGAGAGAGGGAGAGCTGGGACAGAGAGAGGGAGAGCTGGGACAGAGAGAGGGAGAACTGGGACAGAGAGAGGGAGAACTGGGACAGAGAGGAGAGGGAGAGACTGGGACAGAGAGAAAGAAGAGAGGAGAGGAGAACTGGGACAGAGAGAAAGAGAGCTGGGACAGAGAGAAAGAGAGAGAGGGAGAACTGGGACAGAGAGAGGGAGAACTGGGACAGAGAGAAAGAGAGCTGGGACAGAGAGAAAGAGAGCTGGGACAGAGAGAGGGAGAACTGGGACAGAGAGAGGAGAACTGGGACAGAGAGAAAGAGAGCTGGCAGAGAGAAGAGAGAGCTGGGACAGAGAGAAAGAGAGCTGGGACAGAGAGAAAGAGAGAGCTGGGGCAGAGAGAAAGAGCTGGGACAGAGAGAGGGAGAACTGGGACAGAGAGAAAGAGAGCTGGGGAAGAGAGAAAGAGAGCTGGGACAGAGAGAAAGAGAGCTGGGACAGAGAGAGGAGAGCTAGGACAGAGAGAAAGAGAGCTGGGACAGAGAGAGGGAGAACTGGACAGAGAGAAAGAGAGCTGGGGCAGAGAGAAAGAGAGCTGGGGCAGAGAGAAAGAGAGCTGGGACAGAGAGAAAGAGAGCTGGGGCAGAGAGAAAGAGAGCTGGGGCAGAGAGGAAAGAGAGCTGGACAGAGAGAAAGAGAGCTGGGACAGAGAGAAAGAGCTGGGACAAGAGAGAAAGAGAGCTGGGGCAGAGAGAAAGAGAGCTGGGACAGAGAGAAAGAGAGCTGGGACAGAGAGTGAGAGCTGGGGCAGAGGCACGAGAGCCTCAGGCAGAGAGCGAGAGCTGGGACAGAGTGTGAGGACTGGGTAGAGAGCTGGGCAGAGAGCGACAGCTGGGGCAGAGAGCGAGAGCTGGGATAGAGCATGAGAGCTGGGGCAGAGAGCTGGGGTAAAGAGGGAGAGCTGGGGCAGAGAGTGAGAGCTTGGATAGAGCGTGAGAGCTGGCACAAAGTGTGAGAGCTGGGACAGAGGGGCGAGAGCTGGGGCAGAGAGCGGACCTGCAATAGAGTGTGAGATAGAGACCCAGAAGGAGTCCGATCATCAGGTTACAGGGTCATCGACTGTCGGACTGTATTCTGCAATGACAGCTGAATATTGTGTCTAGAGACTGTTCACACACAGATGTTTGAGAGCTTCAGGTTGTGCGCTGGGGGCACCTATCACATCATTTGTTGTATCAGTAAGGAGTCACCTGCCATAGTGTCGCCAGCCCCCGGAGCGTTACGCGAGGGGGCAGCAGGGGCATGTGTTGGGCATGAAGGAACATGTGGGGGCAGCAGGGACATGTGTGGGGCATGAAGGAAACATGTGAGGGGGCAGCAGGGGCATGTGTGGGGCATGAAGGAACATGTGAGGGGGCAGCAGGGGCATGTGTTGGGCATGAAGGAACATGTGAGGGGGGCAGCAGGGGCATGTGTTGGGCATGAAGGAACATGTGAGGGGGCAGCAGGGCATGTGTGGGGCATGAAGGAACATGTGAGGGGCAGCAGGGGCATGTGTGGGGCATGAAGGAACATGTGAGGGGGCAGCAGGGGCATGTGTGGGGCATGAAGGAACATGTGAGGGGGCAGCAGGGGCATGTGTTGGGCATGAAGGAACATGTGAGGGGGCAGCAGGGGCATGTGTGGGGCGTGAAGGAACATGTGGGGGCAGCAGGGGCATGTGTGGGGCATGAAGGAACATGTGAGGGGGCAGCAGGGGCATGTGTGGGGCGTGAAGGAACATGTGGGGGGCAGCAGGGGCATGTGTGGGGCATGAGGTAATGTGGGGGCAGCAGGGGCATGTGTTGGGGCGTGAAGGAACATGTGGGGGCAGCAGGGGCATGTGTGGGGCACGAGGTAACGTGAGGGGGCAGCAGGGGCATATGTGGGGCGTGAAGGAACATGTGGGGGCAGGCAGGGGCATGTGTGGGGCATGAGGTAACATGTGGGGGCAGCAGGGGCATGTGTGGGGCATGAAGGAACATGTGGGGGCAGCAGGGGCATGTGTGGGGCATGAGGTACATGTGGGGGCAGCAGGGGCATGTGTGGGTGTGAAGGTAACGTGTGGGGGGCAGCAGGGGCATGTGTGGGGCACGAGGTAACGTGAGGGGGCAGCAGGGGCATGTGTGGGGGCACGAGGTAACGTGAGGGGGCAGCAGGGGCATGTGTGGGGCTGTGAAGGAACATGTGAGGGGGCAGCAGGGGCATGTGTGGGGCGTGAAGGAACATGTGGAGGGGGCAGCAGGGGCATGTGCGGGGCGTGAAGGAACATGTGAGGGGGCAGCAGGGGCATGTTGTGGGGCGTGGAAGGAACATGTGGTGGCAGCAGGGGCATGTGTGGGGCATGAGGTAACATGTGGGGGCAGCAGGGGCATGTGTGGGGGCGTGAAGGAACATGTGGTGGCAGCAGGGGCATGTGTGGGGGTGAAGTAACGTGTGGGGGGCAGCAGGGCATGTGTGGGTGTAAGGTAACGTGTGGGGGCAGCAGGGGCATGTGTGGGGTGTGAGGTAACGTGTGGGGGCAGCAGGGGCATGTGTGGGCGTGAGGTAACGTGTGGGGGCAGCAGGGGATGTGTGGGGCGTGAAGTAACGTGTGGGGGCAGCAGGGGCATGTGTGGGTGTAAGGTAACGTGTGGGGGGGCAGCAGGGGCATGAGGTAAAATGTGGGGGCAGCAGGGGCATGTGTGGGGTGTGAGGTAACGTGTGGGGGCAGCAGGGGCATGTGTGGGGCGTGAAGTAACGTGTGGGGGCAGCAGGGGCATGTGTGGGGCGTGAGGTAACATGTGGTGGCAGCAGGGGCATGTGTGGGGCGTGAGGTAATGTGGGGGCAGCAGGGGCATGTGTGGGGCGTGAGGTAACGTGTGGGGGCAGCAGGGGCATGTGTGGGGTGTGAGGTAACGTGTGTGGGGCAGCAGGGGCATGTGTGGGGCGTGAGGTAACGTGTGTGGGGGCAGCAGGGGCATGTGTGGGGCGTGAGGTAACAGTGTGGGGGGCAGCAGGGGCATGTGTGGGGCGTGAGGTAACGTGTGGGGGCAGCAGGGGCATGTGTGGGGTGTGAAGGTAACGTGTGGGGGGAGCAGGGCATGTGTGGGGCGTGAGGTAACGTGTGTGGGGGCAGCAGGGGCATGTGTGGGCGTGAGGTAACATGTGTGGGGGCAGCAGGGGCATGTGTGGGGCGTGAGGTAAACATGTGTGGGGGCAGCAGGGGCATGTGTGGGGCGTGAGGTAACATGTGTGGGGGCAGCAGGGGCATGTGTGGGCGTGAGGTAACATGTGTGGGGGCAGCAGGGGCATGTGTGGGGTGAGGTAACGTGTGTGGGGCAGCAGGGGCATGTGTGGGGTGTGAGGTCGTGTGTGGGGCAGCGTGAGGTGTGTGGGGGCAGCAGGGGCATGTGTGGGGTGTGAGGTAACGTGTGTGGGGGCAGCAGCAGGGGCATGTGTGGGCGTGAGGTAACGTGTGGGGGCAGCAGGCGTGCATGTGTGGGGTGTGAGGTAACGTGTGTGGGGGCAGCAGGGGGCATGTGTGGGGTGTGAGGTAACGTGTGTGGGGGCAGCAGGGGCATGTGTGGGGCGTGAGGTAACATGTGTGGGGGCAGCAGGGGCATGTGTGGGGCGTGAGGGTAACATGTGTGGGGGCAGCAGGGGCATGTGTGGGGCGTGAGGTAAACATTGTGTGGGGCAGCAGGGGCATGTGTGGGGGTGAGGGTAACGTGTGTGGGGCAGCAGGCATGTGTGGGGTGTGACAGTAACGTGTTGGGGCAGCAGCATGTGGGGGTGTGAGGTAACGTGTGTGGGGGCAGCAGGGGCATGTGTGGGGGTTGAGGTAACATGTGTGGGGGCAGCAGGGGCATGTGTGGGGGCGTGAGGTAACATGTGTGGGGCAGCAGGGGCATGTGTGGGGCGTGACGGTAACATGTGTGGGGCAGCAGGGCATGTGTGGGGCGTGAGGTAACGTGTGTGGGGCAGCAGGGGCATGTGTGGGGGTGAGGTAACGTGTGTGGGGTGGAGCAGGGCAGCAGGGCATGTGTGGGGTGTGAGGTAACGTGTGTGGGGGCAGCAGGGGCAGCAGGGGCATGTGTGGGGTGTGAGTAACGTGTGTGGGGGCAGCAGGGGCATGTGTGGGGTGTGAGGTAACGTGTGTGGGGGCAGCATGTGGGGTGCGTGAGGTAACGTGTGTGGGGGCAGCAGGGGCATGTGTGGGGTGAGGTAACAGTGTGGGGGCAGCAGGGGCATGTGTGGGGCGTGAGGTAACGTTGTGTGGGGCAGCAGGGGCATGTGTGGGGTGTTTGTGGTGTGTGGGGGCAGCAGGGCATGTGTGGGGGTGTGAGGTAACGTAGTGTGGGGGCAGCAGGGGCATGTGTGGGGTGTGAGGTAACGTGTGTGGGCAGCAGGGGCATGTGTGGGGGTGTGACGGTAACGTGTGTGGGGCAGCAGGGGCATGTGTTGGGGTGTGAGGTAACGGTGTGTGGGGGCAGCAGGGGCATGTGTGGGGTGTGAGGTAACGTGTGTGGGGCAGCAGGGCATGTGTGGGGTGTGAGGTAACGTGTGTGGGGGCAGCAGCAGGAAAGTGTGGGGGCAGCAGCGGCATGTGTGGGTGCAGGTTGTACATGTGTGGGGTGTGAGGGTAACGTGTGGGGGGCAGCAGGGGCATGTGTGGGGTGTGAGGTAACGTTCCCAGTTGGGGCATGTGTGGGGTGTGAGGTAACGTGTGTGGGGCAGCAGGGGCATGTGTGGGTGTGTAGGTAGCGTATGTGTGGGGCAGGCAGGGCATGTGTGGGGTGTGAACGGTAACGTTGGTGGGGCAGCAGGGGCATTGTGGGGGTGTGAGGTAACGTTGTGTGGGCAGCAGGGGCATGTGTGGGGTGTGAAGTAATGTAGGAGCCCGGGAGGCAGCAGCGGCATTCCTGGGGCAGGGGGGCATGTGAGGCATTTTAGGGTCTAGCATGTCCCAGTTTGCCCAGTACAGTTCTAAAGCTCCCAGTTCTCCTTGACCTGCGTCAGCTGGCGCTCCGCCTGGCACACATCCTGCGGCCTCATTCTTCAGAGAGTTGGTGCCCCGCCAGTGGCTGGTATTTTCTATAAACATCAGGGAGCGGCAGCTGTACGGTACTAACACCCAACCCACATGACGGGCCCCAGTGACACCTGATGTGTCAACACCAGGAGACTGGGGGCCCTTAAGGGCCCCTGACACAGGTTCTACATAACAATTCACATCATTACCAATAATATCTGCTGGGATGTGGTATTTACAATGGCGCAACATTCCCCGTACACCGCGGCACACAACATAGACGCCTACAAACCAGTACATACACCAACCGCAGAGCACAACATTGTGTGGTGGTATTACATGGGCACTGTGTGGTGGTATTACATTGTGTGGTGGTATTACATGGGCACTGTGTAGTGGTATTATATATGGGCACTGTGTGGTGGTATTACATGGGCACTGTGTGGTGGTATTATATATATGGGCACTGTGTGTGGTATTACATGGGCACTGGTGGTGTATACATGGCACGTGTTGTGGTATTACATTGTTTGTGGATACATGGCACTGTGTAGTGGTATTATATATGGGGCACTGTGTAGTGGTATATATATGGGCACTGTGTGGTGGTATTACATGGGCACTGTGTGGTGGTATTATATATATGGGCACTGGTGGTGGTATTACATGGGCACTGTGTGGTGGTATTATATATATGGGCACTGTGTGGTGGTATATACATGGGCACTGTGTGGTGGTATTACATGGGCACTGTGTTGTGGTATTACATTGTGTGGTGGTATTACATGGGCACTGTGTGGTGGTATTACATGGGAACGTGTTGTGGTATTACTTGTTGGTGGTATTACATGGGCACTGTGTGGTGGTATTATATATGGGCACTGTGTAGTGGTTTATATATATGGCACTGTGTGGTGGTATTACATGGGCACTGGTGTGGTGGTATTATATATATGGGCACTGTGTGGTGGTATTACATGGGCACTGTGTAGTGGTATTATATATGGGCACTGTGTGGTGGTATTACATTGTGTGTGGTGGTATTACATGGGCATTGTGTGGTGGTATTACATATGGGCACTGTGTGGTGGTATTATATATATGGGCACTGTGGGTGGTATTACATGGGCACTGTGTGTAGTGGTATTATATATATGGGCACTTGTGTGGTGGTATTACATGTCTGTGTGGTGGTATTACATTGGGCATTGTGTGGTGGTATATATATGGGCTGTGGGCACTGTGTGTGGTATTATACATGTGGGACTGTGTGGTGGTATTTACATGGGCACTGTGTGGTGGTGGTGGTATTATATATGGGCACTGTGTGGTGGTATTACAATTGAGGCACTGTGTGGTGTATTTATATATGGGCACTGTGTAGTGGTGCACTGTGTGGTATTACTATGGGCACTGTGGTGTGGTATTACATGGGCACTGTGTGGTGGGCACTGTGTAGTTATAATGGGCACTGTGTGGTGGTATTACACTGTGTGATTATATGGTGTGTATTACACTGGTAGCACTGTGTGGTGGTATTATATGGGCACATGTACACATTATATGGGCACTATTATATGGGCACTGTGTGGTGGTATTACAGGTGTGTAGGGCACTGTGTGTGTGGCATGTGGCACTGTGTGGTGACTGCACTGGTGTGTATTACATGTGATACACGCCCAGGGCACGGGGCATCTTTCTGACTGCAGGTGTACATATCACACGCCCAGCATTTGGTCATCTCACTGTTTGCTCACAGATTGTGCTGTTTGGACAGGATTGGACTCTGCTACCTTCATAGTAGGAGGAAATTCCAGAGATGAACAAATCTGTGACTCCCAGCAGCTGACTAGATGTCTATTTTCACCCATGATGATGCAGCATCTGATGGGACCCAAAAGCCCCCAATGATGACGTCAGAGGGCTTAGCATCTCAGAGGGATCAACAACCACCAGTGATGAACACCCAAAGGATTCAGCATCTCAGACACACCAACAAGCACCACTGATGACACCAGAGGATTCAGCATCTCAGAGGACCCAACAACCACCCATGATGACACCAGAGGAACCTGCATCTCAGAGGACCCAACAACCACCCGTGATGACACCAGAGGAACCTGCATCTCAGAGGACCCAACAACCACCCGTGATGACCCCAGAGGAACCTGCATCTCAGAGGACCCAACAACCACCCGTGATGACACCAGAGGATTCAGCATCTCAGAGGACCCATCAACCACCCGTGATGACACCAGAGATTCAGCATCTCAGAGGACCCATCAACCACCAGTGATGACACCAGAGGATTCAGCATCTCAGAGGACCCTACAACCACCATGATGACACCAGAGGATTCAGCATCTCAGAGGACCCAACAACCACCCCATGATGACACCAGAGGAACCAGCATCTCAGAGGACCCAACAACCACCCATGATGACACCAGAGGAACCAGCATCTCAGAGGACCCAACAACCACCCGTGATGACACCAGAGGAACCAGCATCTCAGAGGACCCAACAACCACCGTGATGACACCAGAGGACCAGCATCTCAGAGGACCAACAACCACCAGATGACACCAGGGAACCAGAATCTCAGAGGACCAACACCACCCATGATGACACCAGAGGATTCAGCATCTCAGAGGACCCCAACAACCACCAGTGATGACACCCATCTCAGAGGACCCAACAACCACCCATGATGACACCAGAGGAACCTGCATCTCAGAGGACCCAACAACCACCCATGATGACACCAGAGGAACCTGCATCTCAGAGGACCCAACAAACCACCCATGTGATGACACCAGAGGAACCTGCATCTCAGAGGACCCAACAACCACCCGTGATGGACACCAGAGGAACCAGCCCATCTCAGAGGAACCCAACAACCACCCCGTGATGACACCAGAGGAACCAGCCATCTCAGAGGACCCAAACAACCACCCGTGATGACACAGAGAACCTGCATCTCAGAGGACCCAACCCCCGTGATGACACCAGAGGAACCCACTCAGAGGACCCAACAACCCACCCGTGTGACACCAGGAACCAGCATCTCAGCAGGACCCAAAACCACCCGTGATGACACCCAGCAGGGACCCAACAAACACCCCAGAGGACAGCATCAGAGGACCCAACAACCACCCGTGATGACACCAGAGAACCAGCATTCTCAGAGACCCAACAAACCACCTGATGCACCGAGGAACCAGCATCTCAGGGACCCAACAACCACCCGTGATGACCCCAGAGGATTCAGCATCTTAGAGGACCCAACAACCACCCGTGATGACACCAGAGGAACCAGCATCTCAGAGGACCCAACAACCACCCGTGATGACACCAGAGAAACCTGCATCTCAGAGGACCCAACAACCACCCGTGATGACACCAGAGAAACCTGCATCTCAGAGGGCCCAACAACCACCCGTGATGACACCAGAGAAACCTGCATCTCAGAGGACCCAACAACCACCAGTGATGACACCAGAGGATTCAGCATCTCAGGGGACTCAGATTCAGCTGGCAGGGTTGGATTTCGGGAGAACTAGGATGGGCAGCACCCATTGGATTATGGTGGATTAGGCCCAGGAGCTTCTGTCACGCTCCAGTTAGGGAGGATTTACATAGAACTGTTCTGCTTCATCCTGGAGGTGGAGAAACAATTCCTGGTGACAGATTATTACACACCCCGGGGGCAGGAGGCCCATCACCCCATGCAGCATCCTGAACTGGCTGATAACAGAGCGGTGGTCAGAACACAAAATACTGCACCTGCATCCCCATGGGGGTCACCTGAGATACAGCACAAGTCCAAACCTGTCACACCTAAATGTATCTAATCCTGTCTTGTGTGATACTGTCTGCTGAGCTGTGTATCTAATCGTGTACTGTGACATCGCTGTGTTTATTATCTCTGTACTGTGACATCACTGTGTTTATTATCCCTGTACTGTGACATCACTGTGTTTATTATCTCTGTACTGTGACATCACTGTGTTTATTATCCCTGTACTGTGACATCACTGTGTTTATTATCCCTGTACTGTGACACTGTGTTTATTATCTCTGTATTGTGACATCACTGTGTTTATTATTCCTGTACTGTGACATCACTGTGTTTATTATTCCTGTACTGTGACATCACTGTGTTTATTATCCCTGTATTGTGACATCACTGTGTTTATTATCCCTGTACTGTGACATCACTGTGTTTGTTATCCCTGTACTGTGACATCACTGTGTTTATTATCTCCGTACTGTGACATCACTGTGTTTATTATCCCTGTACTGTGACATCACTGTGTTTATTATCTCTGTACGGTGACATCACTGTGTTTATTATCTCTGTACTGTGACATCACTGTGTTTATTATCTCTGTACTGTGACATCACTGTGTTTATTATCCCTGTATTGTGACATCACTGTGTTTATTATCCCTGTACTGTGACATCACTGTGTTTATTATCCCTGTACTGTGACATCACTGTGTTTATTATCCCTGTACTGTGACATCACTGTGTTTATTATCCCTGTACTGTGACATCACTGTGTTTTATTATCTCTGTACTGTGACATCACTGTGGTTTATTATCCCTGTATTGTGACATCACTGTGTTTATTATCCCTGTACTGTGACATCACTGTGTTTATTATCCCTGTACTGTGACATCACTGTGTTTATTATCTCTGTACGGTGACATCACTGTGTTTATTATCTCTGTACTGTGACATCACTGTGTTTATTATCTCTGTACTGAGACATCACTGTGTTTATTATCTCCGTTACTGAGACATCACTGTGTTATTATCCCTGTACAGTGACATTCACTGTTTATTATCTCCCGTACTGTGACATTGCTGTGTTTATTATCTCTGTACTGTGACATCACTGTGTTTATTATCTCTGTACTGAGACATCACTGTGTTTATTATCTCCGTACTGAGACATCACTGTGTTTATTATCTCCGTACTGAGACATCACTGTGTTTATTATCCCTGTACAGTGACATCACTGTTTATTATCTCCGTACTGTGACATTGCTGTGTTTATTATCCCTGTACTGTGACATCACTCTGTTTATTATCCCTGTACTGTGACATCACTGTGTTTATTATCCCTGTACTGTGACATCACTGTGTTTATTATCCCTAGATTAATAGGATCAAAATAATCATAATCTTTGTATATTCTGATTTTGATGGTGGTTTAGTGGAGCGTGGCCCTGTCCAGGATTTGCTGGGGGCCCCCATGTGAAGCTGTGGCCCTTGCAGGGCAATAACCAGGCGGCTGCAAATCCTCTTTCTTCCTCTTTATTGTTGTCAGAATATGTAATCAGTGAATGGGCCAGGCCCCGCCCCTGGTCAGCGGGTGGTGATCTCCTCCGCACCCTTTCAGACACTCATGAAGGGTTAACACTGAAGGTGGGCGACTGGTTAACGTCTTCACAGACAGGAGCATGCAGAGGCCGTGGCAGCTCTATGTACATGCGTGTGTTCATGCGTGTTCTGTGCATGTCGTGTGTTGTCTTCTGAGGTCCACATGTAAAAAAAAGGAAGATGGACGCTCAGAAAAGTGCATAAAAAGTGGTGCTGAGAAGTTGTACTGTGCGCGGACAGACGCCCCCTGCTGCAGGGGTGGGGAGGAGACGGTGGGTCCAGCCCAGATGGAGGGAGGATGAAGAGACAAGGACACCGGCCACGGGGCCACATAACTCTACCGTCCACCATGTCCAGTAGCACTGGTCCACCCCGGCCACCTTCATTCTGCTTTGGTGAAGCCCCCTATGGTGACCCTGCGCTCGTGTTTGATGGACACCAGCTCCTGGAGCTGCAGGGCGCCTCCTCCAATAAAGCAGAAGGCTGGACACACGGGTCCGGAGCAGTCCACGCTGCCCTCCCACAGGCCACGGTGCGACACCGCATCAAAGAATCCCACACTGCCCTTCTCATAGTCCAGGCACACACCGAGCCGCGGGGGAAGAGGAACCGTGCAGCCTGAGGGGTCCCGGGAGGTGGGGGTCGTGCCATGAGGCTGAAGGATCTTCCCCATCCCAATGGTCAGGAAGCAGAAGGACGGAGACATGTCCATAGTCGCATCTTCTGCGCCCGAGTCATGGCCGCTGTCTGGATCATACCTACTGGAGAGTGGAAGGAGAAGAAGTTGAGCAAAATACAGGACGCACAGTGACCGCAACCACAACAGTACAGGACGCACAATGACCGCAACCACAACAGTACAGGACGCACAGTGACCGCAACCACAACAGTACAGGACGCAGTGACCGCAACCACAACAGTACAGGACGCACAGTGACCGCAACCACAACAGTACAGGACGCACAGTGACCGCAACCACAACAGTACAGGACGCACAGTGACCGCATCCATAACAGTACAGGACACACAGTGACCGCAACCACAACAGTACAGGACACACAGTGACCGCAACCACAACAGTACAGGACGCACAGTGGACCGCATCCACAACAGTACAGACGCACAGAGACCGCAACCACAACAGTACAGGACGCACAATGACCGCAACCACAACAGTACAGGACGCACAGTGACCGCATCCATAACAGTACAGGACGCACAGTGAACGCAACCACAACAGTACAGGACGCACAGTGACCGCAACCACAACAGTACAGGACGCACAGTGACCGCAACCACAACAGTACAGGACGCACAGTGACCGCAACCACAACAGTACAGGACGCACAGTGACCGCAACCACAACAGTACAGGACGCACAGTGACCGCAACCACAACAGTACAGGACGCACAGTGACCGCATCCACAACAGTACAGGACGCACAGTGACCGCAACCACAACAGTACAGGACGCACAGTTGACCGCAACCACAACAGTACAGGACGCACAGTGACCGCTACCACAACAGTACAGGACGCACAGTGACCGCAACAGTACAGGACGCACAGTGACCGCAACAGTACAGGACGCACAGTGACCGCTACCACAACAGTACAGGACGCACAGTGACCGCAACCACAACAGTAAAGGACGCACAGTGACCGCATCCACAACAGTACAGGACGCACAGTGACCGCAACCACAACAGTAAAGGACGCACAGTGACCGCATCCACAACAGTACAGGACGCACAGTGACCGCAACCACAACGGTACAGGACGCACAGTGACCGCAACCACAACGGTACAGGACGCACAGTGACCGCAACCACAACAGTACAGGACGCACAGTGACCGCAACCACAACAGTACAGGACGCACAGTGACCGCTACCACAACAGTACAGGACGCACAGTGACCGCAACCACAACAGTAAAGGACGCACAGTGACCGCATCCACAACAGTACAGGACGCACAGTGACCGCATCCACAAACAGTACAGGACGCACAGTGACCGCAACCACAACAGTACAGGACACACAGTGACCGCAACAGTACAGGACGCACAGTGACCGCTACCACAACAGTACAGGACACACAGTGACCACAACAGTACAGGACACACAGTGACCACAACAGTACAGGACGCACAGTGACCGCTACAACAGTACAGGACGCACAGTGACCGCAACCACAACAGTACAGGACGCACAGTGACCGCTACCACAACAGTACAGGACGCACAGTGACCGCTACCACAACAGTACAGGACGCACAGTGACCTCTACCACAACAGTACAGGACGCACAGTGACCGCATCCACAACAGTACAGGACGCACAGTGACCACAACAGTACAGGACGCACAGTGACCGCTACCACAACAGTACAGGACGCACAGTGACCGCAACCACAACAGTACAGGACGCACAGTGACCACAACAGTACAGGACGCACAGTGACCTCTACCACAACAGTACAGGACGCACAGTGACCGCATCCACAACAGTACAGGACGCACAGTGACCACAACAGTACAGGACGCACAGTGACCGCAACCACAACAGTACAGGACACACAGTGACCACAACAGTACAGGACGCACAGTGACCGCTACCACAACAGTACAGGACGCACAGTGACCGCTACCACAACAGTACAGGACGCACAGTGACCTCTACCAGAACAGTACAGGACGCACAGTGACCGCATTCACAACAGTACAGGACGCACAGTGACCACAACAGTACAGGACGCACAGTGACCGCAACCACAACAGTACAGGACGCACAGTGACCGCAACCACAACGGTACAGGACGCCACAGTGACCGCAACCACAACAGTACAGGACGCACAGTGACCGCAACCACAACAGTACAGGACGCACAGTGACCGCAAACCACAACAGTACAGGACGCACAGTGGACCGCAAACCACAACAGTACAGGGACGCACAGTGACCGCAACCACAACAGTACAGGACGCACAGTGACCACATCCCACAACAGTACAGGACGCACAGTGACCTCTACCACAACGGTACAGGACGCACAGTGACCGCAACCACAACGGTACAGGACGCACAGTGACCGCAACCACAACGGTACAGGACGCACAGTGACCGCAACCACAACGGTACAGACGCACAGTGACCGCAACCACAACAGTACAGGACGCACAGTGACCGCAACCACAACAGTACAGGACGCACAGTGACCGCAACCACAACAGTACAGGACGCACAGTGACCGCAACCACAACAGTACAGGGCGCACAGTGACCGCATCCACAACAGTACAGGGCGCACAGTGACCGCTACCACAACAGGTACAGGACGCACAGTGACCGCAACCACAACAGTAAAGGACGCACAGTGACCGCAACCACAAACAGTACAGGGCGCACAGTGACGCAACCACAACAGTACAGGGCGCACAGTGACCGCAACCACAACAGTACAGGACGCACAGTGACCGCAACCACAACAGTAAAGACGCACAGTGACCGCAACAGTACAGGACGCACAGTGACCGCTACCACAACAGTACAGGAACGCACAGTGACCGCAACCACAACAGTACAGGACGCACAGTGACCGCAACCACAACAGTACAGGACGCACAGTGACCGCAACCACAACAGTATAAGGACGCACAGTGACCGCAACAGTACAGGAAGCACAGTGACCGCAACCACAACAGTACAGGGCGCACAGTGACCGCAACCACAACAGTACAGGACGCACAGTGACCGCAACCACAACAGTAAAGGACGCACAGTGACCGCAACAGTACAGGACGCACAGTGACCGCTACCACAAACAGTACAGGGACGCACAGGGTGACCGCATCACACAACAGTACAGGACGCACAGTGACCGCAACCACAAACAGTACAGGACGCACAGTGACCGCAACCACAACAGTACAGGACGCACAGTGACCGCACCACAACAGTACAGGACGCACAGACCGCACCCACAACAGTACAGGGACGCACAGTGACCGCACCACAACAGTACAGGACGCACAGTGACCGCTACCACAACAGTACAGGACGCACAGTGGACCGCACCACAACGTACAGACGCCAGTGACCGGCACCACAACAGTACAGGACGCACAGTTGACCGCTACCACAACAGTACAGGACGCACAGTGACCCGCAACCACAACAGTACAGGACTCACAGTGACCGCAACCACAACAGTACAGGACGCACAGTGACCGCAACCACAACAGTACAGGGCGCACAGTGACCGCAACCACAACAGTACAGGACGCACAGTGACCGCAACCACAAACAGTACAGGAGCGCACAGTGACCGCAACCACAACAGTACAGGACGCACAGTGACCCGCTACCACAACAGTACAGGACGCACAGTGACCGCAACCACAACAGTACAGGACGCACAGTGACCGCACCACAACAGTAACAGGACGCACAGTGACCGCATCCACAACAGTACAGGACGCACAGTGACCGCAACCACAAACAGTACAGGACGCACAGTGACCGCAACCACAACAGTACAGGACGCACAGTGACCGCAACCACAAAACAGTACAGGGACGCACAGTGACCGCAACCACAACAGTACCGCAGGACGCACAGGACCGCAGTACAGGACACACCAAACAGTACAGGACGCACAGTGACCGCAACCACAACAGTACAACAGTACAACAGTGACCACAAACAGTACGCACAGTGGGCCCACAACCACAGTACAGCAGGCGCACAGTGACCGCAACCACAACGGTACAGGACCACGACCGCAACCACAACAGTACAGGACGCACAGTACAGGACCGTACAGGACGCACAGTGGACCGCATCCACAACAGGTACAGGACGCACAGTGACCGCATACCACAACGGTACAGGACGCACAGTGACCGCAACCACAACGGTACAGGACGCACAGTGACCGCAACCACAACGGGTACAGGACGCACAGGTGACCGCAACCACAACGGTACAGGACGCACAGTGACCGCAACCACAACACAGGACGCACCAGTACAACAGTACAGGACGCACAGTGACCGCTAGGTACAGGACGCACAGTGACCGCACCCACAACGTACACAGTGACGCACAGTACAGGACGCACAGTGACCGCAACCACAACAGGTACAGGACGCACATGGACCAGCAACCACAACGGTACAGGACGGTGAACAGGACGCACCGCAACAACAGGCACACACAGTGACCGTGAACCACAACAGTACAGGACGCACAGTGACCGCAGGTACAGGACGCACAGCCAACCACAACGGTACAGGTGACAGTGACCGCAACCACAACACAGACACAGTGATACCAACACTAGGACGCACAGTGACCGCTACCACAACGGTACAGAGCACAGTGACCGCAACCACGGCACAGTACAGGACGCACAGTGACCGCAACCACAACAGTACAGGACGCACAGTGACTGCTACCACAACGTACAGGACGCACAGTGACCGCTACCGCACCCCACAACGGTACAGGACGCACAGTGACCGCTACCACAACGGACAGACGCACAGTGACCGCACCAACAACAGTACAGGACGCACAGTGACCGCAACAGTACAGGACGCACAGTGACCGCTACCGCGCAAGTACCGCAACAGTACAGGACGCACAGTGACCGCTACCGCAACAGACAGGATGCACAGTGACCGCTACCGCAACACTACCGCTAAACAGTACAGGGCACACAGTGACCGCATCCATAACAGTACAGGACGCACAGTGA
>ONZH01027535.1:0-11512 GCA_900303285.1 Rhinella marina
ACAGAGTCTCCTAAAAGGGACACCACAATGCTTTATTTATAGTGTAGTAGCCTGGGCTAGCAGAAAGCTCCACCCTTTACAGTCTGGAAATAACAACAGAGTCTTTACCATACATATACATTACATAACCTTCAGTCATCTATTCTTGTACAACGGACATGGTATAGAGAATGGGCCATGTGCTCACATATAAATATAGCAAAGGAAAAAGGTCACATCTCTACTACGAGCTTAAACTGGCATATAACTAAGTTCAATAATACACAAATATTTTATTGCATTCACACTGGGAATTGTAGTTTCACAACAGCTGGAGAGCCGGAGGTTCCCTACCCCTGCCATACGGGTTAAAGCAACAGTTTTCCCAAATCCAGTCCGGCTGTTGTCACCACCACACACGCTAGCCCAGGGGGCACTCCTCTGGCTCTTCCACCGAAACCTCCTTTCCCCCCACCTACATGCCCTCTCTCCAAACAATTTTCCCAGGTAGGGGGACGTATTAGATATTGTACTGATTTTGAATTGCCTCCTGCGATAGATGGGAATCGAACCCGCATCAACTGCTTAGGAAGTAGCTATGCTCACCACTATACCACCAGCAGGCACAGCAACTGATAAGAACAGATACTAAACATGATTTTAGCTGCGGTGCAGCTGCAGCTGATTTTAGCTGCAGGCGGTGATGGACCTTCGTTGCACCTAGTTGGGTGCTTCCCTAACATGTGATGGGCATGTGCCTCGCCTTTCTTGGTCTGGGTGAGCACAATTGCCATGAGGGTAACCACCAGGCTGTTGCCTGAGAATTTGGGGTAATGGTGGGATTAGGCAGCCTCAGAGGCATCCATGCATGCTGCCCCTGCTGTTTCCTGTCCATTTCCGTGGTGTTTCCATCATTTTCTGATGTTTCCAGGTTTTCACCCAGCCTTCCCTAGGCAGAGCCTTGGTCCCCCGCAAAAATGCTCGAGTCTCCCATTGACTTCAATGGGGTTCGTTATTCGAAACGAGCACCCGAGCATTTTAGTGCTCGCTCATCTCTAGTGACAGCTCCTCTTTAAGTCAGGTAAAATTGTCTCTCTTGGAGCATACATATGAGATTACAGTGTATAGTTTATACACTATAACCCCACTA
Organism: Rhinella marina; assembly: GCA_900303285.1. Classification (NCBI taxonomy): domain Eukaryota; kingdom Metazoa; phylum Chordata; class Amphibia; order Anura; family Bufonidae; genus Rhinella; species Rhinella marina. The sequence goes on from ONZH01027535.1 coordinate 1,130, forward strand.
ATTGTGTATTAAATGTGGCTAGGCCTATATCTAGCAGATTAGCTGAATACCCACTCACATGGATCTTGTGAGGTTTATGGATATACATGTAGACAGCAGAGAACCGCATTTAAGTATTCCGTGAGTCTGTTATAATACTGAGGAAGTCCAATACTGGAGTATACATCCACTGCCTATTGACTCCTTGGCCTCTAACAGGGGCGATCATGTTTTAAAATATGAGCTCTTTAATTACTTTATACGTGATTATTAAAAGTTACATTTTATAAATAGAGTGACAAAGAAGGAGTTCATCTACCGCTGAGAGAATTGGTGAGGGAATATTTAGTGTCACATAGAAAATTAGTGTTCATTTGTTACTAATCTAAAGAGGACTTCAGCCTTTGTAAAGCTCTGCCATTGTTCGCATTAGCAACATATTAGGTTTCGTGTGCATAGGTATTACTTATAAATGCGGCATACACAGTGTAGCTCACTGCTCATGGAGCTGAATAAATATCCAAGGTATGGAAACTAAAGGGAAGTGAAAGATTCATTTTCAATTACGTATACCAAATATATTAACATTCATACTTTAGGTCAAGGTTTATGTTCTATTGCAGGAGAATCCCAAACCTGACATGAGAAAGCAAGTGATAGGAGCTGACATCATAAGGATAGGTTTACTGTCATTCTAATGCCTTTCAGTGTCACTTCTTGACATGCTCTTAAGAGAACTGAAATCAATACCTGACAGTTACCTCCAGCTAGAAAATTCAACTATTTATGTGTCCTGTCTATTAAATCCTGGGAGATAAAAATAGTGACTCCTGCACACGTACTTCTTTTATGCAAGTGAACAAGTTATAGACTGTTTAGGTGTGTAAAGTTTTACTTGATATTTTAAGTGAAATTTTAGGATGAACATATTTATAAAGGGTCAACAGGAAGAGCATCATCTGTATAAATGAGATGTGATTACAGTAATAACTGCTATTCATTACTGACAGTTACTGTAGATGTCTTCCTGTATAATAAATTAATGAATAAAGCTTTCTGGAAAGTATAGGACATTCTGTGAATAGATCAAGAAGAAATTCTATGCACAAGGCAAACAGAAAAGGCATTGAGAGCTTAACTCTCAGATTAGGTACAAGTGGGTCTTATATTCCTGAACTGTTTGCACTGAATGCCAGTCTACTGTTGCCTCTGTGTACTACACTTATTATATAGAACTATACTACGTGTACTGTACCACTATCTACCTGTTCCTCATGTACCTTCATGGTATATGTACTGTACTCCTATCTACCTGTTCCACATGTACTCCACTGCTCTCTACCTACAGTACATGTACTGAACTATCATCGCCCTGCTCTACTTGTAATGTAAACCCTTCTACCTGCACCACATGTACCAGTTTCTTCCTTTACTACATGAATTGACTTATTTACTTGTGCTACATACAGTATATGGGACTACTATTTAGGATACTTTCATATCTGGTGAACTCCGGCAGGCTAAAAACAAAGATGTGAAACTAGCCTGACCTGTTCGGCATGTACTGTAATCCCCCTACCTATACTATATGTGCTGGACTAGTTTCCACCTGTGGTACATGTACAGTACTACTCACTACATGTGCTACATGTACTGTACTTCTATCTACCTGTTACACTTGTACTATGCTTGTACTCCTTCTACTTGTACTACATGCACTGTACCAGCTACTACATGTACTATATGTACTGCAATCATGTCTATTCATGCTACATGCGCTATGCTGCTCTTTACCTGTATGATATGTTCTGAGCAGGTAAGGACTTGTCTTACATGTATTGTTCTATCTACCTTTATTATATGTGCTGCATTGCTGTCTACCTGTGTGACATTGCACTGAACTGATACCTCCTTGTCCTACATGTCTATGTCCCCTTTGTCTGTATGATGAACTTCCCCTTTTGACATCAGATAAGGATGGCATTTTGAATTATTACCATGTAAAGGTTATAGAGTTTTTACAGAAGACTACAGAAACTTCTTTCTTCAATGTAGAAAGGTGTAAAAATTAGGTCAGAGTTAAAGGGGTTGCCCAGTCTTTACTAAGTGATGGCCTATCTTCATAGGCTATCCTCATGGCCGACATTCCTCCTGCTGCTGCACATGATTCAGGCCTGATGAAGGGCTCTATTAGCCCAAAACGCCTTTGTTGTGCATAATGTTCTGCTGAATAAAGAAACTCACTTTGCAATATACTTCCGGAGTGCTGTCTATTGTCTGTATATGAAGATTGTGACCCTGAGGTGAAGCAAGGGCTTGAATGTAGACGTGCACCCACAACTTGCCAAAGAGTGGATGAGTGCTGTGACCATAAAAAGAATACTATCCTCAGGATAGGCCATCACTATATAATCGATGGGAGTCTAAAGCCTCATTCAAACAACAGTGTTCGGTCAGTGATTTCCATCAGTGATTTTGAGCCAAAACCAGGTGTGGGTCTAAACACACAAATGGGGAAGATCTTTGCCTTAGGCCTCTTTCACACAACAGTATTTTTTGCGGGCTCCGATCATGGCCTTAGGCCAGGGCCGGACTGGGACTGAAATTCAGCCCTGGCATTTTGAAATCAAAGAGGCCCACATGCCTCGACTTTTTAAAGTCACAGCCAACCCTTTTAGGCCCCTTTCACATGAGCGGGAGACTCGCATGTCTCCCGCAACGCATCTACAGGGCTGGACTCGGCACAGACAGGGATCGCATATAATGCTATGCGATCCCTGTCCGTGCCGAGTCCAGCCCTGTAGATGCGTTGCGGGAGACATGCGAGTCTCCCGCTCGTGTGAAAGGGGCCTTAGAGGCCCTAAAAATTATTAAAATATAATAATTTAATAAACGTAAACCACACCAAACAAGGTAAATAAACCGCCCCCTGCAGAGAGAGATGGAAAAGCTATATCTCCTGATAGGGTACGGGTCTAGAACTCAGACCCGGACTGATCAAAACTTTTGATATGTCTCTGTGACATGTCAAAAGTCTTTCAGTTCATCAGTGGCCCTATTACACAGATTGATGTGTAAAGGTCCTTTTACACGGGCCGATTATCGGCCGAAAAAGCGTTCCTAGGAACGGTAGTGCCGATAATCGGCCCATGTAAAAGTGGCCCTAATCAGCCGACGAACGAGTAAAACGCTCGTTCATCGGCTGATTGGATCTTTTGGTTTGTACAAAAGATCCAATCTGTCGGGCGCACATGACCCTGTGTAAACTAACCTTTTCCTTCCTAACATTACGTGTATCACTACAGACCATACAGGGTAAGGCTACATTCACACGACCCATTCACTTAAATGAACACTGTGTGCTGTCCGCATCTGTATGTCCATTCCTATTTTTGTCCATTTGCGGACAAGGATAGGCATCGTTACAGTGGATCTGCAAAAAAACGGATGCCATACGGAACATCATCCTTTTTTTGCGGATCCGCAATTTGCAGACTGCAAAACACAATGTTCGTGTGAATGTAGCCTAATACAGCGCCCCATACCTCTTACATCCAGTGACGTCTCTTCTGATGTAGATCTTTTCTTTCCTCATCTTCTCCTTTCAGACCAGACGCCATTTTTCAGCCATTTCTCATCTCTGCAGTTTGACAGAAAAAAATCTTAGTTTACTACTTTTCCATCATCCTCCCGTCTTCTGGACAAATCATCCTACCACCCCCAGTACTGTGCCACTAGTACCACACAGAGAGTGCCCTTCAATAATTATTGGCACAAAGTGTCCTAAAATAACTGCACCCAGCAAATAGTGTCCCTGACAGTAATAGTGTAAACATTACGTCCCCCCAGAAATAACTGTGCTATGCTGATACTGTGCCAGGGTGCCCCCACAGTAATAGTGCCCCCAAAGTCCCAACTAATAATTCTCTGCCAGAGTGCACTTGTTAGTAATAGTGCTCCCAACAGTACTAATGTCCCCACTGTGCCCCAGAAGTAATAATGCTTCCAATGTGCCAGTAAGAAGTGCCCCCAAAATTTCACCCCAATAATGTGCCAGTAAGAAGTGCTCCCCACCCATAGATGCCCCCCAAATTATGTGCCAGTAAGAAATGCCCCCAGCGCCCCCATGTGCCAGTAAGAAATGCCCCCAGTGCCCCCATGTGCCAGTAAGAAATGCCCCCAGTGCCCCCATGCCATAAATAAATGCCCCCAGTGCCAGTAAGAAATGCCCCCAGTGCCCAATGAGCAAGTAAAAATGCCCCCAGTGCCCCATGTGCCAGTAAAAATGCCCCCAGTGCCAGTAAAAATGCCCCCAATGCCAGTAAAAATGAACCCATTGTGCCAGTAAAAATGCCCCTATTGTGCCAGTAAAAATGCCCCCATTGTGCCAGTAAAAATGCCCCCAGTGCCAGTAAAAATGCCCCCAGGGTCAGTAAAAATGCCCCCAGTGCCCCATGAGCCAGTAAAAATGGCCCCAGTGCCTGTAATAATGCCCCCAGTGCCAGTAAAAATGCCCCCAGTGCCCCATGTGCCAGTAAAAATGCCCCCAGTGCCAGTAAAAATGCCCCCAGTGCCCCATGTGCCAGTAAAATGCCGCCATTGTGCCAGTAAAAATGCCCCCATTGTGCCAGAAAAAATGCCCCCAGGGCCAGTAAAAATGGCCCCAGTGCCTGTAATAATGCCCCCAGTGCCAGTAAAAATGCCCCCAGGGCCCCATTGTGCCAGTAAAAAATGCCCCCAGTGCCAGTACAAAAGCCCAGTGCCCCATTGTGCCAGTAAAAATGCCCCAGTGCCAGTAAAAATGCCCCAGTGCCCCATGTGCCAGTAAAAATGCCCCAGTCCAGTAAAATGCCCCAGTGCCAGTAAAAATGCCCCAGTGCCCCATGTGCCAGTAAAAAATGCCCCCAGTGCCATGTGCAGTAAAAATGCCCCCAGTGCCAGTAAAAATGCCCCCAGTGCCCCATTGTGCCAGTAAAAATGCCCCAGTGCCAGTAAAAAATGCCCCCAGTGCCCCATTGTGCCAGTAAAAATGCCCCAGTGCCAGTAAAAATGCCCCCAGTGCCCCAGTGCCAGTAAAAATGCCCCCAGTGCCAGTAAAAATGCCCCCAGTGCCCCCAGTGCCAGTAAAATGCCCCAGTGCCAGTAAAAATGCCCCCAGTGCCCCCAGTGCCCATTGTGCCAGTAAAAATGCCCCCAGTGCCAGTTAAAAATGCCCCCAGTGCCCCATTGTGCCAGTAAAAATGCCCCAGTGCCAGTAAAAGCCAGTGCAGTAAAAATGCCCCCAGTGCCATTGTGCCAGTAAAAATGCCCCCAGTGCCCAGTAGTAAAATGCCCCCAGTGCCAGTAAAAATGCCCCCAGTGCCCCATTGTGCCAAGTAAAAATGCCCCCATGTGCCAGTAAAAATGCCCAGAAATGCCCCCAGTGCCAGTAAAAATGCCCCCAGTCCCATGTGCCAGTAAAAATGCCCCCATTGCCAGTAAAAATGCCCCCATGTGCCAGTAAAAATGCCCCCAGTACCCCCATGTGCCAGTAAAAATGCTACCAGTGCCCATAAAAATGCCCCCAGTGCCCCCATTGTGCCAGTAAAAATGCCCCAGTGCCAGTAAAATGCCCCCATGTGCCAGTAAAAATGCCCCCATGTGCTCCCAATAGAGCTCGGTCGGTGCTACAATAAAAAAAAATTAACACTTATACTTACCTCCATGGTGCTGGCAGCGATGCAATGCAGGCCTCTTCCGGCCTGTGTCCCGCGCTGTACGGCTCAGGCGGCGCGATGACGTCATCACGCCGCCTGAGCCGGCCTCTGACGTCAGTCCGGCCCTGCCTTAGGCTACTTTCACATGAACGTTTTGTTTTGCAGTCCGCAAATTGCAGATCCGCAAAAAAAAACAAAACTGATGGCATCCGTGTGCGTTCCGTATTTTGCGGAACGGAACAGCTGGCCCCTAATACAACAGTACTATTCTTGTCCGTAATACGGACAAGAATAGGACATGTTCTATTTTTTTTGCGGGGCTACGGAATGGGCATACGGATGTGGACAGCACACAGTATGCTCTCAGTATTTTTTGCATTCATTTCTATGGGTCCGCATTTTTCATGTGAAAAATGCGGATCAGAGCCCGCAAAAAATACTGTCGTGTGAAAGAGGCCTTATACCTTATGTCTGTGGAGGCTCCATTCCTGGTTTGGCTCACAATCACTGATGGAAATCACTGACCAAAACACTAATGTGTGAATGATGCTTAACTCCGTGCAACCCTGCGGATAAGCTGTTCAGGGTGACTTTGATGGGAGCAGTGCTGTAGTAATGAGCTTTCTCCAATACAAGGTTGATGGAGCTGTTCAGCAGGGTGTGTGATGTCAGACATCAGTTACTGATGGCCTATCCTGAGGATAGGCTATCACATAGTAAAGACTGGACATCTCCTTTAAAGCTGCTTTACTATAAATTAAGGTACCACACATAGTATCATAAAAATATATCCTTATTAATATATACTGAAATAATTAAAAAAAATTAAATACTTTAAAAAATAAGTATTTTAAGTATTTCAGTATGGCTTAATAAAGTATATATTTGTATGATATTATATGTAACTGTAATTTTATTAAAATTGTAATGTTAGTACAATAGTGCAGTAAATTATTTGCAGACATCTCCCCCTTTTCTCTTTTTTTTAAATATACTGGATATATATAGATTTGGTTTACTATAAATTAGTAATACACTGTGTATATAATGAATAATAGTTAAAATTAAATGGCTTTTACACAACTCATTTGTCATTATGCTGTTATATATCTTGCAGTTTCTTTATTAGCTAAAATGTTTACACACAATGATATATAGTGAAGTGTTGGAAAGAAAAGATAGTATACTTCAAAGTAGAGTAACATATACTGGCAAATGACTCAGACTGTTATACAGATGCTATGACACAGTAAATGTTAATCTTGATAAGTCTTTAGTAGAGATGAGCGAGTACTAAAATGCTCGGGTGCTCGTTATTCGAGACAAACTTTTCCCGATGCTCGGGTGCTCGTTTCGAGTAACGAACCCCATTGAAGTCAATGGGAGACTCAAGCATTTTTTGCAGGGGACCAAGGCTCTGCCTAGGGAAGGCTGGGTGAAAACCTGGAAACCTCAGAAAATGATGGAAACACCACGGAAATGGACAGGAAACAGCAGGGGCAGCATGCATGGATGCCTCTGAGGCTGCCTAATGCCACCATTACCCCAGATTCTCGGGCAACAGCCTGGTGGCGACCCTCAAGACAATTGTGCTCACCCAGACCAAGAAGGGCAAGGCACATGCCCATCACGTGTTAGGGAAGCACCCAACTAGGTGCAACGAAGGTCCATCACCCATGCCCATGCTGGCACTGCTGTCCTATCCCCCGCCCCACGACGCAGGCATAAGCCTGACACAGCATGGCGGTGACACCAACAAGTGACCAAGTTACATGAGGTAGCAGGTGAGCCACCCAAAAATTTAGCCAGACGCAGCATGGCGGTGACAACAGAGTGACCGAGTTAGACTGAGGTAGCAGTCGAAGGAGAAATAAAATTTAGCGTGACCTTGTATGGCGGTGACAACAGAGTGAACGAGTTAGAGTGAGGTAGCAGGCGAAGCACAAATAAAATTTAGGGTGACCCTGTATGGCGGTGACAACAGAGTGACCGAGTTAGAGTGAGGTAGCAGGCGAAACACCAAAAACACCGCTGAACTATGAGATTGAACACGTGGGCCAGGCATGGCACATGTGTGAGTCTGCCGAGTTGCAGAGCCACCAACAGGTTACGCCCATTGTCACACACAACCATGCCTGGTTTGAGGTTCAGCGGTGCCAGCCACAGATCAGTCTGCGCCGTGATGCCCTGTAACAGCTCTTGGGTTACACTGCGGTAGCAGGCGAAGCACATAAAAATTTAGCGTGACCCTGTATGGCTGTGACTACAGAGTGACCGAGTTACACTGCGGGAGCAGGCGAAGCACATAAAAATTTAGCGTGACCCTGTATGGCTGTGACTACAGAGTGACCGAGTTACACTGCGGGAGCAGGCGAAGCACATTAAAATTTAGCGTGGCCCTGTATGGCTGTGACTACAGAGTGACCGAGTTACACTGCGGGAGCAGGCGAAGCAGATTAAAATTTAGCGTGGCCCTTTATGGCTGTGACTACAGAGTGACCGAGTTACACTGCGGGAGCAGGCGAAGCACATAAAAATTTAGTGTGGCCCTGTATGGCTGTGACTACAGAGTGACCAAGTTACACTGCGGGAGCAGGCGAAGCACATAAAAATTTAGCGTGGTCCTGTATGGCTGTGACTACAGAGTGACCAAGTTACACTGCGGGAGCAGGCGAAGCACATTAAAATTTAGCGTGGCCCTGTATGGCTGTGACTACAGAGTGACCGAGTTACACTGCGGGAAGCAGGCGAAGCACATTAAAATTTAGCGTGGCCCTGTATGGCTATGACTACGGAGTGACCGAGTTACACTGCGGGAGCAGGCGAAGCACATTAAAATTTAGCGTAGCCCTGTATGGCTGTGACTACAGAGTGACCGAGTTACACTGCAGGAGCAGGCGAAGCACATTAAAATTTAGCGTGACCCTGTATGTGGATGTTGAGGGCTTGTGCATGTGGGTGGCTGGAACTTTATTTCCGCTTGCGCTCCAATGTCTGATCTAATGACAGCTGAACGCTGCGCAGGGACACATTGGTGGACAGTGTGGAGGATCGTGAAGGCGAAGGGGTAGTTTTCGGGCGGGAGGCACTCATGCCGGGGTCCTGGGCTGGGGGTTGACTCGCAGAAGCAGCATGTGACATAGGGGAAGGGGCAGTGGTGTGACCCGGAGGAGGTGAACGGCCTTGGTTACACTGAGTCGGGTGTTTAGCACTCATATGCCTGCGCATGCTGGTAGTGGTTAGGCTGGTAGTGGTGGCTCCCCTGCTGATCCTGGTGTGGCACAGGTTGCACACCACAGTCCGTCGGTCATCCTCACTTTCTTTAAAGAACCTCCAGACTTGCGAACATCTAGGCCTCGGCACGGGAGCTTGACCCCATGAAACAGTTGCTGATCTATCTGCTCTGGCCCTGCTTCTCCTTCTGGCCACCCCACTGCCTCTTCCAACCTGTTCTGGTGCTGCACTTGCCCCAGCTCGGGTCAGTCACCTCATCATCCACCAGCTCTTCCTCCGATTCCTCACTCTGCTCCCCCCTCGGACTTACTGCCCTGACAACAACGTCACTGTCTGACAACCGTGTCTCATCATCATCATCATTATCATCCAACACCTCTTCACGCACTACTTGCACTAAGTCCACACTCTCATCACCCACAGACTGTGAAAGTTCTAAATTTTGGGCATCAGGACAGAGAAACTGCTCAGGTTGCTGTTGAGCAGTGGTTTGTGTCTCTGGGAAGGGTCCTGAAAAGAGTTCCTGTGAGTATGCCGGATCTGAATCCATACTTTCCGTGGGGGGGGAAGGCTGGGTGGAAGGAAGTTGAGCTGGAGGAGCCAGAGGTCTACTCCCTTGGCTAGCGTGGGTGGACTGTGTGGAAGACTAAATGGTGGATAAATTACTGGACGCATTGTCCGCCATCCACGTCATCACCTGTTCGCACTGTTGTGGTTTCAATAGTGGTGTACCACGTGAACCAGTAAGTTGTGAGATGAAGCTAGGGAGCGAAACTCTGCGGCGTTCCACTGCTCCCTCATCAACATGTAGTATGTCACCCTGCCCAGGACCACGGCCTCTGCCCCCTATACTACTTGAACGCCCACGTCCACGCCCTCGTCCTCGACCCTTAGCCCTTGGGTTCAACATTTTTTATGTTCACTGCACTGTATAATATATAACTGAGAGAAAAAATGTAGTCTTTAGACGGAGGCTATTGTACCGCAAACCACTCAATTTTTCACTGCAATGTATGATATATAACTGAGAGGAAAAACGTATATTTTCTACACTCCGGCTAGTGTGCAGCACACGACAGAATTTTGCACTGCACTGTATAATGTATAACTGAGACGAAAAACGTATATTTTCTACACTCCGGCTAGTGTGCAGCACACGACAGAATTTTTCACTGCACTGTATAATATATAACTGAGAGGAAAAACACATATTTTCTACACTCCAGCTAGTGTGCAGCACACAACACAATTTCGCACTGCACTGTAGTATATATGACTGAGAGGAAAAACGTAGTCTTTAGACGGTGGCTATTGGACCACAAACTACTCAATTTTTCACTGCACTGTACGATATATAAAAAAACGTATTCCCTAGACTGACACTACTGTACAGCACACTACATAATTGTTCACTGGACTGTAGTGTATAGAAATGGGAGAAAAACGTATTCCCTAGACTGACGCTACTGTACAG
>ONZH01027536.1:0-20544 GCA_900303285.1 Rhinella marina
TCATTATGAGCTCGATCAAGTGTGGCATGACTTTTTAAATGGATATTGCATGTGGGTCACGTACTCCCTGGAACCCCATAGTCACCCCTTCCCTGATGTGCTAGCCCAGAACATTCTCTGCCCCAATTCGCAAGACCTTTTGCCTGTATTCCGTGTGCTGACAGTGTAGGATTTACCAGTGTTGTCTGAGGAGGTGGTGGACAATGGCGAGACACAGGTGTCGGGGGGTGAGGTAGTTGTATGGGAAGCAAGTTACAGTGGGGACTCCTTGGGGGAACTTTCTCATGATGGGACAGATTTAACTGGGTGGATCAGGCACAGGAAACAGATCAATTTTTTTTTGGTGTTTATTTAACTTTTATTTAGCAAAAATAACCACAGAGATATTTATTCGTTATCTTCTCTGCGCAGTCTGGCGTTGGGGTTCGTCACTTTGATGGCGAGCTGTGCCGCTCTCTCCACAATGGTCTTTAGGTTCTTAGATGGAGACGTTGTCGGCGATTTCAGTACAGAAGGACTTGTTGCTCATCAACAGATCTCGACCTCCTTGACATTGTGGACCAGGGAATTGCCGGGGGACCAGGATTTGCGGTGGAACCCTGTTGGCAGCATGTTGTTTGGTCTTTCCACTTGCTACCGTATCCAATGTTGGGCAATATAGATACGCAAGGGTAAACTATTATTTTTCACACCTATCCCAAAAATAATAATTTACGCAGGTTTTGCGCAAATAAAACTGTAAATGGATATTGGAGAGAGGGCCTGTAGGTGGGACCTCCGGAAAAATGTTTGGAGAGAGGGCCTGTAGGTGGACCTCCGGAAAAATGTGTTTGGGAGAGAGGGCCTGGTAGTGATACTCCGGAAAAAATGTGGGACAGAGGGCCGGGTAGGTGGACCTCCCGGAAACATTGTTTGCATAGAGGGGCCTGTAGGGGGACCCTCCGTAAAAATTTTTGGAGAGAGGGCCTGTAGGTGGACCTGCTGGAAGAAATTGTTTGAATAGAGGGCCTGTAGGGGGCCCTCCTGGATAAAATTGTTTGAAATAGAGGGCCTGTAGGGGCCCTCCTGAAAATTTTTTGGAGAGAGGGCCTGTAGGGGGACTCTGGGGAAAATGTGTTTGAATAGAGGGCCTGTAGGGGGCCCTCCTGAAAAATTGTTTGAAGAGAGGGCCTGTAGGTGGACCTCCGGAAAAATTTTTGGAGAGAGGGCCTGTAGGTGGACCTCTGGAAAAATTGTTTGAATAGAGGGCCTGTAGGGGGCCCTCCTGAAAAATTGTGGTAAAAGAGTGCCAGTTGGACCTCTAAAAAATGGCGTTTTTTGGGTCAGCGTTTGGCAAAGACGATATGGAGGAGGAGTAGGAGGAGTAGAGAAGAGGAATCAGATACATAAGTTATTTAAATCTTTAGCTGCTTTCCCCCGGAGGAGATTTGAATTCCGGTGAAATCCAGGCTTTGTTCATTTTAATAAGCGTCAGCCTGTCAGTTGACAGGCGTGTACGCTTATCGGTGATGACGCCACCAGCTGCACTGAATCCCGCTCTGACAGCACACTAGCGGCAGGGCAGACCAGCACCTCCAAGGCGTACAGCGCCAGTTCAGGCCACGTGTCCAGCTTTGAAACCCAGTAGTTGTATGGAGCAGGATGTTGGTATGGTCAGCTAGGTACTCCCTCACCATCTTTCTGTACAGCTCCCCCCTACTCTGCCTAGACTGGGGACAGGTGACAGTGTCTTGCTGGGGTGACATAAAAGTGGCAAAGGCCTTGGAGAGCGTTCCCCTGCCAGTGCTTGACAAGCTGCCTGCTCGCCTCCTCTCCCCCGCTACTTGGCCCACAGAACCATGCCCTCTGCCGCTAGCGGCGTCAGATGGGAAGAATTGTTTCAGCTTGTGCACCAGGGCCTGTTGATATCTATTCACTCTCATACTCCTTTCCTCTGCAGGGATGAGAGTGGAAAGGTTCTGCTTGTACCGTGGGTCCAGGAGAGTGAACACCCAGTAATCGGTGTTTGAAAAAATTCTTCTAACGCAAGGGTCACGGGATAGGCAGCCTAACATGAAGTCTGCCATGTGCGCCAGAGTCCCAACATGTAAGAATTCTCTCTCCTCACTGGCCTGACTCTCCATTTCCTCCTCCTCCTCCTCCTCCAAGTCCTCCTCTTCAGCCCATACACGCTCAAGAGTTAAGGACTGAGCACTGGTACCCTCTACTGTCTCGCCGACATTCTCCTCCTCTTCCTCCTCATCCTCATCCCCCTCCTCCGATACGCGCTGAGAAACAGACAGGAGGGTGCTCTGGCTATCAAGCGACGTATCTTCCTCCACAGTCTCTTGTGACAAGCGCAAAGCATCCGACTTCATGCTGAGCAGTGAGTTTTTCAACAGGCAAAGCAGCGGGATGGTGAGGCTGATAATGGCGGCATCGCCGCTGACCATCTGTGTTGACTCCTCAAAGTTGCTCAACACCTGGCAGATATCAGATATCCACGTCCACTCCTCATTGTAGACTTGAGGAATCTGACTGACCTGACTACCAGTTCTGGTGGAAGTTGACATCTGGCAGTCTACAATCGCTCTGCGCTGCTGGTAAACTCTGGATAACATGTTTAATGTGGAATTCCATCTCGTGGGCACGTCGCACAACAGTCGGTGAGCGGGCAGTTGTATGCGGCGCTGTGCTGCCCTGAGAGTGGCAGCATCTGTGGTCGACTTGCGGAAATGCGCACAGATGCGGCGCACCTTGGTGAGCAAATCAGACAGATTGGGGTATGTCTTGAGGAACCGCTGAACTATTAGATTGAACACGTGGGCCAGGCATGGCACATGTGTCAGTCTGCCGAGTTGCAGAGCCGCCACCAGGTTACGCCCGTTGTCACACACAACCATGCCTGGCTTGAGGTTCAGCGGTGCCAGCCACACATCAGTCTGCGCCGTGATGCCCTGTAACAGCTCTTGGGCGGTGTGCCTTTTGTCACCTAAGCTCAGCAGTTTGAGCACCACCTGCTGGCGCTTACCCACGGCACTGCTGCTGCGCCTAGAGCTACCGACTGAAGGCGCCGTGCCCACGGATGGTAATTCAGAGGAGGAGGTGGAGGAGGAGGAGGGGTCGGAGGAGGACGCATAGTACGTCTGAGAGACCGTGACCGAGGTAGGCCCCACAATCCTCGGTGTGGGCAGTACATGAGCGGCCCCAGGGTCAGTCTCGGTCCCAGCCTCCACCAAGTTAACCCAATGTGCCGTCAGTGAGATATAGTGTACCTGCCCGGGAGCACTTGTCCACGTGTCCGTGGTTAGGTGGACCTTCTCAGAAACAGCGTTGGCCAGGGCACGGATGATGTTCTGTGACACGTGCTGGTGTAGGGCTGGGACGGCACATCGGGAAAAATAGTGGCGGCTGGGGACCAAATACCGAGGGGCAGCCACCGCCATGAGATTGCGAAAGGCCTCGGTCTCTACCAGCCTATAGGGCAGCATCTCCAGGCTAAGCAATTTGGAGATGTGGACGTTGAAGGCTTGGGCATGTGGGTGTGTGGAACTGTATTTCCTCTTGCGCTCCAGCGTCTGCTGTAAAGACAGCTGAACGCTGCGCTGGGACACGTTGGTGGACACTGTGGAGGATCGTGGAGGCAAAGGTGTGGTTTTCTGGCGGGAGGCGCTCGTGCCGGGGTCCTGGTCAGGGGGTTGACTAGCAGAGGCAGCGAGTGACGCAGGGGGTTGACTAGCAGAGGCAGCGAGTGACAAAGGGGAAGGAGCAGTGGTGTGACCCGCAGGAGGTGGTGAATGGCCTTGGTTCCATTGAGTGGGGTGTTTAGCACTCATATGCCTGCATGTTAGGTAGGACTGCACGTGGACACCACAATACTACACCGGTTTCAAATTCAATTCTTTACTGTAAAACGATAACTTGGAACATACAGAATAACAATAATACGATGTGGTGCTATAGGTTTCTCAGTAGCTGGGGACGTTGACCTTGTTGGAGTCCCTCCCGCTCCGGGTGGCTGCGCCTGGAACTCACTGACCCGGCACGGCGGGTCTCAAGGAGAATGGGCCGCCTCCGCGGATCACTGTGGCGCTACCACTCACACTGCGGAATTTCCAAAGGTGGAAGCTATGCCCCTCGCCCTTTGGCTGCGGCGTGAGTCCAGCGGGTATATCACTGCGGGCGCCTCCGTGGGTCAGAGTGAGAGCTAGTCACTACCACACGGCATACCACCCTTACCTCAGGTTTCTGTTCTTTTTCTGTTGATGACGATGTCCAGCCAGTCTTCTTTCCTTTTGGGAACGTTGAGCCAAGGGTACTTCTCTCGTGTAATGGCGGCAGCCTGGTCACTGTGGCTCCCAGTCTTTGACCCAGGACGTCCAGACACGGTACATTGGAAAGCCTTTTACTTCTGGTGCTCTCTTTTCTTCTTGAGCGTCTGTCTGCTTTTCCTTGTTTCTCCCCACACTCCCCACTTTTCTCTTCCACTTTCAATCTCCCCAGCTCAAACTCCTCTGTCTTGTCTCTTCCACCTTCTAGTTTTCTCTGCCCCTTCTCCCTTCCGTTTTTGGCTCCTCCCCTTTTTATTGCTCTGTGTGTCTACATCATCTCTGCAGTGTCCCACTGCCCTCTAGTGGTCACAATGTTATCAAATGCTTCATGCCATCGGTTCTTTGGCTGTAAGTGGCCAGACGCTACACACACGGGGGAGACACACGAACCAGAGGGGGCTGATAACACAAACGGATACATGAGGTTTGTGGAGATGGTGGGGGCTGTGACCCCTGTCATATCATGGGGGTGCAGGGGGCTGGTACCCCTATTACATGCGCATGCTGGTGGTGGTTAGGCTAGTAGTGGTGGCACCCCTGCTGATCCTGGTGTGGCACAGGTTGCACACCACAGTCCGTCGGTCATCCTCACTTTCTTTAAAGAACCTCCAGACTTGCGAACATCTAGGCCTCGCCACGGGAGCTTCCCTACGTGAAACAGTTGCTGCTGATGCACCAGCTCTGGCCCTGCTTCTCCCTCTGGCCACACCACTGCCTCTTACAACCTGTTCTGGTGCAGCACTCGCCTCTGCCTCAGAAGCACTGTCTTCACTCGGCATATCAACCCAGCTTGGGTCAGTCACCTCATCATCCTCCGATTCCTCAGTCTGCTACCCCCTCGGAATTCCTCCCCTAACAACAACTTCACCACTGTCTGACAACCGTGTCTCCTCATCGTCCGACACCTCTTTACAAACTTCTTCCACTAAGTCAACATTGTCATCATCATCATCATCATTACCCACAGACTGCGACCGTTGGAAAACTTGGGCATCGGGAACGAGGTCAGCAGCAACCTGAGAAGTGGTTTGTGACTCTGGGAAGGGTCCAGAAAACAGATCCTGAGAGTATGCCGGATCGCATTCCAAATTTTCCGGGGAGGGGGCAGGCTGGGGGATAGGAGGTTGAGGTGGAGGAGCCAGAGGAGTGCTCCCTTGGGTAACGTGGGTGGATTGCGTGGAAGACTGACTGGTGGACAAATTACTTGAAGCATTGTCCGCAATCCACGAGATCAGCTGTTCACACTGTTGTGGTTTCAACAGTCCTCTACCACGTGTCCCTATAATTTGAGACATGAAGCTAGGGAGTGTAGCTCTGCGGCGTTCCACAGCTCCCTCATCAGCAGGTACTGTCTCACCCTGCCCAGGACCACGGCCTCTGCCCCCTGCAGTAATTGAATGCCCAGTACACCAGGCCCATAAACGGGCCTGGTGTACTGAAACCCACAAACTTGTTCAGTCTGGTTGAATTAAGTGACGTACAGAAAGTGTCACCTGGACAGAATATACGGATTGGAGCGAGTGTGCTGAACTGTGACACACAGAAAGGTTACACGCAGCTGAGTAAAATGGATTTGTATCACTGAGCTAAAACAACAAAAAAAATAATTTTTTTTTTAATATTTTTTTTTTAGTTTAGTTTTTTTGGGAACGTGACGTGCAGGAACTATCGTAGACCTAACTCACACCCTGTTCACGGTAGCTATTTAGACTGCGACCCAGACAAATGTCGCACAGAGATTTTTAGGATCAAGCTGTATACGTTATTGGTAGCAAATGACTTGGTTGTATTCTGTGACATACAGAAAGTGTCACCTGGACAGTATATACGGATTAGAGCGAGTGTGCTGAACTGTGACACACAGAAAGGTTACACGCAGCTGAGTAAAATGGATTTGTATCACTGAGCTAAAACAACAAAAAAAAGATATTTTTTTAATATTTTGTTTTTTTTATATTTTTTTTTTTAATTTTTTTTTTTGGGAACGTGACGTGCAGGAACTATCGGAGACCTAACTCACACCCTGTTAACGGTGGCTATTTAGACTGCGACCCAGACAAATGTCGCACAGAGATTTTTTGGATCAAGCTGTATACGTTATTGGTAGCAAATGACTTGGTTGTATTCTGTGACGTACAGAAAGTGTCACCTGGACAGTATATATGGATTGGAGTGAGTGTGCTGAACTGTGACACACGGAATGGTTCCACACTGCTGTGTGCAATGGATTTGTATCACTGAGATATAACATAAAAAAAAGGGGGTTATATATGGCGATAGCTGCACTACTAGTGCCAGCAAGCCAGCCAAGCCAGGAGACCAAAAAAAAATGTCTTCTAGCCCTTAGAAGGGCTGTTGGGTTCTTTGTGGGTGATTCCTGCCTAACAGAGAACTAAATGCAGGCCCTAACACTGTCCCTAAAAGGCAGCAGCTCTATCCCTAACGACATCCAGATGGCATCTGAGCCGAGCACCGCGGCCAGTCACTAGTATATTCCAGGGTCACCTGATCAGGCCAGCCAACCCCTGCTATTGTCCAGGAGCTATGTAAGGGCCCCACGTGATGCTGGGTGTACCGTAGAGTCTCCTGGCTTGTGATTGGCTGTGTTTATAGGCGCCAAAAAAGCACGATGCGAAAGTTGCCATTTCGAGTATGGCGAGATACTTGTCCGAGCAGCGAGCACTTACGAGTACCCTAATACTCGAACGAGCACCAAGCTCGGACGAGTATGCTCGCTCATCTCTAATAATGATCTTAAACACACCTCAAAATCCACTATAAACTACCTCAAAAGGCAGAAGCTGAAGGTTTTGCCATGGCTCTCATAGTCCTCTGATCTGAATATAATTGAAAATCTGTGGATAGACCTCAAATAGTGCATGCAAGATCGCCCAGGAATCTTACAGAACTGGAAGACTTTTGCAAGGAAGTATGGATGAAAATCCCTCAAAAAATGTAAAAGGCTCTTGGCTGGCTACAAAAAGATTTACAAGCTGTGATACTTCTGCACCATGCAGGGTGCACAAAATTTTGGTTCGGGACCTTTTTTGGAAAATGTAATAGATGAAAATAAAAAAAGATGATTTTGCTTAAAATACTAAATGAATGTGTCATCTTTAACATGATGTCTTTTAGTATTATTTCAACTTGCTTAACTGTTCACAGTGACAGTAATTTTGACTAGGGGTGCCCAAACTTTTGCATGCCACTGTATGTCTGAACCAGTTAAGATGGCAGTATGTATTTACAAAATGTCTCTATGAGAATGCTTGGTAAAAATACAAATAGGAAAAGTACTAAATAAATGTTCAGATTTGTCAGTACACTAAAAGGACTGTCCACTTAGGGTAAAGCCACATGTGCAGTTTTCCTGATGCTGTTTTGGAAGACAATACAGGAGTGGATCATAAACAAATTCACCTCTGGTTTTAGCTTTCAAAACTGCATTAGGAAACCTGACCATCAGTATCCCAATAATCCTTCTGGAAGCCCAACCTCATCCTTCATTGATGCACATAACCATTTGACCTACTGCTTCAAACTTTTCATGCCCTAAATATAGGAGCTATTACACGCTAAACTGATTTTGCCAGTTGTAAATTTACCTTATGACCTGTGTATACTGGTGTATCACGTTTTTTTCGGATCTCTCCACTCTTTCCTCACATTTTCTTGTGGACTTCGTCAAAGTTGGCTACTTCAAGATTTCAATATCATACTGTATGCATATGGTAATTTTTAAAATTTTTAAATTTGTCTAATCTAACATGCCCAAAAATCTATGTCTCAATTGCTGCTTTGGAAAATT
This sequence comes from Rhinella marina, assembly GCA_900303285.1. Classification (NCBI taxonomy): domain Eukaryota; kingdom Metazoa; phylum Chordata; class Amphibia; order Anura; family Bufonidae; genus Rhinella; species Rhinella marina. The sequence continues at coordinate 8,119 of ONZH01027536.1, forward strand.
GTAAAGTCAACCTCCTTAATTCAGAAACCTCCTAATCTCAGGAAACGGCAACACAAAAACAGCATATTTTTTTCAAAAATGCTTTTATTGTGTAACATTCAAAAGAAAAATCAAAAAATAATATTAGGTATCACTGCTTCTGTAATGATCTGCTCTATAAAAATATCTAATTGGCTACCCCTTAAGGTGAATGCTGTAAAAACAAAATTCTAAAAAAACTATGTCAAAACAGCCATTTTTTGTTAGTGTGCTTTACAAAAAGCGTAATAGCGAGTGGTCAAAAAGTATTATGTAAACCAAAATGGTACTAATGAAAACGTTAACTCGTCCTGCAAAAAATTAGCCCCCCAGACAAGACAATTGGCAGAAAAATTAAAAAAACAATATGGCTCTCAGAAAATGGAGATACAAAAACAGGTTTTTCTTGAACATGCTATGTGCAAAAGTGGTAAAATGTAAAGAAAAAAATAATTTAAAATTGGTATCTCTGTAATCATACTGACCAGCAGAATAAAAATAATATGTCATTTTTCCCGCATGGTTTTCACTCCAATAATGAATCCCAAAATGCAATGGCAGAGATGGCGCTTTATCTTTATCCTGCCTATCCTAATATCACAGCCTGACAGAACGTTTAAAAACAAGAAATAATAAATCTTTAATACTTTGTTTATGCTAAAATAGGAAAAACCCACAGTCTTGAAACAGGCAAACTGACAACCCTTGGTGCAAAGAGGGTCTCCAATAGATAAACCATTTGCACTGGGAAGTCAGAACAAGAAAGAGTACAGGGCGTATATGTAATACTGCTGTGTATTGTCCAGGAGCTCACTTGGTTTATAATAGTGAGTATCAAATAAAGGTATGCAGTATACAGAACCCTCCTTAATGTGGCAGGAAGGAGGCAGAATTAGCTCAGTACCCTGCCCCTTGGTATTGGGGTATACATATATTAAGGATACTATAACCAAAAGCGCTATCAAAGAACAGAGTAGCCCTCAGTTACAAAACCCCTGGTTGTTGGGGTGTAGTTCACACAGAGGATACACCAAATTGTATAGCGCTATCCAGTGGGGCCATCTAATGGCTATGACTCCCCTGATTCTGTCTCCTGCCTACAGAGTCACTAGCCCTGAACCGTTCGCTCAACGAGTTTCTGCATGAGAAATCATTCCCACGCTTCCTCAGGAGCGAATAGAAACTTGATATTAACGCAAGTGACATACAGCACTGTAGCGTGCTCAGATCGGCACTGTGATGGCCGCATCCGATGCTAGGAACGCCGAACTGATAAAGAGAAAGCCCCTCCATCTGGGGGTGTGTGCCATCGCTTGCAGCCAATCAGGGGCTGGGGGCGTGCCAAGGCCCGTCTCCAACCTCCAGCAAGCGGTACGTGCAGCGATTCAAGACCCAGAGGTAAGCGCATGCGCACTACAGGTCAATGAGGAGTCGCGATTCAGACTTAGACATCGAGTGGTTATTTGAAGTGCTGGTCAAGAACAGGTATTTAGGACACAATGGAGGTAAACAAACACTTAACCTCAGAGGTGTAGCTATAGGTTCAGCACGGAGGGGGGGGGGCGAAACATACTTGAGTGGGCCCCCCACTTAGTGGCTTCCCAAACGCACATTTCCAACTTCACAGGCACATACTACTAGTTGTGGTTATAATATTGTATTAGAAAGATGACTGTATAAACTGCTAGATCATCTATGCTGTTAAGTACAGTACAATAGACTTTCTACATACCCTAGTCTAAATACTCTACCACATAATGCAGTAAAATATAGGATTAATAGGAGTAAAAAACAAGAGGACTCCTATGTTAAAGGAAACCTGTCCCCAGTTTTTACATCACTAAACTAAAAGTCCCCTGCCCCCATCAGAACTCAAATCAGCGTATTGTGTCCCATCAGACCTCCGATCAGCAGAACGTGCCCCCATCAGACCTCACATCAGCCTACTGTGCCCCCATCAGACCCCAGATCAGCGTATTGTGCCCCATCAAACCCCAGATCAGCGTATTGTGCCCCATCAGACCTTACATCAGCCTACTGTGCCCCCATCAGACCTCAGATCAGCGTATTGTACCCCCATCAGACCTCAGATCAGCAGAATGTGCCCCCATTAGTCCTCACATCAGCCTACTGTGCCCCCATCAGACCTCAGATCAGCCTACTGTGCCCCCATCAGACCTCAGATCAGCCTACTGTGCCCCCATCAGACCTCAGATCAGTGTATTGTGCCCCATCAGACCTCAGATCAGCGTATTGTACACCCATCAGACCTCAGATCAGCAGAATGTGCCCACATTAGTCCTCAGATCAGCCTACTGTGCCCCCATCAGACCTCAAATCAGCCTACTGTGCCCCCATCAGACCTCAGATCAGCGTATTGTGCCCCATCAGACCTCAGATCAGCGTATTGTACCCCCATCAGACCTCAGATCAGCAGAATGTGCCCCCATTAGTCCTCACATCAGCCGATTGTGCCCCCATCAGACCTCAGATCCGCAGAATGTGCCCCCATCAGACCTCAGATCAGCCTACTGTGCCCCCATCAGACCTCAGATCAGCGTATTGTGCCCCCATCAGACCTCAGATCAGCAGAATGTGCCCCCATCAGACCTCACATCAGCCTACTGTGCCCCATCAGACCTCAGATCAGCGTATTATACCCCCATCAGACCTCATATCAGCAGAATGTGCCCCCATCAGTCCTCACATCAGCGTATTGTGCCTCCATCAGACCTCAGATCAGCGTATTGTGCCCCCATCAGACCTATGATCAGCGTATTGTGTCCCCATCAGACCTCACATCAGCCTACTGTGCCCCATCAGACCTCAGATCAGCGTATTGTGCCCCATCAGACCTCACATCAGCGTATTGTGCCCCATCAGACCTCACATCAGTGTATTGTGCCCCCATCAGACCTCAGATCAGCGTATTGTGCCCCCATCAGACCTCACATCAGCCTACTGTGCCCCATCAGACCTCAGATCAGCGTATTGTGCCCCATCAGACCTCACATCAGCCTACTGTGCCCCCATCAGACCTCAGATCAGCGTATTGTGCCCCATCAGACCTCAGATCAGTGTATTGTGCCCCCATCAGACCTGAGATCAGTGTATCGTGCCCCCATCAGACCTCAGATCAGCGTATTGTACCCCCATCAGACCTCAGATCAGCAGAATGTGCCCCCATTAGTCCTCACATCAGCCTACTGTGCCCCCATCAGACCTCAGAACAGCAGAATGTGCCCCCATCAGACCACAGATCAGCCTACTGTGCCCCCATCAGACCTCAGATCAGCGTATTGTGCCCCATCAGACCTCAGATCAGCGTATTGTACCCCCATCAGACCTCAGATCAGCAGAATGTTCCCCCATTAGTCCTCATATCAGCCTACTGTGCCCCCATCAGACCTCAGATCAGCAGAATGTGCCCCCATAAGACCTCAGATCAGCCTACTGTGCCCCCATCAGACCTCAGATCAGCGTATTGTGCCCCATCAGACCTCAGATCAGCAGAATGTGCCCCCATCAGACCTCAGATCAGCAGAATGTGCCCCCATCAGACCTCACATCAGCCTACTGTGCCCCATGAGACCTCAGATCAGCGTATTGTACCCCCATCAGACCTCAGATCAGCAGAATGTGCCCCCATCAGTCCTCACATCACCCTACTGTGCCCCCATCAGACCTCAGATCAGCGTATTGTGCCTCCATCAGACCTCAGATCAGCGTATTGTGCCCCCATCAGACCTCAGATCAGCGTATTGTGCCCCCATCAGACCTCACATCAGCCTACTGTGCCCCATCAGACCTCAGATCAGCGTATTGTGCCCCATCAGACCTCACATCAGCCTACTGTGCCCCATCAGACCTCAGATCAGCGTATTATACCCCCATCAGACCTCAGATCAGCAGAATGTGCCCCCATCAGACCTCACATCAGCGTATTGTGCCTCCATCAGACCTCAGATCAGCGTATTGTGCCCCCATCAGACCTCAGATCAGCGTATTGTGTCCCCATCAGACCTCACATCAGCGTACTGTGCCCCATCAGACCTCAGATCAGCGTATTGTGCCCCATCAGACCTCACATCAGTGTATTGTGCCCCCATCAGACCTCAGATCAGCGTATTGTGCCCCCATCAGACCTCAGTTCAGCCTACTGTGCCCCATCAGACCTCAGATCAGCGTATTGTGCCCCATCAGACCTCACATAAGCCTACTGTGCCCCCATCAGACCTCAGATCAGCGTATTGTGCCCCCATCAGACCTCAGATCAGTGTATTGTGCCCCCATCAGACCTCAGATCAGTGTATTGTGCCCCCATCAGACCTCAGATCAGCGTATTGTTCCCCCATCAGACCTCAGATCAGCAGAATGTGCCCCCATTAGTCCTCACATCAGCCGACTGTGCCCCCATCAGACCTCAGATCCGCAGAATGTGCCCCCATCAGACCTCAGATCAGCCTACTGTGCCCCCATCAGACCTCAGATCAGCGTATTGTGCCCCCCATCAGACCTCAGATCAGCAGAATGTGCCCCCATCAGACCTCACATCAGCCTACTGTGCCCCATCAGACCTCAGATCAGCGTATTATACCCCCATCAGACCTCATATCAGCAGAATGTGCCCCCATCAGTCCTCACATCAGCGTATTGTGCCTCCATCAGACCTCAGATCAGCGTATTGTGCCCCCATCAGACCTATGATCAGCGTATTGTGTCCCCATCAGACCTCACATCAGCCTACTGTGCCCCATCAGACCTCAGATCAGCGTATTGTGCCCCCATCAGACCTCACATCAGCGTATTGTGCCCCATCAGACCTCACATCAGTGTATTGTGCCCCCATCAGACCTCAGATCAGCGTATTGTGCCCCCATCAGACCTCACATCAGCCTACTGTGCCCCATCAGACCTCAGATCAGCGTATTGTGCCCCATCAGACCTCACATCAGCCTACTGTGCCCCCATCAGACCTCAGATCAGCGTATTGTGCCCCATCAGACCTCAGATCAGTGTATTGTGCCCCCATCAGACCTGAGATCAGTGTATCGTGCCCCCATCAGACCTCAGATCAGCGTATTGTACCCCCATCAGACCTCAGATCAGCAGAATGTGCCCCCATTAGTCCTCACATCAGCCTACTGTGCCCCCATCAGACCTCAGAGCAGCAGAATGTGCCCCCATCAGACCACAGATCAGCCTACTGTGCCCCCATCAGACCTCAGATCAGCGTATTGTGCCCCATCAGACCTCAGATCAGCGTATTGTACCCCCATCAGACCTCAGATCAGCAGAATGTTCCCCCATTAGTCCTCACATCAGCCTACTGTGCCCCCATCAGACCTCAGATCAGCAGAATGTGCCCCCATAAGACCTCAGATCAGCCTACTGTGCCCCCATCAGACCTCAGATCAGCGTATTGTGCCCCATCAGACCTCAGATCAGCAGAATGTGCCCCCATCAGACCTCAGATCAGCAGAATGTGCCCCCATCAGACCTCACATCAGCCTACTGTGCCCCATGAGACCTCAGATCAGCGTATTGTACCCCCATCAGACCTCAGATCAGCCAGAATGTGCCCCCATCAGTCCTCACATCACCCTACTGTGCCCCCATCAGACCTCAGATCAGCGTATTGTGCCCCATCAGACCTCAGATCAGCGTATTGTACCCCCATCAGACCTCAGATCAGCAGAATGTTCCCCCATTAGTCCTCACATCAGCCTACTGTGCCCCCATCAGACCTCAGATCAGCAGAATGTGCCCCCATAAGACCTCAGATCAGCCTACTGTGCCCCCATCAGACCTCAGATCAGCGTATTGTGCCCCATCAGACCTCAGATCAGCAGAATGTGCCCCCATCAGACCTCAGATCAGCAGAATGTGCCCCCATCAGACCTCACATCAGCCTACTGTGCCCCATGAGACCTCAGATCAGCGTATTGTACCCCCATCAGACCTCAGATCAGCAGAATGTGCCCCCATCAGTCCTCACATCACCCTACTGTGCCCCCATCAGACCTCAGATCAGCGTATTGTGCCTCCATCAGACCTCAGATCAGCGTATTGTGCCCCCATCAGACCTCAGATCAGCGTATTGGCCCCCATCAGACCTCACATCAGCCTACTGTGCCCCATCAGACCTCAGATCAGCGTATTGTGCCCATCAGACCTCACATCAGCCTACTGTGCCCCATCAGACCTCAGATCAGCGTATTATTACCCCCATCAGACCTCAGATCAGCAGAATGTGCCCCCATCAGACCTCACATCAGCGTATTGTGCCTCCATCAGACCTCAGATCAGCGTATTGTGCCCCCATCAGACCTCAGATCAGCGTATTGTGTCCCCATCAGACCTCACATCAGCGTACTGTGCCCCATCAGACCTCAGATCAGCGTATTGTGCCCCATCAGACCTCACATCAGTGTATTGTGCCCCCATCAGACCTCAGATCAGCGTATTGTGCCCCCATCCGACCTCAGTTCAGCCTACTGTGCCCCATCAGACCTCAGATCAGCGTATTGTGCCCCATCAGACCTCACATAAGCCTACTGTGCCCCCATCAGACCTCAGATCAGCGTATTGTGCCCCCATCAGACCTCAGATCAGTGTATTGTGCCCCCATCAGACCTCAGATCAGTGTATTGTGCCCCCATCAGACCTCAGATCAGCGTATTGTTCCCCCATCAGACCTCAGATCAGCGTATTGTGCCCCATCAGACCTCAGATCAGCCCACCCAGCCACATAAGATCCAGACGGATCCGTTATGCTTGGCAATCAATGCGCATGTCAAAAGGCGCTGGTCACGTGAGCACCAGTCTCATTGTGCTCACGTGATCAATGACGTCATGTCACTAAGCAATAAGATGCTATTCTCAATAAGGGCAGAACACAGACATCCTAATCATACAGACAAATCTACTTTGAATGTGTGTATTATACTATCTTCTGAAATCACAAATATGTCAAGAGATGCATAGTTGTGTATAGATCGTGTGATAATTTGACGGCTTGCATCTGCATATCAATTGTAGCGAAGTGACCACTGCCGTCACTTCGCTTAGCAACAAGACGCTACCACCAATTATAGTTGTAGTGCAATAATCAGTCGTGCAAGCTGTAGCATTTTTGCGGATACCTGAATACATACAGTCATGTGAATGGGCCCTTAGCCGAGCTCATGAGCCCTGATAGAAGTATTGCCTTTTCACTGCTTTTCAAGACCAGGGGAAGAGTCTGTATGTCTATGTGTGATCTCCCTCCCCTCATCTACTGTGTGTACAGCAAATCCCTGGTAAGCCAGAGCAGAGGATGGGAGTAGTAGTGGGCATGATGAGATGATATATCATGGTGTACTCCCTCAGGCCATTGCTCCCTGGGGATTGGTGCAGTGAAAAGGTGGTATCCGAAATCAGACTAGAAGTAGAAGAATAAAAGTCTCTCTTTACTTAGTGCAAAATAGGAGTTTTAGTACATCCAACAGTAGTTGTATACAGTGTAATTTGTCTCCCCAGATGATGAAACATGGAGGCTGGCGAAGTAACTGATAATGGCACCTCTGGATTGCTATTGTGCTGATGTCTCTCCCCTGAACTTCTGGCTAACTGTAGGGATGAGCGGACTTCTGGATGTCTGGGTTCGAGTGGTTTGGACGAACTTCGTTTCCAAGTTCGGTTCGAGTTCCGAACTTGACCGTGAACAATGAACCCCTTTGAAGTCAATGGGGACCCGAACTTTGGGGCTGAAAAATGGCTGTAAAAAAGTCATAGAAAGGGCCATAGAGCTGTAATAGGCTACAAAGTGGGCGTAAGAGCAGTACATTTGCCCTGCAAACAAATGTTGATAGGTAAATGACTTAAAATAACATAAAATACCTAAAAATAAAAAAATAACAATCATGAACCAAGAGGCGGAGGTCCAAGTGGAGTGGGAAGTTGAGGAGGCTGTGGACATGGAGGTGTAGGTGGAAGAGGCGGAGGAAGAAGCCAACATTCTGTTTTTATTTATTTATTTTTAATTTATTTTTTAAATGCGTCTGTCAATTCAGTGTGACCGGTATATTTCTCTACTCTGCCAATATAAGACATAATAATCTTGAGACAGGGGGTAGAGGTCCAAGCGGAGAAGGAGGGGGGCATGGAGGTGTAGGTGAAGAGGTGGAGGAGGAAGCCAACACTGTTTCTGTTTGTTTGTTTTTTTCCATGCATCCGTCTATTCTGTGTCAAGTTGCTAAGGGCTACGGCGTGACAGTTTGGTGCTTGTATGTCCTGGTATAAAACTGGGTGAAAAAATGTTGTCTCAGTTTAAGATCTCATAGGTCCCCTATCTGGGGGCTATATATTAAAATAATTTTCCTCCTACTAGTAAGACATATGCCAAAATAGTGTTCTAAATTTTACTCCACACTCCACAGAAGAATTTCCTCTCCCACAATAGTTAGACGGATGAAGGTGGCGTTCCTAATTTTTTTTTTTTTAATTCATGACTTTCACAGACATACTCCACAGAAGAATTTCCTCTCCCACATTAATTGGATGGATGCAAAATGGGTCATTTTACTGAGCTGCAGTATAACAATGGCGGGGTGCGGCCGATATACTTCTCTACTCTGCCAATATAAGACATAATAATCTTGAGCCAGGAGGCGGAGGTCCCAGTGGAGGAGGAGGTCATGACCCTTTTCTTTTTGTTTGTTTGAGGAGTCCCCAAAACATTGGGAAATAGCAAAGAGAATGCACAAAATGTGCTGGAGTACAACAATGGCTAGGTGCGCCCGGTATACTTCTTTACTCTGCCTATATAAGACATAATAATCTTGAGCCAGGAGGTGAAGGTCAGAGTGGAGAAGAAGGCGAAAGTGGGGGTGCAGGCGGAGGAGGTACTGTAACTAACTGCGCTGGAGTATAACGACGGCTGGGTGCGGACAGTATACCTCCTACTCTGGCCAAGGTACAGACAAGTCCTGTGGGATCCATGCCTGGATAATTTTAATGAACCTGAGCTTGTCCACATTGGCTGTGGACAGGCGGATGCTCCTGTCCTTGATCACACCTCCTCTCATACTAAACACACGTTCGGACAATACACTTACTGCAGGGCAGGCCAGCACCTCCAAGGCATAAAGGGCAAGCTCAGGCCATGTGTCCAATTTGGAAACCCAGAAGTTAAAAAGGGCAGACCCATCAATCAGTACGTCTAGACGTGTGGACGCGTACTCTTCCACCATGTTGCTGAACATGAGCTTGTCCACATTGGCTGTGGACAGGTAGATGCACCTGTCCGTGATCACCCCCCTGCCATGCTAAACACACGTTCGGACAATACACTTGCCGCAGGGCAGGCCAGCACTTCCAAGGGGTAAAGGGCAAGCTCAGGCCATGTGCCCATTTTGGAAACCTAGAGGTTAAATGGGGCAGACCCATAAGTCAGTACGTGCAGATGTGTGGACATGTACTGTTCCACCATGTTGCTGAAATGCTAAGATGGTCCGTATCAGATGGTAGTGCTGGATATTGTGGCGTGCAGACAAAGCTTTTCCACTTTTTGGCCATGCTAACCCTCCCTTCTAAGGTGCTGACGTGCCCCTGCTGCGTTGGCGACTTCCTCCTCCGTCTCATGCTTCACTGAGCCCCTGCTGTCAAGTGGGAATGCCATCAGTAGTGCCTCCAACACCATTTGCTTGTACTTTCACATCTTCCGTTCACACTCCAGTGACGTAAGTAAGGACGGCCCATTGTCCTTGTAGCGGGTATCCAGCAGGGTGGCCACCCAGTAATCAACACTGGTTAGAATGTGGGTCATTGCGCAGGCACTGCAGCATGTAGTCGCTCATGTGTGCCAGGTTGCCCAGAGGCAATGACAAGCTGTCCTTGGTGTCTCGTATGTGTCCTATATTTCCCCCAAGCCACGCTCTAGTGATGCCCGTGAGCTGATATGGGTGCCACCCTGCTGTGAACGGGGATCCTCCTCATTATCATCATCTTCCTCCTTATCCTTTAAAACTGTGCCCTGGCTGTACAGTTGGGTCCCTGGCCGCTGTTTGTGCAGGAACCCATACTTGGAGCCACCTGTGGACAACTAACCTGATAACTGTGGGAATGATCCCTGTTCTTCCTCCTCTTTCTCCTGTGCCACCACCTCATCCATCAGTGCTTGAAGCGTTTTTTCAAGGAGACATAGAAGTGGGATAGTAACACTGATGACGGCATCATCACCGTGGGCTATGTTGATGGAGTATTCAAAGCAGCACAACACAGCATACAAGTCCTACATGGAGGCCCACTCTTTGGTGGTGAAATGATGCTGTTCCGCAGAGCGACTCACCCTTGCGTGCTGCAGCTGAAACTTCACTATCGCCTGCTACTGCTTGCAGAGTCTCTCCAGCATGTGCAAGGTGCAGTTCCACCTTGTGGGTCCATCGCATACGAGGCGGTGAGCGGGAAGGCCAAAGTTACACTGCAGCGCAGACAGACGAGCAGCAGCAGGGTGAGAACGCCGAAAGTGCTCACAGACGGCCCTCACTTTCTGCAGAAGCTCTGACATATCAGGGTAATTCTTGAGGAACCTCTGCACTACCAAATTCAGCTCATGCGCCAGGCAAGGGTTGTACGTCAAACTGGCTTGGCCCAGAGCTGCTATGAGATTTCGATCGTTGTTGCACACCACCAGGCTGGGCTTGAGGCTCAGCGGCACCAACCACTCATCGGTCTGTTGTTCCATGCCCGCCCACAGCTCCTGCACGGTGTGGGGTCTTTCCCCCAAACATATGAGTTTCAGAACAGCCTGCAGTAGTTTACCCCTAGCTATGCTAAAGTTGGTGATGCAGGTGTTGCGCTGACGTGATGAAGAGGCGGAAGAGGAGGAACCAGAGGAGGAAGTGGAGGAGGAGGCAACAGGAGGCAATGAGAAATATCCAGCAATCCTCAGTGGCGGTAGGACTTATGCCAAACCACTGTCAGCCTCAGACCCAGCCACCACTACATTTATCCAGTGGGCAGTTAGGGAGATATAACGTCCCTGCCCATACTTACCGGTCCACGTGTCGGTGGTTATGTGGACCTTGCCACTGATGGCGTTGCACCGCGCATACCTGATTTTTTTTCTGCCATTTGTTTGTGCAGGGCAGGGATGGCCCGTCTGGAATAGGAGTGGCGACTGGGAACCACGTACTGTGGGATAGCTGCCATCATGACATTTTTAAAACTGTCCGTCTCCACCAGACAGAATGGAAGCATTTCAAAGGCCAGTAATTTTGAAATGCTGGCATTCAGGGCCAGGGTTTGCAGGTGGGTAGGGGTGTACTTCCTCTTCTCTCCAGTGTTTGGGGGGTGGACAGCTGAACGCTTCCATGGGACAGAGTGGAGATGCCAAGACTGCAGAAGAAGAGAGAGCAGGAGGAGCCTCTGATCTTTTGTGGTTCTTAAGGTGTCTACTTTGTGCTGGATTTGGTATGCTATGTCTCTTGGCACGTTGGGCAGTAGCAGGCATACTAGTTGGGAGACGGCCGCTCTTTTTTTTGCACCCTACTACCTCTTTCGCAGTGCAGGTGGCGAAGCATGACCACCACTCTTCCTCCAAACTGAACACGTCACTGGCATAACCTGGATGTCAAGTGAGATCTAGGACCTCATTATCCTCCACATCATTTTCCACCCACTCCTCACCCCTGCTCTTCTAGCTGGTCTGCACACTGCAGAAATCCCCAGCAGTTGACAACTGTGTTTCGTCATTGTCATCAGAGACATGCTGCGGTGGTTCTCCCACATCCTCATCTTCAAACATACGTGGTTGGGCATCAGTGTGCTCAATCTCTGTTATTTCTGGGGTAGGGCTAGATGGATGGCCCACAAAAAACCCTCCAGCAGAGTCATCAAAAAACATAAGTCACTGCTGCATGCAGGGGCGTTGCTAGGGTCTCAAAAGATCTGGGGCCCAAGCCCCAATGAATATTGCCCAGTTATCTAATTTGCCACACCCCTCCCCCCACACACGGAATTTTGCTGTACTTGCTATATAGCAGCACAAACTTGTCACATTCAGTTCCTCCCAGGTGACATCTCATCCGATGTAGATCTTCTTAGTCATCATCTTCTCCATTTGGTTTGTACAACTTCATTCAGCCATGCCTCGTCTCTGCAGAGTGTGACACATAGAAATCTTAGCTTCCTCAAATTTCTATCATCATCTTCCAACCTGGAGTCTCCATGGTGTTATCCTGCTGCTCGCTGTGCTCCACAATACCCCAAATACTATCCTGAAGAAAAATTAATGCCCCCATAGTAATAGTGCTCCTCATAGTCCCACCAATAGTTCCCTTCTAGAATGCCCTCATTAGTAATACTGCCCCCTACAATGATAATGCTCCCCAAGAATACCCCATTAGTAGAAGAGCCCCTAACCGT